>JAQISU010000058.1:13177500-13782500 GCA_029339505.1 Unio delphinus | reverse complement strand
GTTGACAGAGGCGTAGCTAGGGTGGGTGGGTGGCAGGGGGGTACATATGTCCCCGGGCGCCATACTAGTGGGGGCGCCAAAATGGGCTTTGAAATAGGTTGTAACGGGTAATGGTTATTTTATTGATGAAAATAATGAGTTTCAGAGTTGAGGGGGAGGGGGATGAACATTGTCCCCGGGCGCCAAACACTCTAGCTATGCCTCTGCGTGTTGATCAATTCTATATATTTGCTGAGACATCTATTATTTCATCCATAAATGTCATCGTTTATTGTAGTGTTTGCTCGATTTCGGCAATAACACTGTGGCAAATCATCTCCTAGATAACGATAACAAAAGTATGTATGTATGTATGTATGCATGCATGTATGTATGTATGTATGTATGTATGTATGTATGTATGTATGTATGTATGTATGTATGTATGTATGTGTGTGTGTGTGTGTGTGTGTGTGTGCAAATCATCTCCTAGATAACGATAACAAAAGTGTGTGTGTGTGTGTGTGTGTGTGTGTGTGTGTGTGTGTGTGTTTATCAACCCATGAACATATAAGATTTATACATTTGCAGTTTATTACATGTATGCATAATGATTTTAAAGACGATTGTTTTCACTGGTAACTTTCATTTGTCTTTTTTTACTGTATGTTATAGGGGTTAGAGGTACAAAGGCTTTCACAAATGGTGAACATTATTGGGAGATAATCTTTCTGGAAGCTCCTATTGGCACGTCCGTCATGGTGGGTGTGGGAACTGAGCAAACTGTTTTGCATATGTCGGATTACAAGTTCGTTAATTTACTAGGTATGTATAAACATTTTTTTAAAAAACAAACAATTTATAGCGCTGTGTAAATTTATGTGTAACACCGTCAGATTGAGTTTCTATGGGCGAATCTTCATCCGCCCGTTCATCTCCATCTGAAAGGACATTGGACTACTGTAGGTACACGCTTATAAGTCGAGTCCAGCCGCAAACAAACTAAATCCTTATCTGCCGCAACATTATGCGCCAGTAGCTCAGAGCCTGGGTCTCTCCAGTTTGCAGTTGGACCTACGTTTTAAGCAAGCATATACGGCGGTTTTTGCCCTTTACTTTTAAATGTTTATCAACGAAATAGAAAGAAATGACAATAAATGCGTATGAGTTCACAAAGAAGCAATTAATTTCATACAGAGCAAATATTACTGTTCACTGACAATACCAGTATCGTTGATTCAGGACCATAGTTAGTGTCATACATTTACATTATTTTATGTTTCTAATCACGCATAAACACCAAGAAAATGCATTTAATTCGACGTCAATCATATGCTATAAAATAAGCGTATAAATTACAGTATTTGAGACTCAAGTTAGTTATTACTTTGCCTACTAACAAATGCAAGATTGGAGTAACTAGTATCTTTTTTTGTGAGTACAGGTGTATAGTCTTGTAGATCATCTTCTTTACCGGTAGTAGCTTAATTTAACGATGAATTTCGTTTCAGTTCTGGCTATGCATTGGTCTCATAAAAAGATCCCCGCCCCCAGATGTGTTTTAATATTGATGGCCTCTTTGTGGCTATGATATCACCAGTTGTATATGGGGGCTGTTTAGGGTCTACAGAAATCCCAGTCTAAAAGGTCGCCTGGCTGTTAAGGGTCTATGGTAAATTTAACATGGGGCAAAACCTTCAATGAAAATACAGGTTGTGCATTAACTTTCTATATCCCTTCTCATATTTGGCCAGTAAATAGATAAGTTTGATTTTCTCAAGTGTCTTATCTACACCCAAATAGATAAGTTTGATTTTCTCAAGTGTCTTATCTACACCCAGATGGTCAGTCGATGGAACGCCATGAAAGTACTTTAGTACATCTGCCTTCTTGTTTGTTGGGACAAAAAGCTGGTAATGGGTGGTTTTGCCATCTTCACTTATCCATTTACGGTACAGTATGCCATCCATCAGGTGTAGTCTAACCCAGCTGCACCATAACGTCTTCAACTCTGCCGGACTGTCTTAGTTATTTGACCACTCACGTCTGCCAGAACCTTCTTCATCATGATAGGGGCAATATTGGGATCATAAGCTGATCTTGACGTATTTCGTTGCTTGACCATTCCGCCAAAACACAATGAGTAGCTTTTGGACCAGCATCTTTATGTGCCTTCTGAGCTGAAGTTAAGACCCTCACAATGTCTAAACCGTTCTCTTGTACAAGGAAATAATTAACATTTAAACTTTTCTTTTGATTGTTTTCGTTCGAAGAGAAAGGAGCAACGTCGGAGGTAATACTGGATATCTGAGACAGTGGTGGTGACACAGTTTTGTAAACTGAGAGTTCAAAATCATCATCATCGGAGATTTCGTCATATTCTTGGTGCCGCTGGCAAACAGCGCAAGGATTCCGGGATAATGCTTCAACATTAGAGTGCTTATTACGAGCTCTGTGAGTGACACGAAGATTGTAAGTGCTCAATTATTGCAGCCATCTTGCAGCTTGCCCTGTTGGACATTTCAGCTTTCGTATCCAACTGGCTGCATAATTATCTGTGCGTACGATGACATCTTGCCCATAACGATAATGATGAAATTTCTGAATTGCAGATACCTCAGCAAGCAGTTTCTTTATGTTCTTACAGTATGAAACGTCATGCGTATTCCAGGCTTTACTTATGTAAGCAGTCACCCTTTCATTAACATCTTGCTTTTGGGAAAGTACAGTTCCAAGGATGCCGTTGACTCCTCCGTCCAAACAAACTTGACACTTTATTCACACAACGTATGCAACTGTTCAGCAGTACGAGCAAAGTTCTGCACAAACCGTCTGTAATAGGAGCACAAACCTAAGAAGCTGTGAACCTGCTTAGGATTCTTTGCTTGCGGCCATTCTTGAATAGCTGAAATTGAATATGGGTCAGTGTGCACGCCATCTTCCGAAACGATATGGCCTAAACAGTTTGCACTGCGCTGGAAGAAGATACATTTCGATGGTGTCAGCTTCAAATTTGACAGTCTCCTGAAAATGCTTTCCAAGCGTTTCAAACTCTGAGAAAAGGTAATCGCTGGCGCGAGAATTTTCTCTATGTATATCAAGCATTCCTTCCATTGCAGTCCTCTTAGTATATCTTCCATTAATCTTTCAAATGTTGAAGGACTTTCAATAAGTCCAAATGGCATTACAGTACATTGGTATAGGTCAAGGCCTGTTGCAAAAGCTGTTTTCTCTTTATCGTTTGGTCTAAGCAAATCTGCCAGAATCTTGAGTTGATATCCATAGAATAAAACATTTTGATTCACGTAAGCCGTCTAGGCATTCATCTACTTTTGGTAATGTATAAACATCTTTGATAGTTATCATTCAGTTTTATATAGTCTACGCAGAAGTGTATTGATCCGTTTTTCTTGATAACCAAAACTACAGAGGAAGCCCAGGGGCTATTTGATGGCTCAATAATGTTCTCTTCCATGATTTTCTGTGTTCTTGCTCTTCGACTTCTCGTTTCCCAACTGGTTGTCTTCTTGGTGGTTGGCATACAGCGGCTGCGTGAAGGATATTGACGCGGTGCAACACTCTATCAGTAAGTCCAACGTCCGAAAGGTGTTCCATTCCTGGTATCATGACTAGTTGCCACATATAAGAGTTATCAGGTATAGCAATGGCACATTTTGCAACAATTCTACATGGCATTGAAACCTCTCCACCAATCCAACGTTGTGTATCAGCATAATTTTCTGAAGGGTCAAGTTTTTTTTAATGAATTTTACTGACAACCTTAAACATAAAATCTTGCCCAAGGATGCGTTCGGTCATAATGTCACACACAATCACAGTATATGCGTATGGAACACCACCAATCACAGTGTTCAGCAGAACTTATCCATAAACTTGTAAATGTTGACCATTTACTCCTTGAACTTCTTGTGGTGTAACCACAAGAGCATGTCATTTTCAGAAGGTATAATTTGAAACAGAGTGCAATAAAAGAGTAGCAGTGGAACCAATTATCAACAAGAAACGTTGCCGTGACACATATAATACTTCCAGCTTTACAAGTACATCGGCCCATTTTCCTATAACTAACCTGACCTAAATGTTTGTTAGCTCCAGTTTTATCCTTCTCTTCGGACAAATCATCTTCTTTAGGCCATTTTCCTTCCATCAATGCCTGGCTTAATGAGCTGATGGTTTGCTGTTTTTCTGCTGTTTATACTATATATTGTTATACTGTTATTATACTGTTCGTCCTTTGTATATAGAATTTCCAGCTTCCATCTGACTTTGCCACTTTGGGTAAATTGGGCATTTACGGAACAAGTGATCTGGAGAATTGCAACAAGACCTACTTTTAAATAGTCAAGCTTGAGGCTTCGTCTCCCATCAAGATATATTGTTCTCTTCAATATTATCTAGCTATTATCTAGCTTTTCTATAAAATGTTTAAGGGTATTTTCTAGAGCAGGGTCAGCTCGACAATTTTTGTACGAATTTGTTTTTTTTTCTAACTGGTCATTTAGACCAGCTACGCCTCTGACACTTGACCTCCTTGCATTATTACCTCCAGTTACTACTTCATATATTTCAATCATATCAACTGCTTCTGCAACAGTTCTGCATTTTCCACTTGTCTCGATCATGTAGGAACAGTGCTCAGGTTCCAACAGCTTAATTTGATTGGATAAATCTAAAGATCCTAAGCACACACACACACACACACACACACACACACACGCAAACACACACACACACACACACACACACACACATATATATATATATATATATATATATATATATATATATATATATATATATATATATATATATATATATATATATATATATATATCTTGCCCAAGGATATAAATCTTGCCCAAGGATGCGGATGCGTTCGGTCATAATGTCACACACAATCACAGTATATGCGTATGGAACACCACCAATCACAGTGTTCAGCAGAACTTATCCATAAACTTGTAAATGTTGACCATTTACTCCTTGAACTTCTTGTGGTGTAACCACAAGAGCATGTCATTTTCAGAAGGTATAATTTGAAACAGAGTGCAATAAAAGAGTAGCAGTGGAACCAATTATCAACAAGATATATATATATATATATATATATATATATATATATATATATATATATATATATATATATATATATATATATATATATATATATATATATATATATATATATATATATGTCTGATCCGCCAAGGTGTAGATAGGGTTGACATATCGGAACCATACCTAGCGAAAATTAATGCATGCACGCTATTATAAAGTTGTACAAGATGGACAAGGCCCCAGAAAGGGGCCCGACCTTTTCATTTGTGGGAGGAGGAACCTAGAATATTTTTTAATCATTCGTCAACCAAATAGACTAAAAAATCCTTCTTTATCTAATTTGTAATTTTTTTTAAAAAAAGATTAATTTTTTTAATGAGCTTGAAGTGAAAAAACCTAACAAGAAAAAAAAATCAGTTTTTTTTTTTAAAAGCCCACGTTCTGTATGTTTACGAGTCTAGAGCGGCGCTAGAAAGATTACCGATATTAAGAACAGTCCTCTCGAACATATCCGATGAATAGAATTATGATGTATGCTGTACCACTATCAAATCACCAACTTGTAATACTATTTACACACTGCCGCCATCACAGACAAACAAAAAATACGTTCTTCATATTTTTCCCACCTGATTAACACACATGAGAAGATTTTGACTAAGTAACATGTTATATATATATATATATATATATATATATATATATATATATATATATATATATATATATATACGAGCACCCGAAATTCAAATCATGAAACCAAACAAACCACACCGGTTGATTTGTAGGGTTTTTTTGGTTCACTTGGACGTAGGGTGTGTATATATAATCATATCATCTTATAACCCTATCATTCATTCGTTGATACAATTCACCATAAATACTCGAGTCTGATAAAGATTTCATATGATTTCTTATGTATTCATTTCGAACAGGTATGGATTCCAACAGCTGGGGACTTTCATACAAAGGTACTGTTTGGAACAACGGCAAATCCCGACAATACTGTGAACCCATTTATGACGAGAAAACAACTATCGGCTGCTACCTAAATCTTAATAACGGCACACTATCATTCAACAAAAACGGAGTGAACCTTGGAGTTGCCTTCGAAGGATTAGATCATGTGATGGAGCCACTTTATCCAATTATTTCATCCACCACCACAGAAACAGAAATAGGACTAGGTATACGTGCTTGTCGCTATTCGACCCTTCAGGATAAATGTTGTAGTGCTATCAGGCAATCACTTTCAGGTTATAATTGTGTTGACAGTCTTCCTCTTCCCAATATCATGAAAAAGTACGTAAAAGGATTTTAATTGAATATCCTGGAATCTAGTTTTAAAATGGACGAGTTATAAACTATTTTGTGGATGCAGCATCTTCTCCATTATGATCAATATAAGCATTCATGAGAAAAGACTGGAATCTTCCAGTCTAGAAATTCACTGTCACTTGTTCTAGAGTTAGCAAGGTTCATACTCCATGTTAAAGTTGTGAGTCGGTTTCCTGTTTGCTTAGGTTGTCATTCTCCGAATAGAAAGAGATGTCCTTTATTAACAGACTTACTATGTTTACTTAGCCATGCTTGATAATATGTGCATAATTATAGTGTTTCTGTTATATTTGTACTGTGTTTAAAACTACCTTAGTTTTAATACATGCATTTGTACTTTCACGTCAATTTACATGATTTGAAGATGTTACTAACTGGTAAATATGAAAACAATTTTGCTCTTAATTGTCAAAAATGCCAAATGGACGAGCATTGTTTTAAGTTGCATGAATAAGAATTGTTTGGGCATATAACTTAGGACATATATGATCGGTAAATAAACATAATGTCGTCTAATTTAACTTGTAGAAGTTGTCAAACATCTGTAAAAACTATTTACAAGTCTTTTGTTTACGTTGGACGAATTTTGTGCCATTGCATAAGCAGGCCTTATCTTCTCCCTCACTCATGATACTGGTGTGTGTGTGTGTGGGGGGGGGGGAACATTTTGCCGCCCTTTTCAGCGATCATTGTAAAGTGTTACATTTCATTGATTTTTTTCTTCTTCAAATAATTGTCTCCTAGAAATTTCTATATCTGTTTTTTCTTGTAAAGAATTTTGTTTTCTCCTTCGATGACACATACCTAATGTCATACGAAATAATGTGAAGTCTGTATATGTCATCATCAACAGATGGACTCTTGCTTCAATTAATATGGATTTCTGCACAATGCGACATTATTGTTATGCGCCTTTCTTTGTCGATAGAATAACACGCATACAAAAATATTTGACACCTTTGTAACAATATGTTATGTTCATTGTCATTGCTACACAAGAATGTTAAGTTCGAAACGATGTCACATCCGATATGTTTGCATTGAATGCATTTTATAACATGTATATCAATAATAGTTAATGGTTACAGTTAATGTAATTCGCAGTCGTTATAACGTATAGCAAACATTACCCATAACTTCACTAAGGGCCGTCAAAAGTTGAAGACATGATACTCTAACCCTCTTTGATTTCCATAATTTGGGAAGTAAAACTTTTATTGAATGAGTACTACTTCCTAGTGCGTCTCAAAATCATTAGGTCTATCTTCCATTGTCTATAGTTTATCCTTTGTAGCTATCATAACATGTACAATTTTGGTGCATCAATACCTATGTTTGTTGTGTTTTATTGATGGTGTTGTCTTTCTATATATCATTTTAGCATCTCACTTTACCTACTTTCACTGTAGGTCAGTTGCCTTAATTTTATATATTTTACAGCTCGGAATGGTTCTCATACGAACGGAGTTAGAAATAAATGTTTACGAATTGAAATCACTTGTTTCATACGCACTTCACTAGCCTATGATTTTCGATGGCAATAACAAAGACAAGTTGTTTATTCTTCTACACACTAACTCCCCAAAATGACAGATGCCATTTCCAGGACCTCGTATGCTCTCTATCCATAAAGACAGTACAGCATGTCTTTTCCTTGTCAGAGTGGTTAATCAGTTATCAGTTAAAACGTACAAAGTACTAGACTTTCAGGATTCGATGATATTATTTCACAAATCAGCACTTGTTCATGAGTTGTGCTCAACCAACCATTGACGAATGATAATTTGTTACGTTCATGAAAGGGATGATGCCTATGAATGATTTATGTTCATGACTTGAGTTAACCGAGCAGTTGACGCACGTTCGTTACTTCTGCTTATGAAACTGCTGAAGCAGGTTGACAATTTTTGCTTATTAGATCGATGAACGCTAGTTGATGTTTTCTGCTTACTGAACCATTGACACGCGTTCATGATTCGTGCTTATTGAACCGTTCACATATGTTCATGATTTCTGTTCATTGAACTACTGCCGCATGTTCACAAGTTGTCCTGCTCTGCTAAGAAGTACTTTAAATAGATGTGTTAGTTGAGAAATGTTATGATTTCTACTTATTGAACAGGTACTCTGAGTGAACGTGTGATCTAAGGCTCTCGCCGTTACTGGTCACTACCATCTCTCCTAGGTCCACGTATGTTCATATCTCGGATCGATCAACGTTGTGAGAAAACTTGCCAGTAGCCTTCAGTGGTTTAGTGATTCTTCCTGGGGACTTCTTTCGCTAAATATACTGGTCGTCATTTAGGGCATATACTGTGCTGAAAATAGCGTTGATCTGACCGAATCCCTAAACCCCCCAAAAAATAAAAAATAACTAAAACTCTGGTATATGTTTATTATTTCTGCTTATTTAATCGTCACATAAAAATGGGTTTTGCTTATAAAACAGTAAGTATATATACAGTAAAAAACGATGACGTAAATAATTGAAATTTATTGGCATGCACAAAGGGTTAAATGTATAAATGTATATGTATTTATATAATTAAAATAGTTGCTTAAATCGTAAAATATGTGTACTTTAAAAAATAATGGTTAAATATATATTGAAACATTTAACTTCAGTTCATAAAAAACACAACACTTTAGTATGTAACATGCCAATATCAAAAGAAATTAGAGAATATTGCAACAAATTCCGATCTAGAAAGAGATTGTGAATAGAGAGATCTTTAAAACATGATGATTACTATGGATGGGATTTATTTAACCGAAATTCTGTTCTATATATATTTTACTGTGGTAGCAATCAAAATTCGAATGAAGTTTTCTAGGACATTGAGACATATTGGAAGAGGATGATAATTTGAAAATTATTGATGAAAGCTCAGTTATTCTTAACGATCAGACTTTTTTTTATGAAAAAACGACCTATTAAGGAGGAAGACCATCTTGTGTATGCTTTTTCTTGTAGACACAGAACATATATTAAATAGAAGCGAAATAGATAATGATACAAATACCCTAAGCTAACCATACAAAATCAAGTAATAACATTTGTAAAATTAACCCGATTTCTGGGTATGTATTATGATGAATATCTCAAATGGGGGCATCACACAGATGAACTAATACAAAAATTAATCACACAGATGAACTAATACAAAAATTAATCACACAGATGAACTAATACAAAAATTAATCAGGACTTAAACTTATTAAGATATATTAAAGGTACCAAGTGGGGAGCCAATGAAGAAACAACCCATACCTTATACAGGGCTTTACTAAGATCTAAACTAGACTATGGCTGCCAAATATACATCACGGCACCCAGATGTTAATTAAATAAATTAGATAAAATTCAGAGACAAGCCCTACTGATTGGCACTGGCGCACTGCCATCAACCTCACTAGCTGAGCTACAAATCTTAACCGGAGAACTGCCGTTACATCTAAGAAGGCAGGAACTTATCCTAAAATATGCAGCCAAACTTTCAACACACCCAAAAACTCATCCAACTTACCAGGCAGTAAATAATTGTAATATACCCTTCAGGGTTACTATGAAAAAATTACCCCTATGGGAAAACTAGTTCATGATTTAAAACATCATCTTCCAATAGAGTTATTCCAGGCCGAAAATACTATCTCATATGGCAAGGAGCCTTGGAAAAACATAACACCAATAGTCAATATAACAGAAAGTAAGATCACATGTGATAAAGAACCTTGGAGTAATATAAAACCTATAATAAATATCTCCCTTTCAACGAAAGGAAACAAGGAAAACCAAGCAAACTATCTAAAAACAATAGCTTTAGAAGAAATTAACCACAAATATCAAAATCACCTTAAAATATACACTGATGGATCCAAAATAATAAATCCTTGCAAAACAGCTGCATCAATGGTAATACCTGTGCTGAATATACAAATGGGGTGGCGTCTACCTGACTACTGCTCCATATATACAGCTGAATTTTGGGCCATCTTAGAAGCACTAAAATGGATTGAGAAAAACAAACAAGACATTTATAATAAGTGACTCGCTTAGTGTCTTAACCTCAATCCAACTGAACACCACTAAATCAAGAGAGAATTTCCTAAACCAAACCAGCGCAATAATGAAACAAATAAATATAAACAAATTAAGCATAGAATACATGTGGATTCCATCCCACATCAATATCAAAGGAAATTACTTAGCAGACCAGATAGCTAACTAAAAACTCAATGAACCAATTTACATGCCACTCGAATATAGTCAACATGAACTATACAGCCTAATCAACACATTAATTAACAATAAATGGCAAACCGATTGGAATCAAAATCACAAAGGGAGAAAATTATATAATACCATCAAAGAAGTAAATATAAATAGAAAACCACATATACGTGCAAAGGTTATGAACAAACAATAATCAATCGAATTCTCTTAGGAAAAACTAAATTGGCAAACAGCTTTGGAAAATACATAGGACTCTTCCCACATAATATAAATTGCTACAATTGTAACACCCCAGAAGTTTTACACCACATCTTCAATGATTGTAGAATAGCCAAGAAAGATTGGGACAAATTCAGATCCGAACAACAAATCATAGCCGCCCCATATACATACAAAGAAATAATTAAATAACAAAAAGCAACCCCCAAACAACATTCAAAAATATAATTGAATTTTTAAAAACAACAGGGCTACTAGAGAAAATTTAGAAAATAGGAAAATAAAGATCATAATAAGGAAGAAGAAGAAGAAAAAACAACTAAGGAAAAACCCAGTACTAGCTCAGACCAAAGTAATCATCAAAAATGAAAACCTCTTTAAGGGATGGAAGCACCACCAGGAATGAGCAGGTAGATCTCAACCATCCTTGGAACCTACATACACTAGGGTGGGCATGAGATCACCAAGGCTCATACACTGAGCAGCCAAACCGAAAAATAAAGACGCGAGTAACAATAGAAACAAACTTGGGAACCTGGAAAAATTACACAAAGTTCTTAGAGTAATCAAATCACTCCGGGTATAATGACAAGTCAACAAAATCGATGAAAGATAAAGTAATAGGGGCATACAAATCACAACGAACTATCATGAAGACAATTAGGGAATAAAAAACACCATGTAAAAGGAAGAAAATAACAAACAAATAATAGCAAATAGGTTAAAAGAACAGCCCATAAATCAGTATAGGAACCTACTCTCACTCCTATTATCTTCTCTAACTTTCCTCTCAATACAGCGTCATTGACAGTAAATAATAATTACCAAATACGTATAAAATTCTAAAGTCAGAAGGCCAAAATTAAATATAATTAGATGGTCTGAGACAAACTATCATAAAATTTAGTCCCGATATTATGGTTCCAATTTAGACAGTATAAGGTTATCTAAAATCCTAAGACTACAAAGCTCCCCAGAACAAGGCTGGAATTAAATTGTATCTAACTTTCGGCATACAGACCCCCAGCTCAACTATAAGGGCTGGGGCGTATGGGGCTGTATACTCTATTAACTCAAAACAGCACAGAGGTCATCCAATTTAGGAGGAAAAAGTTTGGATAAAAGGACATCACCGCTGGACCAAAACCGGAAAAACATCAGGAAAGAAACAACTTCAAAGAAACTAGGATAAAGAAAAATGATGGTTGGTCCGAGGGTACAACCATATGCTGGGACACCATGAGAACATGATGGCAGCCTGACATTAGGGGCTACTCAAACAGACAAGAAAAAGCAACACAGAAAAGAATCCGATCGCCTTCATTGTCTGGTTAACTTGGTCCTCATTCGGTACGAGAACCCTTTTCGAACAATCTATTTCACGAAACCTGACTTGATCATTTGTGCACACAGTTCAAAATTAACAAGCTATTTTTACCAAACAGTGACTATACTTATTTAAGTCGCATATACATCTTAGTATTCAAATTTAATACATGTACACTTTGTACTAGCAATATTGTAAAGTTAAGATAGTTCAAACAAATTTTACAACTTCATTGATTTAATTTAATTGCATAGGTGGCTCACACATTAGGGGTATTTTCTGGTCCATTAGTAATAACTGGACCATATTTGAATTAAGCACAGAATCACGATGTTGCGGGATGTACGATATCCTTGGACTTAATGGTACTGTACCTCTCTTTTATTGCCACAACTCGGATAGCTCCAAAATGGTGGAGACGTGAAACTAATTTTCACTACCTCCACGTGTTCCGTTGCACACCATTAACAAACCTAACTGACTGTTAGGGTTGAGTGTGTGCTGGGTCTATTCCACCTCGCACAGGTCATCCATTCAGGTCGATGGTTACTTAATAGCAACCCCGAGTTGAGGACCAAATTAAATAGTACTCCTTGAGTACATAAATGCCCGGGGAAAGCGGCACCATTCCTCTCCCCCAGGAGTAAAAAATTAAATATCCAGCTTTGCTAGAAACTTTAAACAACGCTACATGCCTCTAGTGGGCGACACATCACTATAATTCAACTTCATCATCATCATCAGATAATGGTATTTTAACTTTTGACAGTTTACACACCAGTTTTGGAGGGCAAATAAGCGAAAGATAATGTGGATGCTGGAATAATATTAGTACCCCTATCCTATATGGCACGTCAAATCGTTAAAAATGGACGAGCTCGAGCGATAATATAGTGATAGACAGAGATCCTTGGGTGAGCTGGAGAAGGCGAGATAGAGAGGTATGTTACTTTGTAAATAAGGAACAATAGCCAGATTGCAACATGTATATGCTAGACCCAGAGGCTAATTATTCCGCTTCATAAATGTTACGAGTGTCAGCCTTGCGAACAACGAGGTGTCAAAGCGATGTGTACACAGCCTGGTCTGCCGGCTTATGTTATGATAGTATAAGCCGACATCAAAGGACGGGTGAAAAGTCAGTTGTGTATAGCACAGCCATATGAACTTATTACAGGCGCCTTATTTGGCTGCGTGCGATTCTCAGGTAAGTGACATGAATTGACTGTGTTTGGTTCAAGTGGGGATCGTAAGTTCACCCTTGACATAATGCCGGGGAGGGGGTAATGTCTACTAATTATATAGACCATGAGTGAATCGACACCCAATCTCGAGTTGAGCAAAGTGTGGTCACCATTGGAATCGCAAGCTTAAATCTAGGATCTTGATTACTAAACGTCCTTAGTCGCAAAACCATCTTGCGGAAATTATATAAGGGAAGTTATAAGCTACTCCGATGTCAATTGAAATTGGTGGGAAACATTGTTATTCTGGGAATTACAAAGGAACTTCGTACAGGAAGATCTTTAGGGACTGGAGGAGATGTTGGAGACAGAGAAGGAAAATACCCTAGTACAGTTGGTCCCGAGTGTCTTGGAGACAAGAAACGAGGCAGAAGTTTGAAGGCAGACAGTGAAATGAAAGTGAAGTGGAAGGGTGAAGGACGTAGTTGATGGACTGAAAGGGTACTGGAGTACCAGTCAAGGGAAAATAAAATAATACATATGAGTAAAAACGCGGGACAGGAGTAAAATCTATCACACTAAGTCAGATGATGAAATAGGCCGTCACTTGATCTAGTAAAAGACGAGTGATAGGGTGATATCGTTGACGAGTGATAGGGTTTTTAATATTGAATTTTATTTGAGAAATGACTATCTGTTATTGAATGGAATAAAATTGTTGTTTATTTGAATTTCGCCTTTGTGTATTCAGTAATTTAACTGTCGGCATCGCTGACTGGAGCTCGGAACTTTGTATTACGCTATCACTAATTCAATTTCTAACAAAAACGAGCCAGGGTGGGTCTTCTGTAATGGCAGGGCGACGACCCTTTACATACCCCACGCTAGTTCACGAGACCTTTACAAAGTATATGGCGAGCCGGAATCGTTCTAGGGTGAGCTGGAGAAAGTGAACCGAAGAGATGGTAGGGTGAGCTGGAATAATCATAGGGTGAGCTGGAGAAAGCAACCAGTAAAAAAAAACTTAGGGCAAACTGGAGAGCAGGAGGGGAATACGAGCTGAAGCAATCGATAATCAGTTGTAACAGACAATAGAAAGACGAAAAACCGTTCCTTAAGGTATTCAAACTATAAGAATGCCGCCTTATAAACATATTAAAATTCACTGAGGTTACTATATATTATAAGTACATTCAGAAATCATACACGTTTAGTTAAATGGGGCGATATAGGACATATGAGGCCATGTAGGAAAAAAAACAACATGAGCCGACATAGGACAAATACCAGTCAAAAAGGTCGTGGGCCTGTATAGGGACAATATTTATAGGGACGATTGAAATTCAAGATTGTATAGTCTATAGGAATGATGATGTCACTGTACTGGCTATTCGCAACAATGTGGCAAGGAGCTGCCCTAAGTCGAACTCATAGTGATAGCGGGTGGCGGGTAAGTTCAGCTAGTACAGCGGGTAGGGGGTAAGTTCAAATAGTTCAGTGAGTGACGGGTGGCGGGTAAGTTCAGCTGGTTCGGCGGGTAGGGGTAAGTTCAATTAGTTCAGTGAGTGGCGGGTGGCGGGTAAGTTCAGCAAGTGGCGGGTTCAGCTAGTTCATAGACTATACCAATAAAGTAATGCTTGGTGGGAAGGGTAAACAATCAGCAAAGATAAACATATACAGCAAAGATAATAAATATATTTTCGAGACATATGATTGGCTCTGAAAAGGGCCTTTCGGTTTCTTCTATTTTCATACAAACCCCAAATATACTGTCATAAATTTGGAGTAAGTGTTAGTGAATTTGAACCATGCTTGGGTCGTTAGTAGTGATTTTGGGTACAAGCCGAATGACTGTCCCTTTGTAACATAGTCCATATTAAAATTCAGTAGTGTATACAAGTAGTGTGATTGAAAAGGCAGCATTTATGGTTGGAAATCAGTAAATTATAGAATGGAATCAATAAGTTGGAACTTGGTAGGTACCGTTTATGTGGCCATAGTGGAAAATTGGCGTATGTATATGAGTGTGATACGCCGGAAATTCTGTGGATGGACTGGCCTAGGGTCGCGCAGTTAAATATTTCCCAGTTAGTAAGGGAATACTGGTGTAATTTCTATGGCATGACAAGCTATCGGTACGGAAAACGGATAATAATGAAGAAAAACCATGTAAAGGTGCAGTTAATGGACGTTTGGGCAAGTTGTCTCCTCTGGGTCGCCCATTGATTACAGCAAAGATTAATAATTATAGCAGACACGTCTTTCTTTCCATTTTACAACTTAAGTTGTATGGAAGTCTTTGGAAATTTGGGGAAAACATATGACTTCCAGCGTGACTCGCGCCAGGGTTTTGACACCGCTCGGTCAAGTGAATACCCCTGTGCGTGTAACAATACTATCAACACAGAAGGGAGTGTAAACAAAACCCCAAATATAATATTCACACAAACGTAAGTGCACGCTTACAAACCCCGAATATACTATCAAAAAACCAAATATATACTATCCACAGACCGGAAGATATAAAAACAACTCCATATATACTATCCACACAAACGTATGCGCATGCATACAAACACTAATATCCACTCTTGAGAGTGAAATGAATACGGTAATGGGAAGACATTGAACCTTTACAAAGGGAAGACATTGGTCTTATATGAATACGTAAGTAACCATGGTGTTTAAAATGTAGTTTGACCATTTGCAGCCAAGATGAAACAATCGCATCATTTCCTAGAGAACGGAGGAGAAGAAAATAAGAGGCAGAAAATCACAGTAGCTCAAGTCTTGGCTCAACGTCATGCCAGCGATTTCGAAGATAACACAAATGACTCAGAATCCAGACCTAGAGAGCCTGATCGAAACCAAAGTAGTTCATCACCAGTAACGCCTAAAAAGTACTATTACGTTCAAGAGACGGAAAGCGCTCCTCTAGACAATTTAGAACTACAGCTTTCACATACACGGTGAAATTTAAAGATTTCATGTCAGACGTACCGTTGGAGAAAGCAGAGGGCTTCATCACCGATATGTGGGACTCTTTGTTAACCGCACTAAAACGATGATGCAAATGCAAAGAAGACGATCACTTAAGACTTTATTACGATAGCCCGAAGTCTCCCCATCAGACTTGACACCATTCAAAGTAATCGACAAGTATCAACACGTGCAACAATCCAACAACAGACGGAAAAGCGAAACTGCTCATGACCCACGCGTCTCTTCTCCAAGGGACCGGACAACACAATAAAGTGTTAATGATGGACGACCTTCGCAGCATCAAGCGTAACCTCGTTCAAATTAACAATAAGTGTTTTCATCCCGTGCCATCGTGGTGGGATGAACGTATGCCGACAAGAACGTCAGCGCACATTTATCTATTCAAACTGTTACCAACAATATCTGAAAACGCAAGATTCACAGAAGAAAAGTGCTTGTCAACTATTGAGATTGTGCCCTGCTTGCAGAAAAGAAATATTTACCAATAATGCCAAGACGCACGTATGCTGAAGAAAGAAACTATGACACATGTGTCACCAAATCGCAGACTTGAAACACAAATGCTCTATTAAAAAATTACCAAATTCAATAGGATCAAAAGAAAGGCAATTTCATTTTTCCCCGTAATGCATGCAAGAGTCTGGCATTCATATTCCTAGTTTCTGTGCGGCTCATCGAAAGTGCGAGAAGTGTATCCAAGAGCATATCTTTGGACAATTTCTTCTCAGATACTATATGAAACAAAGTACCGAACGTCCTAAACTGACTTATAACGTAACCAAATCATTTCCATGCAAGTTGGTCGAGTGCAGTTTAAAGATTCGATAAATTACTTGGTCATGCCTTTGAGTCGAATGCCTAAAACCTATGGAATACAAAAATGGCCAAAGGTTATTCTCTGCAATTTTTCAACACCGTAGCTAGTCAACACGCTGTTTTCCCTCATTTTCCTAAGGCTCACGGCTACAATCCCGATCATAGGCGCACCGAACGAGACATATTATACGCTTGGTATAAGACTCACGCCTAGGACCCATTCAACTTTCAGAACGAAATGTTAAAGCATTGTCATTCCGAAATAGACATTTTACGACGTTGCTATGGAAATTTTGAGATCTGTTGATCGATTCTTTAAAAGAAGCCCGCACCATTGCCTTCCAATTCACGATACCTTCAACACAGCTTCAGCTACCACGACCACCGTGACCATTCCTTCGTCCGTTCTTCTCTGCAAGATCTACAAAAGCAATCCTTATGGATGTAGTACAGAAAACGTGTGCCTTAAACGCAAATCGTCTTTTTCTTTCTGCCAAATCTATGTGGTATATTGTGTCATCGGTGCTACCCTTGCCAATTTGAATTTACAACAAGGAGACAAGCAATTGTGGACCATTTTGCATCGTTTACCTTCTAACCAATCCTTCCTTGAAATACTCCTTGACGGGAACAACGGGAGTCTTGCATCCAACGTCAGTCATCGTCTCACAACCACAATCTTTTAGACACTCCTCTGACTTCCAGTGACCCCTCGGACAGTATAACTCTGGAATTATGAACAACAACAACCAATTTTTATTTAACGTTACCCAGTGACATTTCCATGGAGGTGTTTCTGAAAACACTTTGTGCTGTTTCACGACCAAATTACCCCAGGCCATCTAATTAGATCATGAAGGCTATTGAGAAGTGGCTTTGGTGGAAATGATTTACCCTATACAAATTCAGAACATCACTGATACTCAAAACACATTTCACGTCGAAAATGTCGAATGAGCAAGTGCCACAAGAAATGAATGAAATTGGGTTTTCAGGTGACACAAAGTCAGTAATCAATTTATTATTGTGCAACTATACTGTCAACATTCCGCCAGGCTATAACTTTAGCGGTCAACATTTGGTGGACACGATTGTTGACATGTTCGAGGCAGCGTTTAGCAAAGCCCTGATAGAGTAAAACAAAATGTTAAGACTGAGTACCATAAAGTGACTCGCCGCCTAATAATCAACTTTCAGGAGACCGACACCTTGTCCATCAGGTTTAATGGTAGTTTGTTTGAAATTTTTCAGATGATAGCACAGAACCTGCGCCCAAAGATCAACATCAACATGGATGTTTATAGCGCTTTTGGATCCCCTGTAGAACTGAACAAAGGTCTAAATTTGATGTTTGTGTACTCCGATGTGGTGGAGTACAACATGGTGGGACACACCTCCATACCATTACTGCGTGTCATTCCTTTCAATGTGGATTCTGGCACGACCACTGACGAGGAAAGTGGAAGCACCAATCACGTGTATCACTAATTTGCACATTCTCATTATTTGGCCATCAGTAAATCGTTTTTTGACACTGTCTACATGCTATAAAAGGAGATCAGGGACAAAAGTTTCCATTCACCAAAGGAAAGTCATGGTTAAACTCCATTTTCGAAAACGGTTCACTAACGACTTGTAAGTCATGATTCAGGGTACCGAGGAGTCACTCGACAGTGTTTAAGATATATTCTTGTTGGGTTTAACGCCATTTTTCAGCACACAATTGGCTATACACGGCGTTCAGTATTAATGGTGGAGGAAGAACTTGAGAAAACCCCCATGGACCCACGAGAAGCTACTGGCAAGCTTTCTCACATAACTACATTAGCCGAATCTTAGACTCGAACCTACGCAGACAGAGGTGAGATGGCAGTGATACGTAACGGAGAGCGCTTTAGACCACACTGGGCCCATTGTTTATGATTTTACTGTAGTATCATTTATCTTCGTTGGGCTCAATTTTCGTGGTTTTGTATTACAAAAAAGGGCAATTTCGTGGGTACTTAAATTTGTGGTTATGCCCGTCAAAGATTGCATATTAGTAGTATTTAATTTCATGGTTTAACCTCTACAACTACCCAAAATAAAGAATATAAAAGAATAAAACTGCCGACGCAAGCGGCTGTCACATTATTGTACTACCACCTGTACGAGTACAAATCAAAGACTTGGCAAGTTCAATACTTACACCGTGCTTGTGACCAAGTGAATAACATCAGTCG
Source organism: Unio delphinus (assembly GCA_029339505.1). Lineage (NCBI taxonomy): Eukaryota > Metazoa > Mollusca > Bivalvia > Unionida > Unionidae > Unio > Unio delphinus. The sequence goes on along the minus strand of JAQISU010000058.1, from coordinate 13,763,099 downwards.
AAGCCGACACAGCCGACAACACGAAGCCAATACTCTACCAGAACCAGATGCATTTAACCAGTGAAACCAGCTATTATAGCTGCACCGAAGAATGACGGAGCACCGTATAAAGTTTAATGGGACGGCGTTAGACGCTAGGCGGTAACCATAAAAAACAATGGGAGGCATACGACAAGTGCAACCATAAAAAAACATGGAAGCCATCATATACTGGAGCAGCTAGCCGACCTAGCGGATGATACCTGTATAACAGTAGCAGTCACAGAGAAGAAAGAAAAGAAAAAAGAATTAAGACTGCTTTCATTGCCTGAAGATGCGATATTTTCGTTTTGGATTTTGAAAACCTCTTTTGACAATCTCTCTTAAAAACTGATTTGATCCTTTACCTACCGCCGGCAAAATTACAATACTTGAGCCGAAAATTGCGTGATCTAAACATTTTAAATCTCTTAGACTAACACGCGATTGGTTTTCGATAGCTAAAGTACATTTTGTACACAAAATCCGAACGTAATGAATGAATAAAATTTGTGTAACTCTTTTGATTAGATTAATGCATATGTGGCATACACATTTTTGGGTATATTTATTGTAAATTAGTACAAATGGACTTGATTTGAACAAAGATTTGATTGGTATGCGAATCCTTTGGCTAATTTAGTAAGTTTCTAAATGTCCAACCTAGTTATATAAGGATGATTCTGATTGGTAGTTATGGCCTTTGGTTTGTTCGCCAACTTTATTTATTCAATATATAAGGTCGATTCTGATTGGAAATTTAATCTTAGGTTACCGGTCCTTTATACCTAGTGTTAGCATGACAATGTCAGTTATGTCTAATAATTGTTTAATTAACACACCTAATTGGCTGTTAGGGTTGGGTGTGTTGGGTCTATTTCCACTCACCCAGGGTCCTTCATTCAGGTCGATGGTTACTGAATAGCAACCCCGACCTGACGACCAAATTAAATGGTACTCCTTAAGTACACAAGTGCCTGGGGGAAAGCGACACCATTCCTCCTCACTCCCCAGGTGTAATTAAATATCTAGCTTTGCTGGAAACTTAAAACAGTGTTACATGCCCTTAGTGGGCGATACAGCACTTTAATTGAACGTCATCATCATTATGGTCAGTTATGTCAAGTCGAATTTGATTGGAAGTATAAAACTTTGGTTGGTTTTAGTTTGTATGGTCTCACTGGATAGTTTCGTATTATGACACCTCCCTAATTTATAAAGTAGAAGGCATGAGCCTAATTATCACAATCCTACCATTTTTCAGTTCACACATAAGCTAAATATGTAATGCGGTTTGCATTTACTTTGAGTTAGGCCTGGAAATGGGTTGACGTTTTGGTGACTGCCTGTCACAGACTAGCATTGGGGATAAAATTCGTAACTTCGGCTGCAAATGAGCAACTGCTTTGACTTAAGGATTTACATGTATCTACTACCGAGGTAAATATCTAAAGATCTAAATGTTGAGGGTGATTAAAAGTATGCTAATTTGTTACGGTACTAGTGAACTGTATTCTTGCATAAAGCACATACTGATTACTTTCACTGTCTTGTCGCAGGAAAATATTCAATATAGCTCCTTCCTGTCAGCATGAATGTAAAAAAGAAGGGTTGCTGGCAGTGTTGGTTCAGTATAAAAGCCACTAGTTGTACAAGGAATTAACTTTAATACTTCAGTCAGAATCTTACAAGTATCCTTTCAACAAAAATCATTAGTTAGTTTTTATTTGTATCTTTAATGTCATATTATTAGCATTTTTCTGCGATAGGTCATCGTCGGATGAAAATTTGCTTCAAAACAACTGTCCAGTAAGACATAGGGTTTATTGAGTTCCTAGTGTGTTAAACCAGGTCTGGTTGGGAGTTATGTTCTTTGGTTGATTGATTTGCGTATTCTTGATTAAATGTTGGGGTTTATGAGTTCAGATATGTTTTATTAGTAAGGTACCTATAGTTGTTAAACCTAACTAGAATTGGTTTTGTGCGTGGAACTAGAACGCTGTGTTTTTTCGGCGGAATGAAATCGTCGGTTTGGCTGTGTTGCACTATTTCCGGGCTCCTATACACCTTGAAACGTCCAGACAGATTAATTAAGTAGTGCGGCTATCACACATGAACACGAGAAATGTAGCGGCAGCATTCCTACAACACCGACCAATTGAGTATCCTGGCCATCGGGAAATAACAAGTCGCGAAAGTATTCAGTTTTGTAAGCGACTAAAAATTCCTTATCAGCATCCATCTGACAATCATTAATTCATTCGCGTTCTCCTCATTCCCATTCCAGACAATGGAGGGAGAGTCACGCTGCTACTGAGAAGCTGCAAAAATGACTGTCTGCAGCAGTTAATTAACGAAGATTCTGCTTCCACCATTAAACCAGAGCAAGAAAACACCAAAATCCAAGATTTAACAGCAATGGATACAGCATTTGCTGTTGTTTGTCCGTCGATTCGACTATGACCTCTCTAGTCATCCGAGGGTTTAAGGAGCTGGTTCTGGTTTGTGTGTGCGCAGGTGGCTGATGAAGCAAACCTTTGCATTGAATATTCGTTTGCATAAGGAGCAGGGGATCAGTGATACATCAGGAGGGTTGATGGCACGTACTTTTCTGGTTTGCCTCTTTAGCTCTGAAGCTGCTGTCCTGCTGGATTCGCACAACTTGGAGCTTTTGTGGACAGAGGAACACAAAGTGACTCGATCGCATGCTGTTTACTCCCAGGAATCAGGGTTTATGTTGAATGCTTTCAAAGCAGCTTTCAGATTGTCTTTGAAGCGTTTCATCAGACATCCGTGTCCCATCCAGCCTAGCTGGCAGTGCATCAGAATGGTGTGGATGCTGGGGAGACCTGGTTGGGCATTTAAATCAACGTCTGGAATCTTGTCCTGCCATTTGATGTTGAGGATTTTCCTGAGACTTGTGTTTTGAAAGGGGTTTAGCTAGCTGGCGTGGTGTTCGTACACCGTCCACGTTTCACTACTGCCCTGTAGACCTTGAGTTTGGTTTGTATGCTGATGCTTTTTCTATTCAAAATGTTGGAATACAATCTGCCGAAAGTTGCGTTCGCTCTGGCAATGCGAAGGTTCACCTTGTCGTCAAAGATGATGTTCTGTAACAGTGTGCTGACAAGGTAGGTGAAGCGGTTCACTACGTTGAGTTTTTGGCCGTTGACGGTGATGTTGGGCTCAACATAGAGCTTTCCTGGGGCCGGATGATGCAGGACTTCAGTCTGCTTGGTACCGATGATGATACCAACGCTTGTGCAGGAGCTGGAGAACTTGTCAACTCTGCATTGCAAATCTACTTCTGAGCTAGCATTGAAGGCGAAGTCATCAGAAAATAAGAGATCCCGGATGGTGTCTGTCATAACCTTGGTTTTCACGTGAACCCTCCTGGGATGGAGTAGTTTTCCATCTGTACGGTATCTGATGCCAACTCCAATCTCTTCGTCTCTGAAAGCATTAGTCAGCAGAGAACAAAAGACTGAACAGTGTCGGTTAGTGATGGGAATCGGTTAGAAGTTCATAATCGATCATCGGTTGCACACAACTTACTGATAATCGATTATAATCGGTTGCTAACTTTCTACAAGTAAGTTTTAATTTTTGTTGTTACAGAGTTATATCTTTGTTCAAAAGTTTAAAATGTATAGGAGTTAATCTCTCTCTCTCTCTCTCTCTCTCTCTCTCTCTCTCTCTCTCTCTCTCTCTCTCTATATATATATATATATATATATATATATATATATATATATATATATATATATATATACTTTAACCTCAAAAGCAACTTTCTTTGGCTTATCAGTTTTATGCAGCTGAAAGACTTAACAATCCCCCAGAACACTTTTATTCATATGTGATTTTTCAATTGTTTAAAGTATAGAAAGAAATGTTTTTCTTGCTTGTCATTAGTTACTAATACTACAATCAAAGCAGTTTAAACAAAACAAATAAACACCAAATACAAAAACTTTCAAACTAACTGAACTATTTATCAGCAAAATCATGTAATGTTTGAGCAATGCTGAACACAAAAATCATTTTTCAGAATACTGTTTCTTCTTGTGCTTGTTACACTGACACTACCAATAGTTAATGTTTTTGTTTAAGAATATTATCAGGTCCACATTGTCACAACTTAAACGAGCCCATTTCTTGCTGACAAGATGTCCAGCCAGACTAAATACCCTCTCACTGGATACTGATGATGCCGGAATACTTAGGTACTTCCGAGCTAGTAAGCTAAGATGGAGGTAGAACTGGCAGTTTTGTTTCCACCACTGTAACATTGTGAGATTGGTATCATATGGAGCAGCAACTAGATATCTAGAAACCTCCTGGTGGATGACATCTGTTATTTGCTGTTGACTTTCACCAAGGCAAACAACATCTTGCAACCAATCATCCATGTCAACATTGACCTTTGCTTTCTTGTTTGGTGGACTAAGTGTAACCACAGTTTTAGTGTTGTCATCTCTGACATTTAGTAGTGATGGTGCAATTGGTAGAGGTGGCAATGAGTCTGAAGGTTTTTCATCACTAGTCCCTGGCTCCACTTGGACATTCACTTTAACATCAGCCATATCAAGAGCAACCTTCAAAAGCAGAGCATGTCCATCTGCTCGCTCACTGTCAGATAGAAACTCCAGATCCTTCATAGTATGATTCAATAAACAGCCCAACAGAACTAGATCTTTGTCCTGTGTTCTATTGTCAAATTCTTGTCTCATTACATCTTTAAGTTTAGCAATTGAAGGTAGATCATCAGCATTTGTTTCTATACATTTGGTAAGTTTAAGAAGTATTGGGATAACTTTATGAAGGGTTGGTGATTTGTCTCTGCAAACACCGTTTGTTGCATTCAGGAACGGTGAGAGAACTTCCACAAGTTTTTCAACCAATGCTTGTTCGTCAAATGTATAGACATAATTTTTCAATGTTGCGGCTGCTGACTTGCTTATGTTTGGGTCACTGATAACAGCCATAATAGCAGGTGTTTGCTCAAGCAGTTGTTCAAGCATGTCATGAGTGCTATTCCATCTAGTTGGAACATCCATCTTGAGCTTGTGTCCTCTAGCACCTATGTGAAGTAGTAACTGCTGCTTTCTCATTAACAAATCATTTATGCTCGTGCTTTGATGGAAAAAAGTCACCAGTTTGCGCCCCTTTGCAATGATTCGTGACGTTTCTGGTATAGCTAAAGTTTTTTTCACAATAAGGTTAAATCTGTGACCATAACAACCAAATCGAGTCCATTGAAGTAAATCAAAAGCCTTGATCTCATTGGCTGCATTATCAGTTACTCCAGTTGGTGTTGGAAGATTCCATCGCCTCTGAGTGGCCAACAGGCTTTCTTTTATGTTTTCCCCAGTGTGACTGCCTTCAACTTTTCGTGTTTCTAAGACAACACTTTTCAATTCCCAATCTTTGGAAATAAAATGTGCAGTCACTGTACTATAACTTTCTGTATTTAATGAAGTCCATGCATCGTGAGTAACAGCTATATCAAGAACATCATGTAGTTCCTCTTTTACTTTTTTCTCAGCCTGGTCTTTCTTCTCAGCTAGTTTGGAGGACACTAATTTACGACCTGGAATTTCATACCTGAAAATGTAAAGTTTGAAACATTTAGTCATGGTAGTCAAACAAGACATGTATTTGGAATATTTACTGTGTCTAAATATAGTGAAAACAATGAATTTATTTAATGTTTATTTAGACAGGACAGCATTATATTTAATTAAATACTGCTTAATTTAGGTATGAACATTCAAAATTCAACAGTGTTGACATCTAGAATCAAATGGATTCACACTTTTTTTCTTTTCTCACTGTCAGTTTAAATAAATATTACTAATTTTTAATGTTATCATTTAAAACTTACCTTGGATTAAGAAGCATCACAAAGTTTCTAAAATATGTATGGTCAACAAGGCTTAGCGGAAGAACTTTGCCAACAATAAGTTTCAAGAGTGCATCATCAATTTCTTTCTGCTTTGTAGCTGACATCCTCTCTGTTGGCTTCTTAAATTGTTCATCAATCTTAGTCTGTTTGGGTGGCTGGGGGGAAACATCAGCACCTCTTGCTGTCGCTGATCCCATTTCCTTATGGTCATGATCAAGTTGAAAGGCCAAATTTGTAGTATTGCCTGGAATGTATTTGAAATAAATGTTTTTATATTGAGAAGAAAAAAGAGCAAACAACAAATTCTTTATGCACAAGTATCTTAAATGAATGGAATGAAATTATTTAAAGAAAATCAGGATTAAAATTAATATTAAATTTGTACATATATTTTAAAATTAATCTGCAACATTTTAAAAAGTTATTTTATGTTTTTAAATAGTCACATGTCTCAGGGAATATCTGTAACAAACCTCAGAGATCACTTTTCCGTCATTATCATATATGCCTAAATAGCAGGATAATCTTGTGATTATTTATGTATTTCAATCATAATCATGACATGGAGCTTTATTATGAAAAGAAATTTGAAGTATTTTAACAACAACACATGCTATATTAGAGGAAAGCACAAAGTACACAAATGATTTAATGAAAATAAAATTCTTGATTTAAAATATTTGATACTGGAATGCCATGAAACGTTTTTCCGTGTGCGTGCGTGCAACTCATTTATTTTATACGAGGTTGTTCTGTCTCCTAATAATTGCATTCGTCGTTGACGACATTATTTGTTTCCAAATTATCCCAAAAAATCTAACTATGGTGTATGTTTATATATTTGGAAGTTATGAAGGGAATAAATAATTAAGCTTTACTGTTGTGGATCGGAAGGCTAATATCATGGTTCCACAGTCCTAAAATGTAAAGCGTATCACATGATAATTTTGTTTTCGTGTAGCACCACAAAAAATTAGAATATTGTTCATTTTTTGCACTATGTATTGGAGAATGTGTTTGCCAAAAATAAATGTATCCCCGCGTTGATTTCAATGAGAATAGCTGGACCTACCTTTGTTTGCATATTCCTTTCTGCAGAGTTTGCATATGACCTTCGTTGTATCTAAATTCTCCTTTGTCGGTGGACCCTCCTGTATTTTGTAAAATCCAAAATATGTCCATACACGAGAACGAGCTTTTCCTCCAGGATATGGATATATTGTTTTGCGATCGTTTTCATCCATGGCACGTGTATGATATTTAGCGGGGTTTTAACATTTTGTTCGGAATCCTCGGTTTTCTTCCCAACAAACAAAGGGATTGAACTAGTCTGTGCCAAGCGCTTCACAGTTGTCTCCCTTACCATGCAATCGATTATGGCGTTTCACAATCGATTGGCGAATTGGTTCACTCAACCAACTGATTATCGATTATAATCGATAATCGGAACAACACTAGTGTCGGTGCCAGAACAGAACCCTGCTTGACGCCATTGGTTACTGCGAATGGCTCAGATTATCTCCATTGTCCTGGACTCGAACCTACATGCCATTGTGGAATGCTGCACCATGGATATAAATTTTCTTGGGCATCCGTACTTGGCTATTACCTTCCACAAGCCATATGTGCTGACAGTATCAAAGCCTTTTTCAAGTTGACGTAGATGGAAAAAGGTCGGTGTTTTGCTTTTGACATTTCTCATGTAGCTGCCTCGCAGCGAACACCATGTTGATGGTCCCACATTCTTTTCGGAATCCACACTGGCTTTCTGGCAGTAGTCCCTGGTCAAGGTGCACAGTGAGGCTTTCAGTAGGATTCTGGAGAATATCTTTCCTGCAATTGAGAGTAAGGATGTACCCAGTTGGTTGTCGCAGGCCTAGCGGCTACCTCTGCGTTTTTATAGATGGTTTATGGAGGTATTTTTGAATTCTGATCAAAGTCATAGAAAGCCTTTACAGCAAGGCCACCAGCGCAGTATGCTTCAATGGTCAAATAGGAGATTGGTTTAGGACAACTGTGGGAGTCAGACAGGGCTGCTTGCTTTCACCTACTCTCTTCAACATCTTCCTTGAAAGAATCATGACAGATGCACTGGAAAACCATGAAGGAACTGTCAGTATTGGAGGCAGAATAATAACGAATCTACGCTTTGCTGATGACATCGATGGCCTTGCAGGAAATGAGGAGGAGTTAGCTCAGTTGGTGGAAAAACTGGACAGGACAGCTACTGCTTTTGGTATGGAAATCAGTGCAGAGAAGACCAAATTGATGACCAACAACACCAGTGTCATCAGCACTGACATCATGATTAGAGGCCAAAAGCTGGAAACAGTTAATAGATTCAAGTACTTAGGAGCCATCGTGGCAGACGAGGGATCGAAACCAGAAATATTGTCCAGGATTGCGCTGACAATAACAGCAATGGCAAGGCTGAAGACAGTTTGGAAAGACTGAAACACCTCAGTCAGCTCAAAAATCAGACTGATGCGCACCTTGGTTGCATCTGTATTCCTATATGCCTGTGAGTCATGGACCCTCACAGCGGATCTCGAAAGGAGGATACAAGCTGTTGAAATGAGATGCTTTCGAAGATTGCTTGGCATTACATATAGAGATCATGTCACGAATGAAGAAGTGGGAAACAGAATTAAGCAAGCCATTGGGCCCTATGAAGAGCTATTGACCATTGTGAAAAAGTGCAAAATGAAATGGTACGGACATGTCACACGATCAACAGGGCTTGCTAAGACAATCATGCAAGGTACTGTGCAGAGAGGGCGAAGGAGAGGCAGACAGAGGAAAAGATGGGAGGATAACATCTCAGAATGGACAGGACTGAAGCTGAGTGACACAGTGAGAGTAGCAGAGAACAGATTGGAATGGAGGAAGCTGGTTGGCAGGTCATCAGTGGTGTCCCAACGGTCGGCAAGACTAAGGGATAGATAGATAGATAGATAGATAGATAGATAGATAGATAGGTAGATAGGTAGGTAGGTAGGTAGGTAGATAGATAGGTAGATAGATCGATCACAGGTAAGTGGCGATTTCGTGTTGGGACAAGCCAGCCTCCAATTTTATCGTAATGATCTTTGACAGACGGTTGGGAGGGGCAATGTCGGATGATTAGGAACTAACCTCCAATCGGAATTGAGTTAGGCGTGTCAGACATTAGAATCTTAAGTTTAAATATATCATCTTGAGAATCAAAAGTTAGTAGTGTTTCAAATAATTGGTGGGACAATGCGAGTAACCTACTCCGCGACCATTCGTAATAATGGCGGAATTATTCAATGAATAATCAGAAAGCATTGAAACAGGTCAGTTATTATTTGCTTAATTATTGTGAAATATTACTGCAAAGTAAGTGTACTTTAATTATTGCACTATATCTATATATTTGAGTATATATAAAATCACGATTGTAGTTTGATTCATTCGTAGTGTTTGACATATTTTGAGATACGAGCAACGTGATGTGTAGAATTAATATTGTAATTCGTTAATGGGTTAATTCGTAGTAAAATTCATTTGATATTATAGATTTGCAACTGTTAAATTGAATTATAAATTTTGTATAATGTTACGGTGTGCAATATTAGTATAGGAATTTGCCTATTTGTGTATACTTATAGGAGTATCATGTGTATAGGAATATCAGAGCAAGAATGTGCATATCTGTGTACACCGGTATTAGTGCAATGTACAGAAATGCATCTGATTATTTAATATATAATTTACTGTGTACACTTAGCAGGGAGAAAGTGTATTTCGATGGGCACGAATGCGTCACCAGGAAACGGTAACGTCCTATCTGATGATACTAATGTTCGTGTGTGATACGTAGCAAAGGGTATATGCTTTGCTAATGTCCGTGTATTTTTCTTGAGCAGCTTTTAGGGACCAGAGAGAAGTACACAATGCAGTGGTCCGAGTCTCTGGGAGACAAAAGGGAAGATGTTTTAGGGACCAGCGAGAAGTACCCAGTGCAGTGGTCCGAGTTTCTGGGATTCAAAGATAAAATAGAAGGAATTTTGAGGGACCAGAGGGAATTACCCCAGCTGTGGCCCGAGTCTCGGGGTTACAAAAGAGATAAGGAAGGACAGAGGGAGAAGTAGAAGGGGTTAAGGAAGGGAGGAAGAAAAGGAAAAGAGAGAAACATACAGATGAGTAGGACTCAGGACAGAAGGGAAAATTTTACATACTAATTCAAAGGATGAAATAGGCCGTCACTTGGTGGAGTGATTTGAGATTAGCTGAATTGTATTTGAGAGATTACTGTTTGAATTATATTAAATTGTTATTTAAATTTAAATTTGTATATTCATTAATTTAACTGTCGGCACCGCTGACTGGGGGCTTGGGGCTTTGCATCTCTCTATCACCACTTCAATTTTTGATTTAAAAAAAAAAAACCAGGGTGGGTATTCTATACTAATTTACATAAATTGGAAGCACCCCACCCGAAAAAGGGAAGCAACCTAGACCTTAACATGTATAATTAAATAATAATAACTATAACTTTGTCTAGCTTTTGTCATCGTGCCAAAAAAATTCCCGAGTTTCAAGGGAAATGACCCAAAGTATCTAAAAGGACCCAGTGGCAAATATTTGGTAAGAGCAGGAATTGTCTATTTTGGGCAATGGGACAAAGTACTGTGTTTCAGTTGTGGTTCGAAACTTAACGAATAGCAGTATAACGATTCAGTTTACTCCATCAAGTCGTTCCCCCCGCAACTCTCGCGGAGGTGGAATTGTTGTAATTACAAAGAATTTCTTGATCGAATACCTCGAGTACAACACAACCTTCAACTTCTGCCACACATCGTTTGAACTAGTCCAAACAACGCTCATACTGGAACAAAGGTCAGTCCATTTCTTCTGTCTCAAACGTCCTCCTCCTAGTACAAAAAACAAGCTGACTGAATCTCTCTTTTTGGAGCAGTTTCCACATCTTCTAGAGTATGGAAATTCGATAGGTGGCAACCTAATTATTCTTGGAGATTTCAACTTTCACTATGACTGTCCTGGTAAACCAAACCCGTCAAAACTCCTAGATTCCATTCATGTTTTCAATCTTAAAGGCATACAACCTAAGTTAAAACGAATACAATTATTTTGTTCTTTTTTCAGTTCGTGATTACTTATTTAGTTGAAAAATTACGATTCAGGCTGTTTCTGAGGCCGAAATCAGGCTAGTATCGGTAAATTTTGTGATAAAATACGCCATTTTCAATTATTGTCTGCAGACAAAAATTCGCTATTTGCCACGCCTATATTCATGTAACCTCTGTGTTGACCTCTCCCGAAGATTAAGAATTTTAGCCATGCGCAAACACGTGTTTACAAAAATAATGGCGTGTCTGCAACTAGATCGAAACCAACACTTAGATTCTGAAAGGAGGAGGGAAAAAAAGCTGTTTGGGCAAATTATGTCAGCACACGCATATGTATTGGTGACCAGCATGAACGATGGAATAAAAAGAAGTCCACTTTGAGCCTAGAAAATAATCCAGAGGTCGCCAAATTCTTGCTGGATACTGGTGTCATGGCGAGTCTCAATTTTGCAATGTTTTTATACCGCTATTTTATATCTGTATTGTTAACTCTTTATCAAAACTCTTAAAATAACATATTTTATATAAACTGGCATTATTCCATTTAGCTTGAAATAAAATGTCACAGCCCTGCAACAATATCGCTGAAAACCGCATGTACGTACACCACTGCTGCTATTTTTGAGGCCATGAAAGGGGTATTAATGATCATCATTTTCGATCGCAACCATATGACTTTATTTAGAGGCAAGCAGTCACTTGTTTTTTTTTTTTTGTTTTTAAATAAAAATTTTTTTATATATAATGTAAATGGTGATGGTTGTAAATGAAAGTAATGCAATACAGTTAAGTATATATTATGCATATTATTATTTGTAAAGTATATAATATTATTGTGTATAATAAAACATTTATTTTCCCTTGCTATATTAGGTAATGAATTGAGCGGCAGTGCAAGGAAAACATTAGAAAAATGTCACAGAAGACATGGCCACAACTTCTACACCTGGGCCAACAATTCATAGGATACAAATTCCTGCTGTCTCTGATATAACCACATCAGAATCAGATATTGCATCTACGTAAGTATTACTACATTTTATTAAATTTTATGTATATTTACTAGTTTACAAATATTTTGGTAGATGCACCTGGAAATGTATCATTCTATACTAGTTTAATATTTTGCAGTTGGAAAAGATTGTACATTTTGTTAAAATATGATTTGTTTTATTTAGAATAATATTTTTGTTGTAAATTGTTGGCACATGTCATTTTTGTTATTGATATGTTCCTCATCATGCTGTTTGTATTTTAGTTAGTCTCAAGTGAGAATAGTCTTTGACTAAATGAGTCACCCCTTTAAATAAATTATTATTATTATTATTATTATTATTATTATTATTATTATTATTATTATTTCTTGAGGCATCATCATTCCCATTATAATAACCAAGATAAATGATAATGCTTTTTTTTTAATACAAAACTAAAGATTTCCAAGTTCAACATTAGTATTTACACATTTCAAAATTTTATTTTAAGGGATTCAGTCTTGTCTGAAGTTGAAAAACTTAAGGAGAAGGAAAGTGTTATGATGGAAAAGTCTAAAAGTTTTATCAACCCATTTGAGAAAGTATACTAACAAAAATAATTGTGATACATACAAAAAAGGAGAATATTTGTGTTAAGTATACTAAAAAGCAACCATATATATACATGTATAGTATTGCATTGGTATTTGTGGATGGCATTTGTGAATAAACCAGAAAATTGCTCCCACAAAAGCTTTCTTTGCAGTGTATGAACATAAAAGTTAAAAATGTGTAATTACAATATATCTTAAATATAGTATTGATGCGTAATTGAAAAAATGAAGATATACTGGTTATCATTGTAAGAATATGAATACATTGTATTATAAATACAAACCACACTAAGGCCATAGTTATGGTTTGTCCGTTTAGTACACTTGGAGAGGGAAAGGGGGGGGGGGTTTACCCAAATGCATATGCTTGTGTATGGGGGTGGGAGGTCTGCTGATTATGTATTTACACATATACCTCGATAGTAATTTGTCTAATATGTAACCTGCTTGACTGGGTTCAGTTGGTGTTTGAGTTTTAGTGGACAATCAACAAACTTTTTAAAGTTACACAGCTTATTTATTTGATGCAGCCAGACATTCAACATTGGTGGACTATCCGTTATATTAAATACATAATATCATTAATCCTTGATCTTTTCTGTGTGGATTAAATATAGGCTGTTCTACAGAATGGGGAGGGCAATTGCATGTACTCAGATGGGGTGTGTGTAATAAAATAAAGTATGCATGTGTACAGGGAGAAATAGGGGTCAAGCTTTACCCGATTTTTGTGCACATGCCCATTGTTGGAATCAGATTTTGTTTCCTGAATTTTTACTTTTTTGCTTGCAGTCTAATTCATATCGGTCTGAGCTATACACAGACAGATAAACATTTTCAGAAGTAGGATAAATTGGGGATTGGAAGTAAAAAGTGGCCAGGAGGAAAATGATGGGTCAGAAGAAGAAAAAAATCCAACTTTTACCCTTATGCAGATGCCGAATGATGTTTCTAGCACACCTAGGCATATATCTAAGCAAACAATTCTTGGAAGCAGATGTATTTCAATGTATTCAAAATTAGCCCACAAATGCATACCCTACCCACATTTCAGGTGACAAGGAAAAAAATTTGCAGGGGTGGAATGAATTGATTATTCTCTGCCTGTATAAAGCTACTGTACACTGGCATTTTCATCAAAACAGATTAACTGGGATTTATAATTTTGAAATAGTTCTTCGCATCTGAATCAATTTATTTATTTAGTCATTTTACTTTGTTTCAGAAGTACAGCAGAACTGTAGAATTTCCAGATGTTTGATTGTATTGTATGCCTCCAAAGAATATTCATATAAGCCACCAGCTTTCAGAGCTAGGAATCTGTTGGCAACTCTTGATCATAACAATCATATTGACAGAGATGTGATTGTAAACACAGATGGAAAAATAAGGTAATAAACTTTATTCTTGTTTGTTAACATAATAATTCATTTACGTTAAAATATTAATGCTTTACCTGAAAGTTGATAAACCATCTGTTTGTGGTACAATTTAATCTTTTACAGAAGAAATTTTTTAAAATAAATTTCATAAACCAATTTTGGTTAGAATTAGTCTAATGTAATTAGAAAACTCTGTAAATAATCTAAACATTTTTATGATATATGGGTTAGATACAGGTTTGCTATATTTACATTTTCATCTGTAGCAAAATGATTTGTTACATATAATTGAATGCAGTTTTTATTTGGACTTTTGAGAATTAAAAAAAATATAAAATGACATTGTCAGTGAAATGTTTGCATTTTCTTGTCAGATATCAAAGGTCATTCAACAAAAAAGTGAGATGGTCTGCAAACCCAAAGAAAGCTGATATTGAAAATGAGGTTAGATGATAGAGTTGGAATGAACCAGCCAGTTGTTTTGGTCAGAAATGATCATAGGTGAATATCTGATGTACTTTCTCCAATACCACCAACACCTACAGAACAGATTGTTACAAAACAGAAATCTCATTTTAAGTTAAAATGATTTAGGCCTTTTAGTCAGGTAACACCTATTGATATCAAATTGTTATGGAGAGACTATACTAGTGATTGTATGATAACAAATGATCCCTACCATGGACCCATATAGACTTTGACTTTCTTGAAGTGTCTACTATGAGCCAAAGTCCAGCATCTGTTTGATTTCCAAGATTCAGTTTATCTTCAGACCACTGTTGATTATGTTCTTAATGCTTTTAAAAAAACATGCATTTGAACCACAAGATGTAGAACCTTTTCAAACTTTTCATACCCATTGCATTTATACTTGTCTTATATGTATGTTTAGATTGAAGTAAATGCAGTGTATTTTGGCCATATGATGTATTAAAAAAAAAGAACAGCAGAAACTATTCATTGTAATTCATTTAATCTTATAGGAGTAACAAGATTAAAATCGTGTAATTGCAAGTCAGTATTATTGCATAATAAAGTACCTTTTAATAATTTTATTTTCTACATGTTTTGTGTAAAATTGCAGTCAGAAAGATTTCTAGGATACTTTGAAGAAAAAATGTACATTGGAGCAAATGACTTCAATCCATGTATGTATGTATGTATGTATTTTCATGAAAATGAATTAAATCAAAAAACAGCATTGAGCTTAACAACATTGTTTCGAATTCCGCAGCATAGTATTGTCCCATATTTCTTATTTCATTATTAAATATTTAGGCTAAATTTTCTAACACAAAATAATTAGACTTTGATTTAATTAAATTATATATTTTCCTGAATTTATTTGCCCAATTTTATAAGAATACAATGTAATGAAGTGGTTTATCACAGGTGCAGCGATGTCTGCTATTACCGGTTCACATACAGTTTCAAACTAATTTTATAAAGAAAAAAATGCTGTTAACTTCTGGGGTTTTTTTGTTATAAAAAAAAGAAATCAATTAAAAATGATACTGATTATATTTGTTAACAACAAATTACTATTTACATACTGGTGTTGACTGTTCCAGTGGCCTAGTGGTAGGAGCATCCACCTCAGATGCAATAGGTTGTGGAGGCCTTGATCCCTGGGTTCAATCCCTGGCTGAGTCATACCAAAGACATAAAAATGGTATTAACAGCTGCCTCATTTGGTGCTCAGCATTAAGAGGTTAGTGTATGGACTGGTCGTCCTACTGTCAGGATAATGTAACTGGGTGGGATGTCGTGCTACATGTCTGTGGCATGATTCCTCAGTGCTAAATATCACTATAAACTGCCACACTGCAAACATCGTAGCAATATGACTGAAAAAGGTATCTTAAAAATCCAAATCACACACACTGTTACAATTTTGAAACAGAATTTGGTATATTTTCATCACTGTACAGTAGGCCCAATTTCATGAACTCAGCAGTGATATATTGCTGCAAACAGGGTTAAAGGTCAGTTAGCAATTAAAACACCCCTGTGAA
Organism: Unio delphinus; assembly: GCA_029339505.1. Taxonomy (NCBI): domain Eukaryota; kingdom Metazoa; phylum Mollusca; class Bivalvia; order Unionida; family Unionidae; genus Unio; species Unio delphinus. Next base: position 13,747,074 of record JAQISU010000058.1, on the reverse strand, counting down.
TGTGTAAGAGTTTGTTTGTCTGCATAGGCTAATTGGTATCAACATTGCATAAATACATGTAGCCTTGGATTACAACACTGCCAGAACTTAATGGGTACATCGAGGAAGGTATAAAGTACAACCAGTCATTTTACGTCTAAAAAATCAAGAGGTCAAAGTCTCCTCGCCTGGTAACATGACCCCTGCATTCCTGAATTTGATATGTATATCTGAGCCAGTTTTGCATTGTACTTAGTACATTATATATACTATTCAGTATATATATGTGTGTGTGTGTGTGTGTGTGTGTGTGTGTGTGAATGAGTACCTAGCTACCCTAATTTTAAAAAAAATGCAATAGGAAACATACATGGGGGTGGGCTTAATTTAAATATTTGTTTCTCTGCAGTAGTTTGTTTAGGTGATGTACTAAAGTTTGGCATTGAGTAATTGGTAATCACTTGAGTCAAAAGCATAGAAACCAAGCACAGGATACTAAAACATCAATGTAATTTCTATTGAACTGTCTAGTATTTTGGAATAGGATATCTGTAATCATTTATAGTAATGGTACACTAGTTTCTCATATAAAAGTCTCTGGGAGACAAAGAAAAAGGAAGAATGGAGGCAGAAGTGTGATGGACTGAATGGAATTGGACTACCAGTCCAGAGAAAGATCATACAGACGAGTAGGAACACAAGACAAGAGGAAAATCTTTTACACTAAGTCAGATGATAAAATAGGTCATAACTTGGTCGAGTTAAAGACGAGTGATATGGTTTTAATTTGAATTTCATTTGAGAGATGACTGTTATTTAATGAGATTAAATTGTTGTTTATTTGACTTTCACATTTTGTGTATTCATTAATTTAACTGTTGGCACCACTGACTGGGGGCTCGGAGCATTGCATCTGTCTATCACTACTTCAATTCCTCACAAAAACATGCCAAGGGGGTCTTTTGTAATAATTTAAATAATATTGGGAGCACCCCACCCAACCTAAATAACATGGAAAACCTCTATATATGCCATAATTATTCTTAGATGATATCCTTCAGTTTTTTATGCCTGACTGTACATGTACTCTTGAATTAAAGTTATACCTGTACGTGCACATTTGTACTTATATAAGTTTTGTACATATCATAATATATAATAGTTAGTTTTACAGTGTATGCAGTTGTGTACATTCATCTGGGTATTCATATAAAGGGTATAATTATTTCTATGGTAAATGAACACATTTTAAAAAACTGAAAATTTGATGCTTTTAAATGGTCTCAAGTATATTTGATTTAGTTGTAATAAGACGGCTGATGATCCACATATGTGATATAAGCATTCAAGGTTGCTTTAGATGAACTAGTATTTTAGTCTTAAAAACCTTATTCTGTTTCCAGAGCCATTTTGTATTACATGATATTGTAATTAATGAGCAGTGTCTGGATAGAATAGTATCCTAGTGTTTGTAGTTCTGTTGATATTTGCAAACCAATCTGTATTCATGAAACACTGCAACAAGTTTTGCTTTCTCAACTCAATATGAATATGCATTATTTATCATTTAACTTAATGTGTTACTGTATATGCACGATTAAAATCATGTTCACCAGTGTACTTTTGTTTTTTCTATTCTTTGCATCCCAAGACAATGCAAGTCAACTTCAATTCATCCTATGTTTTTAATAAATAGTCTCCTCACAGTTGCTTTCAAAACATAGCCATACATATAATCATTCTTTAGTGGGTAGGTAGCTAAAAAAATGTTTAACAAAACTTGTTCATGCAAAATAAAAATTGCATACTACAAAAGAAATGTTTTATACAACAGAAAATCAACATAAATTATATTATTCACACATCATATATTTGGATAGATCATCCAAGTCTTCCTTTTGTAAAGCCATGGTACTGGCCAAAATTATTTATCCATTATACCCCATACACAACAGCTTGGAATGACATGTCTGTTGCCAGTACTTAGGTATCCGTTAAGTCCATATAATAAACTGCCTATTAGCAGTATGCCTTTTCCCCTGGTTGTAATCATTTTCTTCTTCTGCTGCCAGGACATCTTGAATATACCTCTGTGCAACAAGGAGCACGACTTCATCTAAAACAACCAGGTTGAAGTCCTGCAGAATTTTTTAAAAAATTGTCAGTAAAAAAAATTCCAAATAAAATAAATTCATTAAATATTATGTGGGAAAATATTAATTTTTGTGTTATGCAATGAAGCAAACGTGTAAATATACAAACAAATGCGCAAATCACATCGACTATCAGATACGTGAACGTAATGTGGTAATGCAACTGCCCAAAAAGATCAACTTTATTCTGAGCCAAAGAAGCGACTTTAGCGAGACCTTTTAATAGCGGTTCTGATTACAATGATACAAATTATCATATTTTTAGTTGGTTTATCTTACAACGTAACAGAATCACACAAACACGAGAAGTAAACACATTCAAGAATGGCCCCTTAGGAACCCCTTATTGGCAGGATTTTCCATCATATTGACTTTTTTGCCTACTTCTTGTAATTTATCATATATAATGAGAAATCTATAAGCAATACATATATTGTGGGTGACTATAAAGAACTAAGGAGAAGGATAAGGCAATAATTACATCAAAAGAGAATCACAGGATTACCTCGACTTCCATTATTTGTTGACGCGCGTCACTTGACACTGCTACTTCGGAGAATATCGGTAAATTCCGTTTCTGCATAATTAATTAGCAATCCGTACAGAAAATAGTTATAATTTCATTGATTAAACTTACAGATGTACATTTTTTGAAACTGAATTACCTGTAATTACTAATTATTTCTACTATACTTTTCATAATATCATGCATTTGCAAGAACAAAAAAGTCAAAAAACTTAGGTTGTATGCCTTTAAACAGTCAGTTAACCAACCTACCCATAAACTTGGTCACATTTTAGACTGGTTTCTTTATAGACCTGATGATAATATTCTGCAATCAACTCTTGTATCCCACGAACTTGCATCGGATCACCTCTGCATTGTATGCCATCTCGACGTATCAGACCCTAACCCTCCACCTCTATTTGCTACTAAGAGAAACCTCCGTATGATAAATAGAACCAAATTTATGCATGACATTCAAGAAAACCTAACACCTTTCTTACATCCAACAGCGGAACAACTTGATAACTGCCTACGTTCATTGCTTGAAAAACATGCCCCAGCCACCAAATGCAGAGTATCAATAAAAAAAAGTGTTCTCCTTGGTATAGCAGTGTTAGGGACCAGCTTCGCATTGCTAAAAGACATCGCCGAAAAGCAGAGAGGCTTTGGCTTTCCACCAGACTCGCTGTTCATAAACAAATCTACGAAGCCGATAAGAAGAACGTCACATAGTCCATTTAGCCAAATCATCCCACTACAGTTCTAAGATCACGGAGAGTTCCAGCTGCAAAGAGCTCTTCGAGATAACTAACAAACTAATGTCAAGGAACAAATGTACACCACTTCCAACGACCTTCTCTCCACTAGAGCTACCAGACCAATTTGCAACTTTCTTCCATGACAAAGTTCAAACCATTAGAGATTCGCTTGACAGCACAATTTCAACTGATTCGTCACCATACAGGTATGATGCGGAATTTCAGCGACAACCGTTAGGAGCATTTGAACCTGTTTCTATAGATTTAGTACGGACAATCGTGATGAAAAGTGCACCAAAGTCTTGTGAACTTGATCCAATTCCGACATCACTGCTGCTTGAATGCTTAGAACCAATATTGCCTTCACTTACTTTTGTTATTAATATCTCTCTCTCATCAGGGGAATTCCCATCATTTTTCAAAACTGCCATTGTAAAGCCACTGCTGAAGAAACCAACACTGGACCATAACGATTTAAAGAACTACCGCCCAGTTTCTAATCTCCCTTTCATGTCAAAAATATTAGAAAAGGTTGTTCTAAGTCAACTTGTATCTCATTTGAATTCAAACAGTCTTTTTAGCAATGTACAGTCTGCATATCGCCCTTGCCACAGTACGTAAACTACTCTTCTGAAAGTATTTAGTGGCATTCTCTCCGCTTTGGATAGTGGAAAGATTACAGTCCTCACTCTCCTGGATTTATCTGCAGCATTTGACACAATAGACCATGATATATTACTTCACCGTCTCCAGCATGTATTTGGCATTCAGAATATAGCCTTACAGTGGTTCAAGTCCTACTTAGTCAACAGGACACAAATTATATCTGCAAATGGAATACACCCCAGCCCAGTTGACGTATGTTATGGTGTTCCACAGGGATCTGTTCTTGGACCTGTTCTCTTAATTCTGTACACTCAGCCGCTCCGAAGTGTCATAGATCATCACCCAGTGTCGCACCAACTGTACGCTGATGACACCCAAATATACAAGTCTAGCCATCCAACTGAAGTTGATGCTACCATCAATGGAGTAGAGAAGTGCATTTCGGATGTGAAATCATGGATGACATGTAACAAGCTGCAGATGAATGACGATAAAACTGAGGCTATTCTGATCACAACACAAAGACTTTCTCATCCACACCCTTTACCTCAGACAATAAATATCAGCAACACCAACATTAAATTCTCACAGTCAGTACGGAATCTAGGTGTTACTCTAGACAGTACTCTCACATTGCACCAACATGTCATGAACATCTGCAGGGCTGCATATCTTGAATTGAGACGCATCAGTTTCATTCGTAAATATCTTTCTGTTGATGCCACTAAAACACTTGTGTGTTCATTAGTACTTTCAAGACTGGACTATTGTAACTCAATTCTGTCTGGTTCGTCACAATATTTACTCCAGAATCTTCAAAAAGTTCAAAACACAGCTGCACGGATCATCTTTCGAGTACCTCGATCAGAGCACACCTCACCACTGCTCTACACCCTATACTGGCTATCAATTCGATACAGAATCAAACACAAAATTTGTTCTCTGTGCTATATTTCAATGACAGACTCCAGTCCAACATTCCTATCCAGCCTCACCCATGTGTATACACCAGCTAGATCCTTACGCTCTTCTTCTGATAATCGTATACTCATTGTTCCCAAGGTGAAAACAAAGTCATGTGGACAACGTTCGTTTGCATACCAGGGCCCGGCGAAGTGGAACGAATTGCCAATTGAAATTAGACACAAAGACACAGTGGTCCCTTTTAAGAGTGCTCTCAAGACTCACCTATTTCGACTTCAGGGACAAACTTAGCGACCTAATTATGATTTGTATCTTACATATTTTCAGCATGTTTTTATGTTTTCCAATTCCATTGATTTTTGTCATTTGTTGTTCTGTAGTGTAGTCATATCATTATTGATGGTGTAAAGCGCTTAGAGCTTTTAAAGATTAGGCGCTATACAATGTCCTCATTATTATTATTTACCTTGAACATGTCATGCGGTCTCCATGTTGTCATTGCCTTCCTTTACTCCATTCAGAATATTATCATTAGGGATACTTAGAAAAGGAAAGGACTCGTTTAACTTTCGGTCTTTGGAAACTGGTCACCCACTACTTTGCATAGATTCGCGTGAAACGTAAAAACAAACGCATCCTAAGTGTCATAAAACGAATAATTTTACAAAGTTTTAATCGAGCCTCTGCCAGCTCCTTACCCTTATATAAAGAACATATGTTAAATTGATTGAAATTCCGTAACATTAAAACACTGATTTTAGTTTTTGTACATTTCAAATTTGGTTTTACCAAAAGTTGTAGGACCCTTACTTTGTTTCTGTGACCGTTGAAACAGAAATTAACATGTTTGGTGGCAGCGGTACTGATTACAATAATTCTGGAGTGAATTTAACAAGAACACACGAGCCACAGCATTTAGCCGTTATTTAGCAGCAGTTAAGACCACATGGCATCGTTACAGAGAAATCTAGGAGTATCCATCCATGAATCAAGAGACGGGGGTTCTAACCTATATCATTTCGTTTTACAGGTTATTTTGTTACAAGTTAGAACCCCCATCCCTTGATTCATGGACGGATACTCATACTATTCTTTGTAACGAACTCCTGTGGTCAAGACACGACACGCAACAAAACTAATAAAGTGTGATTAAGTTTCAAACTTAAGGATTAAGACTAGCGATGCCCATAGGAAACTCTTTTGTAATGCTCTGCCGACATATGGAGTAGAATTAGAAAAAATGGTGATCAGTCAAAAGGAATATCTAAAAACACTGGAGTTTGTTAACATCTATGTAGCTGTAAGGCACATTTCTCGCCCACTCTCTGTATCTCTCACACACACACACACACATATTGGTTGTGTGTGTGTGTGTGTATGTATGTATATATATATATATATAAACATACATACATACACACAACCAATGTTATGCCAATATGACATTAAACCATATACATAAACACTGTAATAGTGCTAGTCATACAATGCATGATTTGTTAAGCTTTAGTGATGCAAAAACATCAGGTGATATGTCCTACGTTGTAGGGCTATAATAGTGCATACAAAGATGAAACAATTTATAAAATCAAAACAAAAACTTTTCAATGAGATTAAAGTACTTACACGTTAACTAGTTGATAAAAACCACACCAAAATTCACTCCATCTCCTTTAAAATCCATTAGGAATGCCATCTCTGTCAACCCTAGAAATCTGATTTTACTAGGTGAAGGTAACCAGTTTCAATTAACATTGGTGTGACTACCAGCATATATCGTGCATCAGTAATTAATGGTGCCATTTAGCACATCACTTGAAATGTATACAGTCCACTCCTTCTCTACTGGTTAATACGAACAATATTCAGATATGTGTATGTGATTGGGATTTTTAACGTAGCTTTAATCAATTTTTCAGTGATATCGCTATGATGTCAGCAGTGTGACAGGTGATAGTGAATCTCAGACATGATTTTAACCTTTAAAAAAAAAAAAAAAACCTGAAAATGTTAAGGGGGTTGGGGGTACTTGCCGCAGCAGCAGCGCCCCTGATCAGAGGGTTCTGGGGGTCGAAGACCCCCCGACTAAAAATGCATTTTACACACATGAAAATCTTGCTCCTGGTGCAACTTGTGACCATAATATGTAACAAAATAATCATTTGAAAAACTAACAAATTTACCCAAAATTTGAATTAACTTTACAATATTTATTGTCACATTAATTTGTTCTCCAATACTATTGGTACTTGAGTCATGTGCATGTCAGTGTTACACATGTTAACATCCTAATTAAGTCAATAATTAGGTATTTTTTGCTGCAAACATAACAACACCTCTCTTTTCATAACAAATATGTAAAATAAACATCTATATACAAATAATCCCATATATTCACTTGTCGTTTTGTCCACTGAACACAACCTGTTGATACGACAGTTGAGCTCTTTTTGCGGCTTTTAGAAATATTTATTTAGTCTTCCGTTTTGTCAACATTGATTTTGCTGGCTCAATGTGTAATCGTTTCTTTTCCTTTTCAACGAGAACCTTTTTCCTTTCAAGCTCCAGCTTGTATTGGCGACATGCAGTGCACATATTCTGACAGAGGGCTTCATTTTATGTTTGTTTTTGTAGGGTTTAACGCCATTTTTCAGCACACGATAGGCTATACATGACGGCCAGAATTATTGGTGGAGGAAGATCCGTAACGGAAAGCGCTTTATACCACTCGTGGCCACCTCCTGGCCTATATAGTTCAAAAGATACATTTCAGTCACATGAACAGAGGGAAATGGTGACATTTTTGGCGTGAATTTATAAAAAGTGCTTTCTATTACCCTGGTTAGTACTAAATTAGAAATGAGCATTAACCGAGGTATTTATATAGGCAATGCGGCTCAATTCCGTTATTTACATGATATGCAGACCTTCCAATTTGCAGATTACATAAAGTTCAGCATGGCCTCAATTTTAATACATGCCGATTTTGAGTTTTAGTGCACAATAGCAACAATGTGACGATTTTGATATTTATAAATTCTAAGTTTGAAATTTTCCTTATCCATACCCCAACCCCCTCACGAGTATTCTTACCCTTTATAAAGTTTTTAATTTCTGGCATGTGGTCAGCTGCCTGCAGTATTGGATCTGATATACAGGATTATAGAGTGGAAGAGCTGTATCTCCAAATTTATACATTGGGGCCAAGGCATGTCAACAAGTAGCAAGTTAGTTTGATGCTTTATGGCATATAATCATTCAACTAGTTTTTTAATGGAGGATTTTCTTTCTTAATGAAACAGTTTCCTATTGTGGTCAGGAATTATGCTCATCAACTTTTGATGCAATTACAGTACTTTACTGACAGTACTAGTGCAATTCCCTAAACACATCAAGGTTACATAGTGCCAAGTCAATGGGAGTAAAATCAATTTCAATAGGAACCTATGCAATTACTTCCATCTACCCAGTAGTAAGATTTTAAAGCACAGCATACTGGTTTGAAGTCTAGCATACTAATCACTATCAGCACGATTCTTGAACTTAAGTAACTGTAGAGAGAGAGAGAGAGAGAGACAAATATATATAACAATAATGGAAAAAAGACAATGGAGATAAAGACAGGTCAATGCAACTAATAAGCGAATTTACAGAAAGAGAATGTTTGCTTTTCAAGTGGGAAAAATGATGACACTGAATGCTGAGGTAAAGATTTATTTCATAATACAATTTCAAAGCAATGCTACGAGCACAATATACATGTCATGTCAAAAAATTAATTCTCTATCACTAAACAATGACGGAAAAAAAGCTGCCCATTCCTAAGATACAAATTCCTTGTGCTTTGGCAAAGGTTGTGTGATTATTCCTATTGGTCACATTTATCATAATTAAAAGCAGTAAATTATCATCAAGTAGTCTCTGGTATCAATCTAAATAACAATATTAATTTCCTTGATTTGATGAGAATGATGTGGATCCATACTGCAATTAACAGCATCACAGAAAAATACAAAGACAGTTATGATTCATAATGGTATATATCATATCAACAAGAATCACAATATGCTCTCCCCATTGTTAATGGCAATTTGAGAACATGAATAGCTATTTATACTTTCTATTTATAAACATTACTGTAGAAATGAATCAAATAAGCACTCATAATAACAACTGCCCTGACTCCATGCCACTTTGTACACAGACATAATTATAACTGTGATCATTAACTTAAAGTTTACTATTATGACAGCTTAATAAAAACATGGACAATAATAGTACATTTTATCACAATGTACACAAGTGTTGAAAAAAAATGCTGTATTCATCAGAATATGTACACATGCTAACTAACATCTTCCCCCTCGACACCAGAATGTCTCGACAATCTCTGAACACAATACAGATCATTTTGATATAATGCCATGCATTTGAATGTCTATCATGGAAAATGGAATAAGCAACATACAAAACATCGTGTGCATCTCCAAATGCACTGGTATCATCAACAAATACATATCAAAGTGGGCGGCACAGTACTGGTATTTGATACTTCTGAATGGCAATACAGCAGTTCATCAATAATAATAAAAAAAAAACAAAAAAAAAAAAAAAAACAAAGTTAGAATATAGGCTTTGGAACAATTAGCAATTTTCTATGAGACATTTAATAAATGAAATAATTCAACCAGTACAACAAAATACTGGTTGTCTGGAACGATTCGTGTGGTGGCCCTCTGATTAAAATATCACCAGTTAGCACTATATGTAATATGGTTTTTACCTTGTAATCACACTTAAAGACAGAAGACTCTCCATGTATACACATGCACCAATAGAGACAAAATAACATACATGCACACATGATCATACTTTAGTAAACACAAAAAAAGATTATCACATACAAAACAGACTTGAAATTACTCTTTAACTATGGCTGCTTCAATATCACAGGTAGATTTTCTGCCACTCTGACAGACACATTTCCACTCAGTGAAAAATAATATAATAATACATTAAAGGAATTTTAAATGAAGAATAATCATAAAATTTGTTTGCACTCTTCTCTTAGCCATTTACAAATAACAGCATTCAAAAACTGATGCATTTCACTATATATATATATTTTCATTTTTTTTTTAAAGTTTTTTTTTTCTTTTATGTTTTTTTTTTGTAGGGTATTTTTATAATTCACTGTCATGAATGGCATAAATAAAGACTTTCATATCAAATCTACAATCTAAGATGAGGTTATTTAGTACACAGATGACTGTAACCTTTCTGACAAGATGAGCTGGCTAGCGTCAGAGAGATTCACCCAGGCACCTGACAAGACTAATGGAAAATATCTGAAAGACATAATTACTTCAGGAGAAGTAGAAAAATAAAATGTGCTGTACTTCTTTGAAGCAGTGAGCACCAAAATATTTGCATCAATCACTTGATGCCTGCTTCACTCTCCCGCACAGACCAGCTCAAGGAACACATAAGAAGTGAAGTATACAACTCCAATCACTAACTAACCCGCATAAGAGATCATTAGAATGCATCTGGGGTAACAACATTGTTTGATTAATAATAAGTTACATTGTTCCCCCCAACATATTGCCAAGGAAGTTATTTGTAGCATGGTCATCAATAGACCACAATCCCCCTGACCCACTCCCAACCCCTAACCCCGATCTGTTACCTCCCCCCTCCCCAATCCCTCCCCCTCCCCACACATTCCCTGCATTCCCTGGAAGTGGATTACTGAAAGACACATTTGGATTAGTGGCTGGTGCAACAACTTTCCACGATGGATTTCCTAACCCATCATTTCGATTAGCAAGCTGCCCTGTTTGGCGGTACATTGCAGGTGAGACTGGTTGGGACCATTGACTAGGGACTGACATGGCACTTTGATTCTCGACTAGACGAGCAGCTTCATAATCAGAAACAAATTCTGCAACAATTGTGGTGTTGCCAAGCACACAGGTATTGAGTGACTTTTGCGCTTTGATAGCCTCCTCTTTACTACTGTACTGAACCAAGGCTGATCCATGATTAAGGAACAGATAAAATGCATGCAGTGGGCCATGCTGCATACACAGGGTGCGAAGGGTTGATCCATCAATCTGAAAAAAAAAAAAAAAAAAAAAATGAGCCAAATTACTTCTTAGCAATATTTCAACTCTTTGTTCATGTTTGCTCATGTCTCATGAGTGAGAAAGGGGCATATTATTCATTGGACTGGTAAAAGGCATAAGCAAGCCGACTGCAAAAAATGAATGCATGTTAACTCATTCACAGCAAATGCTAATAAATACTCCAAAATACAGTGGATATATTAAGATTTGTTCCTCTTGCGATCTAAGCAGAACTGAGGTTCAGTCTATTTAACTTGTTACCCCTAGCACCATGTTTGTGTCAGGAGGTAGTTCAAAGTTTGGTAGTGTCAAATTTGTTTAAGATGCACCGAAAAATCTGGACTTTCTACTTGCATTACAAAATAGAGGGAAAAACTTGCTTATGTTTGGAGAAGAGATTCTAGAATCTTTGGCCTCAGTACCATGGCAGACTGGTCTGAACTGCACACAGACAGGCAAACCTTTGTGAAAAGTTTGAGAAGTTGGAGATTTCAATTAAATGTTGGCCAGGACATGAAAATGATGGGTCCATTGAGCCAAAACAAAGAAAAAAAATAATTCCAACTGTTAACATTCTGCACATGCACAAGCAAAACAGCCAATGAAAAATTAGGTTTCTAACACAACTAGGCATCAGGCCAAACGAACATCACTTGAATACATTTTATTAGAATGTATTTAGAAGCAGCCCCAAAATGTGTTTCCTGCTTGTAGTTTGGGTGAAAATGAAAAAAATCTCCTGGGGTTTCAATTATATAAGTGTGGATTTCATTTTGCACATTTTACATGCAAATCTTACAGCATATGTTAATGTACCTTTACTGTTACTTCTCCACCTATCGCACTAGTTCCCAATAAAGTGTGTCTGTGAAGGTTCCCAGGTATGCCATTCTACAGTGTGACCCCGCTATAACCCTATTTCAGCAGGTTCTTGAAGTGTTATGACAAAATAAACATTATCGAAAATGTTACTAATTACTGATCCATGAGTAAAGCCAGTAAGTCTGATTTTCTTCAACTAATTCTATATACAATCACTGCTCGAACAACAGCTAACGTGTTTCTTTTTTACCTTTTTTCTTTTACACAAACAAGCAGCAGACAATGTGGTAGATGATAAAAGATTTTTTTTCCTCACAATTTAATAAATGTAAAAATAGAAAGCTACCAACATGTCGGTTATGCATGGTGGTGTTATTATTTGCAATCGGTTGATCAGTAAATGTCTGCTTTATAAACTGGAAATTGAACGGGTATACAATTTTACACGTGTTCAGCTTAAATTTTTGTATATATAAAAGTGACATGGCTATTGCAGGCCTACTGCACTTAGTCCTCCGGTTTTATGTGTGTATGGTATTTGCTCATGAGCTTGTTATTAATTTCCTATTTTTCATAAAAATATTTTACCATTATGGAAAAGCAAGTTAACAAATGCAAGTCATTCTCTGCACTTTGTGCAATGATTAGTAATTTTTACAAATTTCTTTCAATATTTACAAAATCTGAAGTATGCATACTGAAAGCATGTGTTGATTGTTAATTATTCTTTCTGTAGTCATTCAAACGAATAGGGGTACAAGCGTTAATTATTGGAAATTTACAATGGATATATGTACATGGAAACGTATGAGAAAATTGTTAGCAGTATGACATTTGTACAGACACCGTTCATAGACCATGGAACGTAATAAACTGTACACATACCTAGTCTTTTTTAATGTAATTTTGCGTTATAGCTGGGTTCCACTGTACTTTGTGGCATTCTGACAACCAAATTATCAGACTGAAGGTTCACAATACACCACTAAAGTGGCATTAACCAGCATCTTTTATGCATTGTGCTATAAATCAGGAATGCAAGGTACATTAATCCAGCTTTGATGTGCAAGTACATATATTTTCAAGATTCACCAAATCCAAACGTGTAACTAGGCAACTGAATCAACAGCTACAGTCAACAGTGAAGGATTACAAAATTAATCTCTCAATATAAAGTTGTATAACACATTTGAAATCCATCAAACCTTGGTCGTGGTTTCTGCAGAAGCCTAAGTCACTGGAAATTTAACTCATTCTAGGTCATGTATAGAACTGCTTTACTATAATCAGTCAAGTTTAGCAGCAAGCACAAAAGACTGGAAATCAAATGTGCAGTTTTAATCCAAACAAAGCTGCCTACCCTATTTAGTGCAATCAAACAATTCTATGTAATGTTAAGATATGCACATAAATGACTGGAGATTGACAATCTCTAGGTTTCATTATATAAAATCCAACTAAGCCCAGTACAATTATCTGTTCATTAGTATAGGACTGAGCAGTGACTTGTATAAACAATAACAATGATACACATATACAAAAACTGGAGATATTGACCTATTACCCCGAGACTGAATTCATTCTTATCCCAACCATTTTGTTCCTCAAACAAGTGACTTTTTAACCCCAAAATATATAGGATCTCATTCTTATCCCAACCATTTTGTTCCTCCAAGGAGTGACCTTTTAATCCCAAAATATATAGGATTTCTTGTTACAAGTGCAAGCCATCAACAAGTTTTGTATCTGAAAATGATGAACTCTAGTAGAAGCCATGGTAGCTAACTTGTAAACCAATGCTTGCCATTAAAACCAACAGACTTTATATATATATATATATATATATATATATATATATATATATATATATATATATATATATATATATAAAGGAAAGAAGGCAAGAATATAAAAAATGCATCCAGGACATTATCAGTATGAGGTTCATGTAATGAACATTTTCAGGTTCTTGAGGCAAGAATCTCTAAAGTGTATAAAATATTACAAAATAAATACGAGACTTTTATTTTTGTGGGCATCTGAATTCCACAAACAAAATCTATTAACCCTTAAAGTGCGTATCGCGACTCCAGCTGCGCTGTTGTATGTGGTCCCGTAGTGCGTGTCGCGACTCGAGTCGATTTCGAGGTGAGCAATAATGATCGCATTCTATAACTTCATCTTGCCATAAATGCCTGTAAAACTATATTTGATTGGTTTAAAAAGGCCCGGAACAAGCATACTGCAGTACTTTACTATATTATTAACGATGTAATTTTACAAATGCTCGCTTCTAAACACGTGGTACTAGTCCAAAACTAAAATGGCCGACGCTGAATACGAAGGTGATTTCTTGCAACAAATATTCGCGTCTGATAGTGATTCTAATAGTGATTTTGAATAATTTGAGAAAAATGACATTATTGGAGCAAGCGAGGTATTATTGGAAATACACATGAATGATTTTGAGCCAGTAATTTACGTGGAACTGGAGTCGGATGTACATGCTCGCTTGACGTGAAAAGATGGCGCGCCTGTCAACCCCCATTCACTGGTAATTCAAAATTAAATGTCGAGATGGTGAATAATGAACAATCGGACTATTAAGACTTTTTCTTAGATGACGAGTTATTGAATCTGATAGTAGATCAAACAAATCGTAATGCAGATCAGAGAGTTCATGGGCCAGACTTGACGGAGAAAAGTCGCATGAAAAAATGGCGGCCTGTCGCACCTGAGCATCGATTAAAACAATGGGTTTGGTACATATGTTCTCGATTCCTAATGGGCTATTGATAATGTTATATCATCCGCATACTTCAGCAAAAAAAAAGTAAGATATATTTGAACTTTTCCATAAAAAACAAACAAAATTACTGATGAAATACAGTTTTAACTTGTCATTTTACCTGTATTTACACCTGTACCTGCAAATATGTTAAACCTACACGTGTCTTGATGCCAATCTTAAAGTATAGACACGCGCCATCATTTTTCATATAGGGGTTGTCTCTCAATTGTGTATATTTAATGAAATACATGTAATTTAAAGACTGTGGAGTTTTCTTCTTTTCTCTCCTGAAACAATTCAGCACTGAGGGACCTTTTACTGCAAAACAATTCAGCACTTTAAGGGTTAAAAATGGTACATCATTCAAAATGATGAATTTACACTAGTTATCGATTCATTTAAAAGCAGATGTTTTTCATCTGGTTTTCTCATCATTTATTTTGAGCAGCCAATAGGTAGGTGACAACTTGACAACTGTACCAATCATCAAATTTCTGACTTTCAAGCACAGTATAGGATCATGTAATTTGCCATTTCCTGCAAATGATTTAATCATGGAAATGTAAAATAGATGCGACTATACAATACTGAAATGCAATCAAACATAAAGTTTACCTGTGGTGTAAGGTTCTTCAGGATGAGAAATTTTGATGCATTTGCTGTGCTCCAAGAACCTGCAATGTAAAAGGTGAAATTCCTTACAGATAAACTTCCACAGGTTACACACTGGATTAAGACAAGCTTTTCAAGTACAGTCAAATAAAATTCTGAGAAAACTATTTTGCACAAGTCTTGCTGTCAATAACATATCCAAAATCCTAAACAAAGACAAACTTGGAAGTTAATTAGGTACTACTTTTCATTCCCCCAAATCCCTCCTCTATTCTAAACTAGTATGCACAATCAAGATGCCGATATTGAAGACAAATGCAATTAAAGCATTTCTTACATATTTAAGGTACATTAACAACAGGATTTTACCCAGTCTCTGATGTTTTGGCATGGGCCATTTCGGCGCCGGCTGTTTTGGCACTAACAAGATGATTATTATCAAAAGATTACACATTATAATTAAGATAATTAGACGCCATGTCGGCATTTACAAAAGGATTAAGAAATAACTATAAGCAGGATGCTTAAGATAATTGACTCAATTGGTATATTGTCCTGTGAGTCATGACCACGCAAGGATTAACAATTTAACCTTTTGATGTCTAACGTGTTATTCATATTTGAAAATAAACGCTATGACAAGGTAAAAATAAGTCCATGCAATGGATTAACGATTTAGCAATTCAGGCTCAAACCCACTTCTATATAGTTGTTTGTTTATATAAGTGTGCTGTTGAATGTATTAACGAAAAAGTTTTCCGGAAATGAGCGCTATGAAATCTAAGCAGGGTCAAGAAAGTATGTGCATGAAAGATATCAATATGTTTTTGATAAATACAGTGCCGATAAGCTTAAAATATTTTGGTGACGTGAGTTGAAAAACGTCTGTAAAGCTTGTCTTCACACAACTGCTTATGACAGCTAATTCATTTTACTGATGAATGAACATAATCATGGGAGTATGTTGCAAAAGCGAAAGTGGACAAGATTGTGAATGATACGAGGAAAAAGGCATCAGCTTTCAGACCTTTTATATATGTTGCTGTTTGAATAAAATTTACAAATCAAGAACTTTTCACTTTTTTGTTTCCCTTATAGTTTTGGTTCAAGTTATTTTAATAACACACAGGCTGATCATTGGAATAAATTTACTTTTATTTTTCACTTTATATTTCACTTACACACTACATCTCTTTGATCGCTGAGCTAATCAATGTTGTCCTTACCTGCTCCACTAACGTAAGGTTACCTCTCAACTGGAATAACAATTGTTCGGCGCCAAAGCAACCGGAGCCAAACCAGGCCGGGCCAACTGTACGCACCAAAGCATCATGCTTCAATTTTACCTGCTTTATATGTTGCCTTTGGTAACACTAATTTACATACAAATGTTATGCAACGTTATGAATTAAGAACTAACCTTGTTGAATTGAGGCAGGATCGGTCCTTGGCCCAGCCCAGGAATGTTGACGATTGAAGCCTCCTGTTCCTCCAGTCCATCCAGACTTGCCACCTGATTGAAGTCCAGGTGGTGGACGAGACAGTCCTCCAACAGCTGAAAGCCCTCCTTTCTGCTGCCCAAGTGGTGGGATCCAGACATCAGAAGAGAAGTTATTGAAAGAATCAGAAAGGCTCATGGATCGATTTGTCTGTGTTGTGGTTTTAGACAACCATGGCGAGTTGCTCTCCTCCGTGTTTGATGAAGACTTTGCCAGTGTCATGAGATAGTCATCTTTAATGGTGTTGACACTGGGATACTGAGAAAAACTTCCTGGAGTGATGTGCGGATCATCCTCTACACTTTTGGTGATTCCAGTCCATGGCTTTCCTGGTATAAACTCTGGGATTGTGTCATTGATATTCAATACTGAGGTGGATGTGATGCTGCTGCCACTGCTACTAGCTGCAGTGGAAGTGGCACTGGTAGCTGAAGCAGTACTGTTTGTTGATTGAGATTCTTTATTGTTAGAGTTTTCTTTAGAGTCAGTGCTCTGACTAGAAGTTGTGGATGGGGCACTTGTAGTGGGCCAGTTCTGGGAAGTTGTATTTGTAGCGGACCAAGTTTGATCACCGCCCATGCCAAGTTTAGTTAGGCCAAGATCACCAAAGCCCTGGAGATTAGGGTTGGAGCCAGACTGATGAAGAGTTGGTTTGGAACCAACAGCTTTGTTCAGAGTACCCTGTTCACCTCCTGTCATTGAAACTGAAGCTCCACAGCTTATTGGATTTCCATCAGACTCTTTCTCAGGTGTGGGACGCTTCCATTGATTTAAACGGGACTGAGATGAAGATAGGACCAGATTACTCATATCTGGTTGGATGTTGTTCAGCTGCTCATCTGTGACTGAGGATGTGTTTTGTTGCTGTTGTTGTTGTGCTTGTGGCTTGAGGAGGTTATTCTGAGCCTGAGAGATTTGTTTCTGAAGGATAAGGATTTGTTGTTTAATGCCATTTATTCTGCTTGTGACCTGTTCCAGATGCTGGCGCTGGAGTAAAGGGTTTTGACCCATCTTATTTTGCTGTAGCATCTGCTGGGTGGTGACCTGTTGCTGAAGCAGCTGCTGGTTCTGCAGAAGCTGCTGTAGCATGAGGAGGACTGTTGGAGGGAGTTGCTGGTTTAAAAGTTGAGGGCTAATAAGACCTGCATGAACAGCCATGCGGAGCTGCTGTAATATCTGCTGCTGCGCCATTTGCTGCTGATTCACCTGCTGTTGCTGCACTGCCGCCACATTCTGAGTGGTGGGCAACTGCCCACGAACCTGACCCTGAGGTGGTTGATTAATGGAATTCTTTTGTTTTTGGAAAATAATACTGGGATTACTAACATGATTCAGACTAGACTGAGGGAGACTAGGAGTCTTGAAAGAATATTGATTTGGTAATTGTGATTGAGCATTAGGTAGTGGAGTATTTTGCATGGAATTAATATTAGGCACGAATGAATTGCTGTCAAACTGAGTATCTGATATGTCTGATTCGTTTGAACCTGGAGTCTTGTGTTTTACACCATTAAGGAATACATCCATGTCATTATCATCTTTATTGGCACTAGCACCTTGACGTCCATACAGATCAGCTGAAAAACAAGATAGATGTATTAATTAGAAATGTGCACCACCCTCTTATTTGAACGAATGGTACAAATAGAAAAGATCAAAAGGTGAAGCAGAATCTACGCATTTAAGAATAAAAAACAAACAAACTGAATTTACACTGGAATGCGAACCATGTTGAACTTGAAAACTAATGACCATCATGAAACTGAATATACATGTACACCTCTTGAACTTTATTTCAATTCAAACTGCATTTAACTGTGTGCGACTGGTCAATTAATTTATGTTTCTTTCCTACTGGGATATTTTTCACATTTCTTTAATGCATCATATGACAAATATTTTTAAAATGACTTAACCCTTTGTAAACTTAAATCATCTTTCACTAATTGAGAATTAGCTTGAACAATTGTTCTACAGAAATAGAGCCCATTCCAATTAAAAGATCAAATTATACAGAAAATCCAGGTTCAACTTGTTAATGACATTCAGAAGAATGTACATCAGACAAATCTCTATGCCAATCGGTTCATCCAGTTTTGAGAATTTACTGGTACACTCCTTAGGGGAAACATGGGGTGTCAAAATTGTAAAGTTTCTTACAACAGTTATTACTATGGTCCTGGTCTCCCTGCCATAATATTGGCACAAAATACTCCATTTGTTCTTATATCTGCTTTAGAAGACATCATCATTTTCTATCCCTTAAAACCAGTTTACTAGGTGACTGTCACAGACTTTGAATAATATCCAGAAAGACCGCTATCAAAGAAAACTTCATGCCTCTGTAATGATTCTGAGTACCCACTACAGCCAAGGCCATACAATAAAATGCATGCAGTCCATTTGTCCAATGTATACTATAGAGTGTGACGGGAAGTGTTACAGAAAAGCTGATCATTAATAGGCTCTTGCATCTCAATGTTGGGGCCTAACAAAACACGTGGTTTCTTCAAAAATCAATGTTATTTTCTAAGCAATATCCAATCCTGATGCTAAACTACCCTCATTGTACATATCTTTCAACTACATTCTTGAACTGGAATCCAAACCTCCACCAAGAAGTGATGGCAGAGGGTCATATTTACAAATGAAGAAAAAAAAAAGGACACTAGGTGCTCTTCCTACTGTTGTGTTAAGAAGTTCTACACATAAACTGACAATAATACTGCTGCTGACTGATAACAAAAATAATCATGATATACTCACAAAGAGCATTCTGCAAGTTCATGTTGTTACTGATCAATGCGTGTTGGGCATCATCCTTCTGGAAAATAAAATAATGCAGATGTGTAATGAACAGGCTTTGCATACTAATGTATACTGTGTGTACTTTTTAAAACAATATAGAAAACTTGAATTATACTAAGCTTTGTAACATAAAAACTTTCCCATCATAAAGGAAATATATTTAATGTGATCAATTAGCCTTGATGCCAAGATTGATTAGATTCTACAATATTTGTTTAAAATAGTTTGTAATGTTTAAACCATGATAATAGCCGTAAGGCAGTGAACCTATGTCATAAATGTAGATAAGCCAAGTATTTGCATACTGTATTCACAAGAATGGACTAAACTGCATAAACAAGTTTAAATACCTTCATATTACACATAATAATTTCATCTTAAACATCTAGCCAAAGTTTCAATGATACCATGATAACCAAACACACCATTTATTTTACAGTGGTATATTCAACCACTATAAAATGTGCTATCAGGACGAATTCTTTCATGCGCATAAGAGATAGCACTTATCCCAATCCAGTCTTGGTCACTTAGCTGTCTGGTCATTCTATAAGACACTATATTCATCTTGAAGAATAAAGAGTCAATTTGTGTTTAATGTTGTTCACAAAAGATACCCTACAGAATTTGTAATTAAAAAAAAAAAAGTTCTAAAGCCCTCAACCTTATTAAATTGAAAGGCTGAGCTCTGATAAATGGTCCACAAATGTAAACAATTTTATGCAACAAACTTTATTTTGTCCAGTTAAATGGTGAAATCAAGCTCAACTTGGATCAACCATTGTAAATAAAAGGTTAAATTTTTAATTTGGTCTCAATCCTTGTAGTCCTCAAATTATTGAGAAGAAATGATTTAAAAAAAGACATGATGTAATGCAAGCAATTGTAAAAGACTAAATGCCTTCTTCAAAGATATGATTTTTGAATAAACCATCCAAAGGAAGCAGATACAAAAACAAAGGCTGATGACACTAAACAATTAAATTTGTAAAAAAACAGTCATCCATTTCATCCCTCTCTTTCTTGAGTCTTGGAGCTGCAGAACAAATCCAATACAAGCCTCACAACTTTACACAGTGCATATGATACAGTGTTATAATCCATATGACACTATATTATAGCCACAAAGTATCACACTGATGGATCTGACTGGAAAAATAAATGTTTTATAATGGCATATTCAATATGAAAGAAATGACTAATCTTCTTTGCCTACAGCTATATGTTGTTTATTTTGTCAGTGAAGTAGTCTTTCAACAAGCATTTCTTGTGCCTAAATCTTGCATAACCTACAAGTGATCCTCAAGACAATACTTCACATTCATTGCCATTACAATTCTTGGAACTTGTTAAAGGACGACTATACTTCACTCAATGAAAAGTTTGCTAACCTTGAAGCCCAAATCCATCAACTGCTGAAGCAGACGACTTCTCTGTGGAGGTTGACCACCACCTGGGAACTTGCCAGAAAAGTTCTAAAGTGAAGCAGATAATGACACTGTACAAACTGACTGGAACTGTTCTGTGCCATTTTTGGGACTCTTTTAAATGCTTAAATCAGTTCAATTTAATTGAATACTGTTACTTTAAAAAAGTCAGTTAAAATTTGTATATGCATAAATCAAATTACAGGGATGTCGATTATACAACTAATTCTAAATGATATTGGAGAAACACCATATAGAACTATATATATATATATTTTTTTTAATAAAAGGAAAAAAGAATATTGCTCTCGGATGTTATAATTCAATGATTTTCCCTGGATAATAGAAAGATTTACAAATGAGGAAAAATAATTAGACTAAATCACAGCAACAACAGTATATACCTAACCTGAAGAATTTTCATGCTGAATGACTTCAAGTACATGGAAAATAACAAATAAAAGCATTATAGAATAATTTTTTTACTTTAAATAAACTGAAACACCAGTTGTGGTTTAGCTGCTTTAAATTAAGCTATAAACAAATGACAAGGAACCAAGAGCAGATACATCCTGATCAAATTCAATTAAGTTGTGTATATTTATCTAGAAGATATGACAAGTATGTGGGGATTGTCTGAAATTTTCCAAAAATATCCATGTATACCTTGAGAGACTCTCTCTTATTTCTGTTCCAGCCAGTGGCACTGTTCCAAGAAGAGTTAGCTTCCTGAGTATCATCATTCCATGTTCCCATGTCTGCATCATCCCAGCCAGCCTCTTCATTCCACAGCATACTCTCCTGCAGGAAATACCAGCCCCAATCATAAAAAAGCCAGTCCTACTAAATGCATGGACTGCACTACTGACCGACTGATTGCCTTTTATTGAAGGTTAATTTTGGGAGAGGATCTGAACTTTTCCAACTTTCTTTCCTCACAAAAAACTCACTTGGAATTTGCCATCAAATGTAATCTTGTTTAAAGCTAATTCTGCTGTATGATTGTTTTACTATCTTGTCAGTAATTTTGTTAAATGTTTGATTGATTACCATCCGACCTTTTGATAATCTTTTAATATTTGGAGAACAAAATATGAAGGACAGAGATGCTCTCACATCTTGTATTGTATCTGTTCACAGACTTCCTTTCCATAAACTTGTTGCCTACTCCACCATCTCTTCACTATGATAATACATACATTCATCTTGTAACTTCTGAACATAATGACATCAAGATTATCTACCCTTGGTTCCAATATAAAAATAATGCACCTTACATAGTACTATCATGTGCACAGACAAAAGAAAATGTGTACACATTCATGCAGCCTTGGCCAATATAACATATAAATTAGCCAAAAGCAAGGCAAAACAAATTAAGCAAGTTGCAGGGAGTTTAAGTATTCTAAATAGGAAACTTGCCCTCAGCAACTGCTTTATGTTCAAATAATGTATCTTGAGCAGTTAACATGCACTGATGTTTAAATTTAGCAGTAAAATACTCCAATGTGAAAATTAATGGATCATCGGTGATTTTTTTTTCTCGTCGGAATTTTACTACTTTTAATTACATGTACCACATAATTAGATATAACTAGCATGGTGAGAATTGAATAGCCATTATAACAGATGAAGTATCTCATGGTCCTTTAAAACTTTCACAATGCAAAAATTTAAAGCTGAATGGATGCATGCAGTTTATTTGATGATTGATTAAAGACTCCAGGACAGCAGTGAAGCAATCATCGAGATTCACTGTATTCATAAAATGTCAGAGAGAAAATTGTATCCATGCACTAACCAAGGGTAGATAATGTGTCTAACAATGCTATTATTTTGTAAATGCCATCCGGATCAGTTTTCTTTAAATTTAAAAAAAAAAAATCTCATGTACAAGCTGTATCTATTATTTTTTAGTCTGTTGATCAATCACCAATAATGTATTATCATCAAAATAAAATGTACCTACTGCAAACAACAAGCCATTAATAGGCAACAAATAAGGGGCAGAATGAAAAAGCAAGTTAAAAACGGGAAAATGAAAGTTGGGAGAAAAGCCTACCTTGCGGTTTGGATCGTTCCAGTTCATATCTCCATCAACCCAACCAGCGTTTGGTGCTGATGGTGGTGGTTTCCCCATAGCTGGATTCCACTGACCAGTATCTCCCCAGCCCCCAGCACGTGCCTAAAAAAAAAAAAAGCCAACAAGAAATAAGCAGAATGTAAATGTTTCTGCCAATTATATATTTACTTATAAAAATTCCTTTGCTCTTCATCTTTTAATGATATAGAAATGGTTCACACGAGGCTGGCACTCCACTGAAAATGCTTTTTCATATTTTAATGGGAATAAAGTCTCCTTTTCTTTCATGAATGATGAAGTTATGTCATTCCTTCAAACAAACATAAAAAACCCATGTGCACTTGATTTCCTAAATATTTAGTCCCCCATAATCAAAACATGGGATTTCAAAGCTACAGTGCAGTTTTGGACAATTCAACAGCACTGATCACCTAACATATCAAGATTTTTATTATTTAAATAAATGCTAAGATACCTTAGCAATGAAAGATACTTTCTTTTCTTGAAAACAAAATTATTCATTTAGTAAAGTGCCTTTTCAAAATTAGCAAGGAATCTTGTACAGCAAAAACTGTTATGAGCAACCTCTGCTATGAGTGACCACCTGTCATTTCCAACCACAATCATAATGCACACATTGATTTTATTATATAAACGCAGTTATGAGCGACCAACTACTGAACACGACCAATGACTGCGATATAATGGCAAAATATCCATTTCGATGACCGAATTGCAAAAAAATGAGGATAAACTCCACTGATCTTTTTTAAATCCCTGTAAAGACAACCGCTGATACTGTTCTAAATTAAAAAAAAAAAATATATAAACAAATTAGTCTGGCTACTGATGTCAGACTTTTCTGTTAACTAAGCTTATAATGTTTTATAGTTTTCTTGCCAAAAAAAAGTTTTCCCTGCGTTGTTCTCCACTATTCGTATAGGGGTGAGCAATGATGGAGCATAAGGCAGGGGATCAGACTAATTATTCCCACACTCAGCCTGCTTCTTGGCCGTATCGAAGGACTCTGTATCCCCATCATCGACTGTATCATGAGAACACAAGGACAACATTGACATATATGTAATCGTTACAATGACCACCTGATTAGCAACGACTGTTCTGATAAAAAACAAACATAAGAGGAATATTTAAAAAAGTATTGTTGCCACCTGTGATAGATACTACTGTCCATAAACCAGGCTAATGGACATGTCATGAATTGCTGTTGTACTGCCAAAGTTAGCACAGTTGTCACATATATTGTCTTTATAGAGTTAATCTGTATTGCTGGGGTGATTAAAGTCATTGTGTATTAAACCAGCAAGAGAATCGTTTGTGGGATTCAATTGATAGTGTTCAACACGTGTGATGTTTGTTGTTTTTCCCCCAATACTACGTGATTACATCCCAATCACAAAGCTGTCGTCTATTCAAGCTGGTACAAATGGGTTACACACTTTGCTAATATAGGTAATCCCTGTATGTCATCTCTGAATGAAACCACTGACTTGTCTCAGAGTAAATGGTTCTGTTTCTAGATGAGATAATTCTTTTTATTTGATTAATTGGTTTAAATGCTGGTTAAACAATTTTAGGTTGTTATAAAGGAAAAGGTGCAATTCAGAAAATATTTAAATTGCTAAAATGTGTGATCTTCAAATGTAACTGATTTCATGTTTAATAATGGAAGTAGTGATGGGAATCGGTCAGAAATTCATAATCGATAATCGGTTCCCCTTAACCAACTGATCATCGATTATAATTGGTTACTAAGAGCAAATTTAAATTTTTGTTAAACAGTTATATCTTTGATCAAGAGTACGTTTATAAATTGTACAGGAGGAATCTCTTTTAATGACATGACTTTAACCCGACAATAATATTTCATTATGTGTTACTTTTATTCTACAACTTTGTTTTATGAATGCAACTTTTAATGGCTGATCAGACATATGTAACTGAAATACTGCTACAATCCCCCCCCCATTCTTTCATTCACATGTGAATCGGTCAGAAATAATAATTAAAATATAGAAGGACATGTTTTTCTTGTTTGTCATTGTTTATAAATACTACAAAAGATGTTGCACTTTTAACTGAAACAAATCAACAACATGTGTTTAAATTTATTAACTCAATAATTTAACAACTTGACCATGTAATAATGACTATATGTTCCTAATTATGAATCATAAGATTTCACATTTGTAGTTGTGAAGGGAATTAATAAATTTCAGGTCAACTTTAGTGGCTGGGAGTTTTACTAACCTTACTTAAAAAGTAGTCTCCCTTTACACACAATCGATTATCTACTCAACCAACTGATTATAATCGATAATTAGAACAACACTAAATGGAAGCCTATTTTTGTTGCTATTTAATTTTGTTTTTGATGAAAGCATACCATATTTTATCAAGAACTATTAATAAAGAATAGAATATATGTACTATGATTGTGGTTATTTTTCTTGAAACTGTTCTAAAACTGGACCTTGGAAACTGATCTTTAGTACAAACCTGTTTTGACAAACTACCTGTCTTGAGAGACCATGGTTTGTTGGCAGATATAGTGGTCGTCATAACAGGCTTTATTGTATTTGATTCTATTCCTCTCAATTCATTACACATGTACATTATTTATTTTTGAGAATACCAAACTAAATTTAATATATCCATTCATTATACCTGCTGTTGTGCATTTGCTGCCCAAATACTGGTGCCATCATCCACTTTGGTGTCTGGAGGACCACTTGGATCTCCCCATCCTGTGGGCTTGTTTTGCCATTGGTCATCAGGTTTCATCCTCTGGGTTGGTGGTGGGTAATTGGTTCCTGCTGGTTTCGGTGGCTCTCCCCAGAAGGGTGAGCCATCATTCCCAGTATGTGGCGTTGAATCTCCCCAGTTGTTACCCATTTGACTTGTCGCTGGGGCAGTTCCACCCCAAGAACCAGTCTCAGTTTTCTGGCCCCAGTTGGATGGTGGTTGACTGTTCTCACCACCTCCCCATGCTCCTATTGGCTTTTCTTGAGGCACCCCACTCCATTGGCTACCTACTGGCTCTGGTGGTTTTTGCGGTGGACCACTATTCCATCCTGGCCTCTGAGCTCCAGTTGTGCTATTCCAAACACCAGTTCCATCTTTATTTGCTTCCCAGATGGCTGTGCCATTATTGTTGTTGCTGTTCCACATGTTGCTACTTGTTCCCTTTGGTTCAGCTGATGAGGAGAATTTGCGTTGTGCTTTTGGTGAAAGTTCAACATTCCAGCTGGTGTCTTGGCGTATTGGTCTCCTGCCCCAGCCTTCATGATTTTCTATGGCACGGCGGATCTCCTCGTCCCGAGGATCAACTGTTGCTGATGCTGCTGTAGCTGTGCTAGTAGAGGAATGCAGATTAAGTCCTTTGCCTGCTGCCTGGGCCCAGGAGCTGGGACGCTGCTGGCTTGAATTGTTTGCTGGTCCTGGATTTGTAGAGCTGGAATCGGAATTGTTGAACATGCCTGCCGACTGCTGAGATTGTGGAGTCTGCTGCGCTGGAATGCCTTGTTGGCTGGAAGTTGTGATCCCCCAATCACTGCCGGAATTCTGGCTTGGATTTCCCCACATTGCAGTTCCAGGTTTGGACATGTCATTGGAAGAGCTTGTTGCTGCTCCCCATGAAGAGGTGAGATTGTCTCCACTCTGAGCATTATTGCCACTGATTGATGTTGTGGTGGTGCCTCCTGGGTTCATCCCAAGATTAGTATTTCCACTCCATCCCAAATCTCCACTGGCAGACCCATTCTTTTGCTGGTAGCCTGATATGGCTTGAAATGCACTTGTGTTAGTTGAATTACCCTGCTGTTGCAGTGGTGGTGGTGGATTACTTGGACCCGAATTTCCACGATTAGCAAGCTGGGCCTGAGGTCCATTTTGTTGAGCACCACTAAAGGATACTAATCCTTGCATAGTATTGCCACTCCCCCCACTGGTTCCTTGGGACACTGACCCTGGGCCAGACATTTTGTTGGGGCCTGCTCCCTGCCCTGGAGCACCCCACCCAAACCTGCTAGATCCAAGCATAGGGTTTGAGTTAATGGAATTATAAGTATCACTTCCAGCTGAGCTGGCACCACTTTGCATATTATGTCCTTGACTGTTCATCGAAAGACTTGTGCTTGGGGCATTAGTCCATCCAAGAGAATTAGCATTGGCAGTTGAGGAACTGGGGAAACCTACTCCCCAGTTAGAATCAGGTCCACTGAAATTAGAATTTGCGCTCCACATACTGGAAGCACTTTGACCTTGCATGGCACCTTTGCCTTGATTGTTGGTCTCCTGACTGGTGGACTGTACTTGAGTACTAGAAATAGATATCACAGACCCTGATTTCACAGAGGCATTGTCATCGCCATTTTCTGAGGCAGATTTGGATTTGTCACCTATGGAAGGCCAAGCTTCCTTATCATTGCTGTCAACTATGATATTGTTGCTCTTTGGCTGTAACCAGACACTACTTCCTGAATCAGAATTGTTTTGCCAATTGCTCCCTATATCCTGGCTTGAACCATTTGATGATGAAGTTTCTGCAATATATAAAAATAGATCTCTTTAAAAACTGTCAGCAATAAAATGCTGAAAACAGCTACATCTGCAAGTAAGGAGTGAAAAAAAGAAAATGGCCACCATCTGTCACCCTCAAGAAGTGCATTGTGGCAATTACAAAATAAACTTTGTTTTTCCTGATTAAGAGTATACGCAATGTTTGTACTAAGTCTAGGTTTATAAAACAGGCATGCCTACATTAAAAGTGCTGTACTAGCCAGAAAAATGACTGGTCATCTACATGTCAATGAAAGTACATCTACCAATTTTCATTTTTCTACCTTGAGTGTACTTGTGCTAAAAAGGTTTCATCTTTTCTCTAGTAGGCTGAAATTAACAGCAGGTAATTTATCTACATTACAGAACCTGTTCCAAGTGTCACCAAGTCACAATAGCCAATCTAAACTCCTCCCCCATTTCCTATTTAAATGCCTAGTCATCTGTCTTTTGCGGCCAGCATCAGCCTCTGAAGTGAATCAGCAGTCCAAAGTACGCAAATTAAACACTTTTGCTTGTTTAGCAAGGCATCATTGAAATATATTTAGATAAATCAAGTGAATCAATCTTTAAGCGTTTCACATTTCTATTGTACTTGCCCTATTCCAATCACAGTCAAATTTACAGGTGACTACATATCAGCTTTGAAAGCAAGGCATTTTATCCTTACAAAAGAGGTTCAAAACAATTTGCCTTATAGTGCTAAAAGTAGTTTTTGTTGTTGCAGCACAAATAGAAATAACTTTTTGTACCAGTAATAGTTTCAAATTTTTGCCTTTGCCTGTGAATTAACGTTATCTCCACACAAAAAAAGGTTCATCTTTGAGAAGAGATAAAAGTCACACATCTTTTCATTTGAGCCATGGGTCATTCAATGTTCTAAATATCTAGAGGCATGTGAAGTTTTGGTTCACTGGAAAATATAGTCATACATTGCACCTTTTGATTTAACTTTTATCACGGGCATCTCACACAACCGACCACTATCTTAGCAAGTTCATCAAGTGATTAATACAGATGCAGTTTTTTTTACAGCGTGAACAAACCAAGATCGGTGTACATTTTAAAGTTGGTGACGCTTTTTTTTTCAAGGATTGATTAAAGTGAGCTTGATAATAGTGCGTTAAGATAAATCTGGGAGAACATGTACCTGTAATGACTATTCTGTTGTCCAGTGCACATAAACAAAATATTAGTATTATTTTTATTTAATAAATAATATACACACACCTATAGTCTTGCATGTTTAATTATATTGTTCAAGTCAATAGTTTTGGGAAAATATAAAATAGCAAGCAAAGGAATATAAAAATCTATAATAAGGATAAAAGAAAAAATCTCTTGTAATTTCTTTGCCTGATTACTATTGGGGATGAATGCACAAGACAATCAGTATACAACCCATAATGATGCCTCCTCATTTTCAAAAGCCTCCTCAACTTCTTTCTAGCCAAGACTATCCCATTCATGCATACTGTAATCAGAATCAACCACCTTTCTGCTAAGCAAGATTGTCACTTGTGAACAGCTGTAAAATTTCACTTCTGCTGTGAGCCTACTTGTAAGTACTTCTCTAGTGAACTGTTACAGGGATTTTGTTTGGTTCTCAAAAAGTAATGAATCATTTGCTCCAAATTTTACTGTTTCATTGTTACCCAGATGTATTAAACAAGGTATCAAATTGCAGTATCTGGAGCAGATTGAATGAATGTAACTGTTGTAAAATGACAAAAGTGACTGCTGAAATAATCTCTAAATTTCTAAAATCTGTTTCTCAAAGATATATATTTTGATTATTATAACATACCTTTTGCTAGACAAAGGTTCAGAGTGATTGGTTTGCCAATGAAAACAATGGCATTTTAGTAAAATATTTACAATCGTCAATATTATCTTGATGTTTAATCTTCTGCAAAGCAATACCAGTAACAGCATGTAAAATACATACAAGTATGCTAGTTTCTTAAGAAACTTTTCTCAAAGAAACTTTTGCAAGAAAGTTACTCATCACCAGTGATGAGCACAAGTTCTATGTGGTGCTTTGAGAACAAGCTTCATCGGATGAATGGAGAGGATGAAACCGAGATGATCCTTCTACAAGCAACAAGTCCAAATGGCTGCAATGTCCCGAAAATCTAATCAAGTCATCTACACTTGCATGCAAATGTGTCTGTAATATTTAATTTGTACACCTCCAGTGCTTTTAGCACAACTACATGAAAAACATTTTTGGATGGATGGATGGCAGGATATTCAGATTGGAACAAAATCACACTGCCCCTGTAGTAAGTAAGAAAGAAAGTGAGATATTCAGACTGGAACAAAATCACGCTGCCCCTGTAGTAAAGAAGCTGTTGAAGTGGAAAAAAGCTTCTTACCACATCTACACAGTGGGAAGGAGTGCAGACTGCAACCAAGTTATGGTTGTTGAAGAGAATTGGAGAGAGAGAGAGAGAGAGAGAGAGAGAGAGAGAGAGAGAGAGAGAGATATAAAAAAAAATGTTGAACCAATGATAAGAGAATTATTGTATACAGGCAACAAAATCTGGAAAGTCCAAAAATTAGGGATCACAACATGGCTAAATAAGGAAGATCAAATGCAGAAAGAAAAAAATGTCCCGATGTTAACAAATCTGCATATCAAGTTCACATTATATCCAACAGGAGATAGAGTAGTGCAGAAAAGAAAGTCAAACAAGCAAACATTAAAACTCAATGTCAATGGGACTTTCTAATTAAGAGTAGTTTCAACAAGATTTTCATGGACATCAGATCAGCAGATTTTGGATCAACAAGACATCACAAGTCTTCTGATAAATACCCCATATCAATAGAACTTGCCATTTAGTAGCAGCTTCATTTTTCGAGATGGCCATGTTGAAAATCAGATCAGCTCCATTTTCATTTGCCACCATAGTCTTCCAGTGAAAAACCATCTTGATATGATCATATATTCAGGAGTAAAGATAATATATGGCAGCAATATTGGACATCTAAGCAATAACATTTTTATTTAGTATAAACTTGACCATTGGAACAACAAACACGAACCTATATCATCAAGAGGCCCAAGTTGGTCTGATATCGCTACACATCTTACATGGACTTGTGCATTACTTTAACAAAATAAGCTAGGCTAACCATCTCCCAAACTTTTAACATGTTGAGTTTTACCAATCTTATCTTGATAAATATTTTGGTAACCATTTTATAGTCCGTTTTCTACACAAATCATGGAAACTCGTGCAACTTCACTTGCATTACCTGTTGTCAATCGTCACCCATACAGCAGTATATTGTACCTGTACTGACAACAAATGGTGCATATCTTTAAGTTAACAAAAAAATCACTATCTATAGTAATACAAATTGTTATGTAGAAATTTTAACACATAACTGCTAATGGAGAAAGACCATGCATACTGGTAGTGTCTGCTTTAAAAAGTAGCAAAGAAAATAAATCTACATTTTCGATGTTGTACAGAAATATTTCACTCTTGAAGTGGAAGCCATGTTGTCATGTCTGTCTTCAAAACTCATAGTAATCCATTTCCACTTGACTTCACAAGTGATCAAAAGTTCCAGAATGGCCAAGCAGATGCAAGAATATCTCGTCAATATCCATAGATCTTGCTCATTAAACTTGTCCATGATCTTAATAGCAAAAAACAGGTTAATATGAAAATCAGAAATGTGACTTCCACAGGGATAAGAAACTTAGCTGAACAGATGCAAGCTAAATAGTGTAGATCTGGCTCATTATCTAAGTTGTCCACCTGTCAGATTTTTTTCACTGGCCAGCAGTGTCAGCTAACATAAACCAACTGACCTTGCAGGAAATCAACTGGCCATCTTAATAAAAAATTATATTATACTGAAAAGATGATGGATAAAGAGCAAGAAACGCATCACAAAGGGACAAAAAAAGATGAACCTTTAAAAGGCACATGTACACAACAGACAATTCAACCACCAAATTGTACCCAACTGTATTTAAAAAATGTTATCGTAAAAGACTAATATTATGTTTATATACACCGAACTGCATTCAAGTGTATTAAAAGGTTCCTACTTTGGCTAGTTACAATGATCTGCTGTAGTGGAGATGTCAGGGAATCAACTCAATGTTTTTTTCTTTTGTTCTAACACCCCCTTTTAACATACTGGCTATGTCATGCAGAAATGGGATCCAAGTTTCTTCCCAAAGGACACAGGCTGGAATAGGCAGGTATTGAATCTGCAACACTTTGGTTAAGAGTATGATGCTCTACCAACTGAGCAACCATGGTTCCATCCAATATTACACTGGATAGAAACCTTTAAAAGGCACATCTACATGTATCAGGCAGTTTGCCTACCAAACAGCATCCAATTATTTTGACAGTTGCAGAGCAAAGACAGTTACAAGTCTGAACAGACTTGCAGATGGAAAAGGTGATAAATACAGAGCTCACAAATCGTCATGCAGAGACCCGATTACACTTTGTGCAGTGTTCAAGCAAGGAATTTCTTAGAAGCAAGGTCATGAGGGAACTTTGAAAAACAGACACACTTGTTGAAAGTGTTTGGAACAAAAAGTCTTACTTTCTGTGATAAAATGGCAATATGCCAATTATAAAAACTGATCCTATTGGGACCAGAAATAAGAAAATGCACATTCATACATTTATCCTACATTAAATAAACAGAACAAGTAGCATAAACAAAAAAGTGTTGTTTTGGTTCTCTGCAAATGGGCAGAGGGGAGTGGTTTAGAAACACACAGGGAAGAGTGCATCACTAATTTAATCTGGACTGAGCACTGCTTTGTGGATACTTGTGAAGGACGATTTAGGAGACTGTACCTAAAGCATCTGTCCAGCCTGAACCAGAAGCTGGTGGTCCCTGACTCCAACCGCCATCATCATGATCTGGCCAGTTCTCACTGGAATTTTGCCATATGTTTATAGACTTCCTAACAGCAGCTGCAACAAGAAAACACTGCCTAAACAAAAGCAGCAACACTACCACCAGCAAGAATCTTCTTTCCCATTACTATGCACCATGAATATATCATGAACTTCCTTTAAAAAAATTAGTAATCATAAGAAGTCAGATTATATACTATAATCAACATGATGATAGTTATTTTTCGGTGTTGAGAAAAGCACAAAATTTTCCCATATGCTTCTACCAAAATCATACAGTTTTGGTCATGATGACCAATTTTCAAATAAGCCATTAAAACACGGCACAAAGATTACAGCATCAGCATTAGGCATATTCTAAAATATCTCGATGCGTTGCAAATATTCACTCTTGGCACAGACTAAAACTTTAAAATTCTCTTATTTTGAAGTTTGTTGAAGATTTCTGGTAATCTACAATACTTTCTGATAAAGATGACTAAATAATTGCTTGTAGCCTACAAGTCAGTACTTTTTTACTTCCTGACTGGTAACTCTTCAGCTTAGAACATTTTGAAAATGGTTATGGTGAATATCTTTTGGATGTAAATCAGTTTTTTTTTTTTTAAAAAAAAAGCAGTTGTAGATATTTAGAATGTTTAATTTTGATAAAAGCCACTTACAACTCATTGTCTATATGCAACCGTGTCATATATCTCTTCAAACTCTCTTTGTATGAGTAATTCTGTATTTGTCTGAAAAGAGGATACACCATTATGAGAGACTATAGCACCACTGTCAGTAATAATGAACTTGCCCTGAAACTGCTGGAATGGGATACAAATTCTGATGTCAATACCCAATACACCATCCCAAGAAACAATAAAGAAAACAAAACAAAACAAAACACACACCACCCCAACAAAATAAACAAGAATCCATCAAAGGACAGACCTACTGGTCACAGAATTTCCAGGAATAAGGTAAGTTATTCTTCCATCCTTTATAATTGCAGAGTATGACATGTACAATATTCCTGAAAAGCTCCAACTGACCAATCTGTCAATGTTTTGCATATCAGAGATTTAAATGGCCACAAAAGATCACAAGTGCAGTATAAAAATTATGTCATAGCCTTTGACCTTAATACCAATATCATCAATAGAAAATAGTTCAACTCGTCTTGGATTGTCAAGATATACTTAGTTTGGTTACATGTTTTTCTTCTTTCTGTCCCTTTAGGCTATAGTTTTCTCTCCCAATGAAATTAGAAACAGATGGACAGATGTATGAACTGATATGCATTCCACCTTATTATGGGCATATAAAAACAATAACAATTCAATAGAGCAACAGTTACCTTTGGACCTAAAGTTTTATTCATACACCAGTTTCACATCTTTTTATCATGGTCTGAAAAAAATTCCCATGGTAATAACATTAATTACTATTTCTCACTCTTGGAGTTTAAAGTCAACTTTATACCTAAAATTTTACATGTGTAGCAAAATTCCCCACCCCACCCCAAAGAAAAAAATATTGGAAAATTCTAAACTGCAGCTGGCCTTTGTAGACCACTAGATTGAATACCCAAGATATCACAACTTCCATGTTATGGTCCAGAAATAAAAATGTGACAGGCAAAATGACAAAGCCTTTTCTAAATCCCATTCCAATTTCATTGCAGAGTTGTTCACCCTGACAGATGTCTACCAGTAGTTTCCCAAAGTCCAATCCTTAATTTCAGCCACCTCTCTATGGGTTGCCATAAAAACACTGACAATTGGTTCAACATAAAAAGGTTTGAATAAATTATCCCAAAAGCCAAGGAGGCTCTTTCAAGCGATGCAGAACTGACCTAATGCTCTCTCTGCACTTTGTAAGAGGCAACTAATAGAGGCAGAAAAATGATGGCTCAGTGGAAGCATGGCTGGAAGGGTGTGGTTTTGAATACTATCATCTATCTACTCAACCGACGTTACTTTGGTATTTCTTGGCAAGAAACTTGACTCTGCTAAACTTGACACTAAATAACATACTTGTGTTGCTGTTTTGTAATACATCAAACCAAACCAATCTAGTATTACTAATCCTCATATTAGCTGAAATGGCTCTTTTGATACAAACTATAGTTTGCCTGAATTGGCCAAAAGGAAAGTCGCTGACTTCTGTTGTTCTGAAAGATTACTGCCCTATTTCTTTTGATTGTTTATATGTCAAACATTGGGGATTTACTCGCCTCATTCATAACCTTACAGCTGCTTGAATTTAGTGCAAAATTGCAGCCTCCATTGCTTCATTATAAGAGCTAATGGTTGAAATGAATACATGTCATGCAGCTGCAGAAAACGAGCCCAAAATTAACATCTTGAACTGCAGCTTTTACCTGTCAATCATGTTCTATCCAGACCTTTTGCCAAAGCGGACCAGTTTCCCAAATCTCTTACAGAAATGTGGGTAGCAGTAAAATATTTTCAAGGGTGACCATCAAACAACTTGTCAGCAATTCTGCATTCTGGGAGATTTACTTCTGGTATTTCAGCTTAGAGTGATACACCTTGTGCCCATTTACAATTATAGTACAGCCATCTGATTGTGCCCATTTACAATTATAGTACAGCCATCTGACAAGTGGAATTACCTAATACATGTCAAAGACTTTTTAAGAACACGATGGGCCATATAAATGGGTCAAAGCAATGCATAAAATGTACGAGCATAAAAGTTTAGTGATTATTTCAAAGAATGACAAGTCTGATGTTCCTAAGCAAATAAAAAAATTCAGCCAAAACCTGAAGTTAAATTTTCTATGGCTGGGGCATCAACCTCGAGATCGACAGAATATGCATACCAAGATTTTATCTAAGGGGTGGGGAGGTGCTCACTCCTTGTCACCTAAAGAGGAGGACTTTCAATAGCGAGGGGGAGGAGTAAACAGTCATATTTACTAAATACTTCAATATCCTGTTTCTTCCTGTTCCACTGTAAAAACTTTTGAAATCGAAATCTTTAAAAGATGTCACACCTAACTGCACAAGCATTGATCTACTGATTGTTTCTGGGCTTGTTCCGAGTATAAATCTATGTAAAGATCCTCCTTTCACAGTCTGTTATCATAGAGGGCGTGTGTGTGTGTGTGTGTGTGTGTGTGTGTGTGTGTGTGTGTATATATATATATATATATATATTTTTTTCCCCATCAGCAATAGTGACCTTCTTGATCTTTAGACCTTAAAATCAAGGAACTTCATCATTTACAATGTTTGGAAACTGTAGGTGGGAAAATGTAGTTATTGTTCACAAAGAACTTGGTAACAAATCAGATAAACACTGCGACATAATATGCAAACAATATCTTTAGCCAAAAACTCGGTGGAAAATTTTCTGACAGAATTTGACCTTAGGGTAAAAATGGGTGATCAAACATTGCATAATCAGCTGTTTTAGCTTTATAATGCTTCATGCTAAGTATAATAAGAATGTATCAATGGGTTCAATGAATGCACACAAATTTTGTTTACCTTAATCACAAAGTAAAAGGACAAGCATGCAATTTGTCGTAAAAGCTTTATAACGATTCATACCAAGTGTGATCAGAACCCCATAAAAGAGGAGATGTTGGTTGGTATGGGCTAAATGCTAACTTTCAGTACACAATAAACTACACATAACTGCAAGTATATATACTGGAAGAAAAAAAAACAAAACAGGAAAATCCCTGGAAGCAATTGGGAAGCTTCTCATATACCCACACTGGTCTGAGCTCAAGACTTGATCCCATGCAGACAAAGACGAGATCTCTAAGGCAGAATGCCGTAGACCAGTCTGCCATTCAGGACCCCTTTAATAAATGTATACAACTTGCTGCTAGGCCATAGCTGCAAGTTGGCCATAGCTGCCAACCCCCGACTGCAAAAATACTGATTTCTTGTGACAAAAATACTGATTTTCAGAAACAAATACTGATTTTTTAAATTTCAATGCATATGTATCTATTTACAACATATACAACAATCAGTAAAGTTGGACAGTGCCTTACATAACTATTTAATGTCAAAGATGCACATTTGTACCTTCTGGAGTTGCACCATGTTCCATATGGGTGCCCATTCAGAAGGTGCATGTGTGCAACACACTCAAACACAAGCTATTTATAGGAGCCCTTTCCATGCCTCATTTCTTTTTTAATCATTGATTCAAATGTACCAACTTTCATTGATTATCTCAGTTCTGAGATTTTCTTATTGAAATGTTTTCGTTCAAGCATAAGAATTATCTTTTGCGATTTTAATGTCTGAAAAACTTCTGCATAATAAATCGCCAAGAACACTAGTAACTGAAAAATGAAGGTTTATTTCTAAAAGAAATTTAAAAATCAAATTTCGATTGATGTACACTAAGGTTCTCTCTGTCATTTGTCTACGTCGTAAGTTCAGGTTGAGTTGTGTGTGATGAAGCAGGAAGCTGATGTTTATTAGCTTTTTCGTGCTCTTGCATTTCATAGGCGCCTCCGTGCCCAATAGCGAAATCACGTTACACAATTTACAAAACGTCAATTTTTTTCTCCTTTACTATATGGTTTCACAAATCTATATAAGACGGCACAAATATCCTTCCAGTTGTCTCCTATTTCTCCTGGGGAAAATTCTGAATATTATGCCTTCCAATTTATCATGATTAGAAGCCGAATATTACGAAGACTAGATACAGCAACAGCGGTAACTATTGCGAAATCCAATATGGCGGAAAACGACAGGCGAGGTAGTCTTGATTTCGAATGAACCAATCGTATTGTAGAATTGCATTCGTATATACATGTGATATACTCTGTCAAAATAGAACCGAGAGCGCATTCTAAACTGACAATTCCAAAGAAATTTTATTATTTTTTTAAAATTAAAAAATGTATTTTTTGCCAAAAAAACGTACACCCGTATTCAGGTCCAAAATACGGGACAAATACGGAAAAAACGGGACAGTTGGCAGCTATGCTAGGCCCATTTTAGGAGAACATTAGATTCCTGCCAATATACCCATTATATGGTCAACTTCTTAAAGAACCATGCAAAGATTGCAATTACACAATCACTCTAGGCAAAATCTAAAATAATTGTGCAAAGCTGCTACATGATTGCTTTATTTTGTCACTGAACAAAATTATTTTTGCCTAGTTAGATAAAATTATGTTTAGGGTTTATTTTTTTAAGTTATTTAAAAGGTTTTGACTATATTTAGTAACATCAGCAATATTTGAAGGTAAATTAGCATCACTTGCAAAAATTTTAAAGCTATGACATTTTAAAAAAAAAAAAGTTTAAAATGATCACTGATGGCTAAATGGTCACATGAGGTCTTGCCATAAGCACACCTTGTCCAAAACCAGGTTAGCTTCAACTTTTTAATGAATAACAAATTAAAGTAATTGCTTGGTTTCAATAGTCTAAAACTATTGCTTACATTGCAATTAGTGATGACACACCATGAAACTAAAAAAAGACATTTATCAAGCTATGATCTTATCACCATCACTAGCAATTAGCAATGGCCATTTCAAAGGTCAAAATGGTGCAGATGATACAAACCCGTAAACTGTTAGGGATGATGTTCTTACCAGATTTATCAATGCGCTAATAGTTCTTGTGCTATGCTGATTGTAAACACAAGAGTTTGCACATCAAAGTGCTCAAATTTGTAAAACATTGTTGCATCTATTATAAAAAATTCCATTAAAACCAGACAATATCGATGATTTATCACTTTATGATCCATGTCTTTTTCCCATTGAATGCAGGCCATTTTGAGGCTGATCGGTGACATCTGGGGATCAATAGATTTGAGTCGAAAGCTGGAACACAAGATTTGACATCACCACTGTAAACAAAAGCCAACACCATGCTATCAAAGATACAGTTGGTGATGGTCCTTAACCTAGCATTTTTCTTAAAAAATATAACTGATGTACACCATTTTTACAAGTCCCTGTTGTATGCTTACAAATTAATAAGGAAATCTGCAACAGCTGTGTTCATCTTCTCTGCAAGTTCACCCTTCAAAGTATTTCAGCATATTAACCTGTCTTATTTTTCTAATGCATGCTTTTTTGTTGTTGAGCTGCTTTATAAAGTGGCCTAGCTTTCTTTATTACCTCTCTAATCACTTTTGTCTGCCACGTGCAAAAGCTATTAAATTTGCCACTATCGGACTTTGTTAAATGTACATCACCTTATTTGGAACACTCCTGATAAAAGAAAGAAATTATGAGCAACTTCTGTGACTAAATTAAGGGGTAGCACCTCTAATTCTGAACTGAATTTGCTGTTCAAACCTATGATCTTGAATATTTCAAATAACAGTTAAAGTGATTTTTTTAAAAAAAAACAAAAAATTTGCTTTCTTCAAAAACTAGGACTGGAAGAATGGTGAAATGGTTTTGAAAATGTTAGCATTTGAGCTTACTATATAAAATTTTACTATAGAAAGGTTAATACCTTTACCAGTGAATCTGCGATCAGGAAGGATTTGTAGAGCTGGTTTAGAAGCCTCCAAATAATGAATTTTAAGGGCTGACCACATCATGTAATAGATATTGAATTCTGATAATTATATAAAACAGATCAAGGTATACTACTGTAAAGAATTTTCAAAAAGTTATTTCTCCCACATTACAGGAAGTGAAGCTACATTTATGTGTCATCTTCTACAAGTCCTACTTCCAAGTATTTGTGCACGTGGCTTGGCTACTTAATAATTGTGCAGGTAGCCAGAATGCGCCAAAGGGTATAACTATGTTCAAAATAGACTAGACAAGACAAAACACGTACATGGCACATACTGGAGTCAATATTCATGCCAAATCAAATAGAGTAAACTGTTCCAGTGCTATGCTGTCTACAAGCAACATTTGATACAAGTCAATTAAAAAACGAAAACTTTCTCCAAAACATACCAGACAACACCAAAAGTGGAGAACATCTAGCTCTGCGATGATGGACACACCAAATTGCATAACAATACACTGAATGATCATGTGCTGGTTACAAGGATCTTCTGCATGGAAATTTTAAAATTAATAGAAAATTTAAAATTAATAGAAAATGGGCAAACACTCCATCAAAATTCCAAGACTCGTTTGGCAATTCATAAACTAAATATATGTATGGGTTTACTGGTCATAACTCTTCTAAATGAGATTAAAATTTTACAAAGCAACAAAGTCTACGAAACGTTTAAGATGCAACCTTTGAAAGGCACAAAAGCATCTAACAAAGCATTCACCTTCAAAATGGCATCCAATTATATGTATGGGTTTTAGAGGTATGTTGGTTCATGTCTTAATAGTATGTGTGTTTGTGTGATATTTTGATTTTTAAATGTAGTTTGGACTCCTGCAGGGCCATAATTTATCAGATGAACTCAACTAGGATATCATTTTAAGTGAAAAGAAATGCTACTAAATATGAAAAGAAAACCATATTAAATCAATGGAGGGGGGGGGGGGGAGATATCTTTTACAAAGTCATAAATTTGGCATGTGATCAATTTAACCATTTAGGAACTAACGACTTGAACAGCCACTTGAT
Source organism: Unio delphinus (assembly GCA_029339505.1). Taxonomy (NCBI): domain Eukaryota; kingdom Metazoa; phylum Mollusca; class Bivalvia; order Unionida; family Unionidae; genus Unio; species Unio delphinus. Next base: position 13,706,929 of record JAQISU010000058.1, on the reverse strand, counting down.
GCAAACAACAATGCTGAAGCGCACAAAACCTAAACAATCACAAAATTTAAAAATGATGCCATTGCTACATCTCCCTATCTGATAATGCAGACAATAAAATGCTTTTTATTCATACTGGGTTCAGACCACCTTGCTATGTTTTCCTTATGCTCCTGGACGGCTTTACGTGCTAGAAATAGATAATGACAATACATACTATCAAAGGATAAAATAAACTGTCATCTACTTCAAAAACAAAATCTATACAAAAAGCCAGATTCAAAATCTCTTCTTCTTTGCCAATTCATCATAGTAAATACTCCCCAGCCTCAAATGTACCACAAAAGATAATAAAAGAAAAAATGCTGCCTCTTGCTTACCATGCACGTCAAGTAAATCACAGCATGTACTGAAATACTTCTGAAAAACTTGTTCTGATTTTGTCTTTCCTGTAATTATAAAAAAAAAAAAACTTTATTAATAAATGAAAAGGGTTTCCGTTTTAATTTATTGGGAAAGAGTGCAACAACATATGAATCAATTTTACTATTTAACCCTTAAAGTGCTAGTTGTGAAATTAGTCGCACAGTCGGTTGATGTCATGTAGTGCTTGTTACGACTTAAAAGTCATTTCTAGGTAAGCAACAATATATGCATCATATTATTTCAACTAGACATGACTACTTGTAAAACTATATTTGATTGGTTTCAAAAGGCCCAGAACAATCATTCTGTTGTACTTCACTATACATTTAGCAAAGAAGTTTTACAAAAACTTGCTTTTAAGCATGTGGTACCTGGAAAAAATTAAAATGGCTGACGCTGAATATGATTTTTTGCAACAGATACTTGCTTCTCATAGTGATAATAATGAATTTGAAGAACTTGAGGATGACATTATTCATTCAAAATTAAATGTCAATATGGTGAATACTGAACCTATGGACTATTTCAAACTTTTTTTTATCGAGTTATTGCATCTAATAGTAGATCAAACAAATTATGCAGATCCTAGTTCACGAGGCAGACTTGAAGGAGAACAGTCGCATGAAAAAAAAGCAGCCTGTCACATCTGAATATCTAACACTCTTTTTAACATTGGTTACAGCATCGGGTTTGGTATATAAACCTGACCTTGATTCCAACTGGGCTATTGATGTGATATCAACCCCATGCTACAAAGCAATTTACACCTTGCTGACAACGAGATCAAGGTGACCCTTTACACCTTGATCTGCCCAATGAATGAAGAAAAAAAAAATGAAGCAGTTGCAGTTTCATTTACCAGATATGAATATCAGAATACCATATATACTCGTGTACAAGCCCAGTTGCGCATAAGCTGAACCTCCAAACTGAACAGGTATAAACACTAAAAAGTTCATGACCTGCGTATAAGCCCACCGACCCACAATGCAGAGACATCTCAAGATGCATTAGGTAAGTTCTAAATGCATTCAATTAGGAAACTTGTATTTAAAAAAAAAAACTTGTCAAGGTTGGCGTGCATGATTAAAAGAAATAGTATAAATATGTTTGAAAATTGATTTAATTTTATGTTTTCTTATTGTTTTTGCCTAATTTGGATTTGTGTATAATTTGATTGAACGATGACAAGAATTTAACAATCGCGAGTTGCTGTACAGTAGCATTACCTCTTCCTTTTGACTATTACTGTTTGTTTATGCATTATTTCATTGGACATTTTATATCAGTGTACCGGTAATTACATTTTTACTTTGCTTTAAAACTGTAAATACCTAACTCGTTACATTGGAGTCAAATCATGGGCACCATTGGGCTAAACTTAAATGGTATCTCCAACAATAATGGAATTTCAGACAAAATCCTTCGAAAATTATACTAAAACCGTAGCAGCAGAATGTGTGAACAGACCTTTTGCCGAAAAGGATCGACATCAGAAAAAACTTTTTGTCGAAAAGGATCGACATCAGAAAAAGGATCGACAAAGCGTCGACACCAGACCAACTTGCTAGCAATTCATAAAAAAAGATGCCATTTAGTTGACGTTCACCTCCTCGGCTGCTAATGCGCTAACTAAATATTTGATCAAGTCCGATACGATATCTTGTCCGAGGGTCTGATAAATTTATCGTCACAAATCCGTGGGGGATTGTCTGAGCGTGGCTAAAGAAATTTCTAAATCGATTATGATCCATATCACCACCGCACCAAGTTTGCCAAATATTTCTAAGAGTATGAGTATCAACTCCGTTAAATACACACAGCATATTGCAGTTATCTCTGATCACTTTTGGTATTTGAGTGTAACGTTGAGTGATATATATCACATCGGTGTTTTTATGTCTGCCTCTGGAAAATATTCTAGCAGGATTCTTTTGATTATCTAACATAATATCATCATATACGACTAAATTGTTAATACTTCCATCAATATCATCAATACTAGGTGCCTCTTCGATATCGGTTATAAACTCAATAACACCATCGCCGTTAATTTCTTGCGCGGCATCATTAAAATCCTTTAATACTTCATAACATCGTTGATCGTCTACACTCGGAGCAATCATGTACAATTTATCCCACTTCATCCATCTCGTTATCAAATTAAGTAGCAATTGTGTTTTACCACTTCCAGATGGTCCGATGATAATCGCGCGAATAGAATTTGGTAACATTGCATGGTGTCTAATAGGTTCCCGTCGTCGAGTAGCTGAATAATCAATTACATTCATAACTGTTATATATAAATTATGGATCTATATTGTGTGAAGTGTAGGACGCGTACTGGCACAAATGACTTGACGACGATTACAACGAAAAATAATCGATCAGCGCTTTCTGGTAAATGCGTACAATGTAGTACGAAAAAATTTAGATTTACTTCCACGAAACCTTTAAAAAAAAACGAGGAGGTGATATTGCAGCCAAATTGACAAAACTCCCAGGAACACCGTGGGCAAAGTATCCAGGAGAAAAGCACCTTCCAGGATATAGCTACTGTGGACCGGGAACACGATTAGATATCAGACTTGATGATCAAAATCAGCCCTGACCCGGCGAGTATCCAATAAACGCTATTGATAAGGTGTGTCATGCTCATGATGTCGCTTATAAAAGCAGCAATCTTCAACATAGACATCTCGCAGATGTAAAATTAATTCATGCGTTAAATGCTATTCCTGATAAATCCTTCAAAGAAAAATTGGCTTCGTGGTTGGTAAAATCTGCTATGAAGGGTAAATTGATGTTAGGTGCTGGTAATTGAAAATGCTAGCATTTTAATATGGAATCTATTTATTATTCTCCGAGAGGATACTGGAGAGGTTACGCAGCAATCAATAAACTAGCTAGTGCATCAAAGGTGAAAAAAACTACAGCGGCAAACTGGTTATCTAAACAGGCAATATGGCAAATTTATCTACCAGCGCCTAAACAAATTAACTATTCGCATTTTGATGTTACAACACCTAATGAAGTTCATCAAGCTGATATACTATTTCTGCCGCATGACAACGGTTACAAATACGCGTTAACGTTAGTTGATATTGCAAGTCGATACAAAGAAGCAGAACCGTTAAAAACAAAATCATCTACTGAAGTAGCTTCTGCATTTGAAAAAATTTATCGACGAGGTCCTCTGCGCTGGCCAAATCTGTTACAAGTTGATCCTGGCAAGGAATTTCAAGGTGTTGTTACATCTACGATGAATCATCATAATGTCGCCATCAGACGAGGACACACTGCGCTACATCGCGATCAGGCAATTGTTGAACGGTTTAATAAAACCCTTGCTGAGCGGTTATTCGGATATCAATACGCAAAAGAATTCATACAGGATAAACGATCCCGTGAATGGGTCAAGAGATTACCAGCTGTGATTACCGCAATCAATAATGAGATTACTAGAACAATTAATATGAAACCTGTCAACGCTATTAAGAAGGCGTCTATCAAAATGGAAATCCAAGGAATTTCACAAAAAGATTTCAAAGAACCAATTCTTGGTAGTAATGTCATTGTAAGGTACTTATATGAACCAGGAGAGCTTGAGGGTGGTAAAAAAAGAGCTACTGATCCCATTTGGAGTGTCACTACGCATAAAATATCCGGCATAACACGATCTACGGGTAGACCTCCAATCTATAGACTGGATTCAACTGCTCCTCAGCGAGGATTTACACGCGAACAATTACAAGTGATCCCCGAGGATACTCAATTACCACCGCGTGGTCTTAACTAGCACCTAAGGTGCTGTCACCCCGGCGTCTGTTGCACTCAAGACAAGTCAACCTCACATTGTTTCTGACATGACCGAGATTGTTATCTTTTCTATCTACGGTGAATTGGCGAGGATCTTTATCCGACCAATTCCAACTCATTATACAATTACAACTCGCGCAGTGATTGTTCTGTTGTTGCTTTAGTGTCTTAATTAATTCAGCATCAATGTCAAATTCTCTTTTATTTTTTTTATCCTGTTGTTTATAACCAGAGAGTTTTTTTCTGATTATATTATCATCGGTGTGTATATTACTTATTGTATTGTCATTATCATTAACCACAATTCTTCGAAGTTGGTTTATTCGCCGTACTCTGGATACTGCGAGATAAACTAAATTTGACCACTCAATATGATTATCTACTATCCAAAGAGTTGTATCGGATATAGTCAATCCCTGTGAAGAGTGTATTGTTGCTGCATAACCTAACGTCCATGGGGATTTATCAGCACCTAATGCATCTTTAACGACGCTGATATCAACCAGCACAATATCATTTAATACTAAATTCTGCTTTTGTTGTTGTCCAGGAATGTCAACGTCGATATTCTGCTTTCGTGTATCCTTAGGTCTATAACAGAGTGGTACTGGAAGTGTTGCAAATTTTTCTTTATGTAGCGCAAACAACTTCATCTGAAGTGCGTCTCTGACTATTTTTCTACTCGCGATTATTAAATCATTTGGCTTCCACATTTCCCAAAAATCATTCATGGGAGTTTCAGAGATTATTTCACGCGCTATTTCACATTGGATTTTATCCGGTTGTAATCTAATTAGCGCTTTGAATTCTCGTAATTGTTCATCAAGTGATCTATGGTCGGTATTAATCTCTTCATAATAATCTACAAATCCTTTTAACCATTCATGTGGAGATCCACCAACAAATGGCTGCGGTTGGCCGTGATCCCCGCACATGACGACTTTTGTATTTTTCAATAACAACCATTCAAGAAATGTCTGTAATACTGTCAACGATATAGTACATACTTCATCAATGATTATTACATCAGGAATGAATTTATCGCCCATTCGATCAGGAGTCCAATTATCGCCTTTCCATCGAAAGAAGCTGTGATAAGTACAAGCTTTTACCCCCCGCGCTATCATCTCTCTAGCGAGTCTGTGAGTTGGTGTTAACACAACCATGGTTGACCGACGAAATAATTCGATTGCACGAGTTGTCTTTCCTGATCCACCACAGCCGTTTAAATAAACTGTCTTGTATCTACAAATCGGATCGGATACGGGCGGTGCAGTAGAAAATTCTGATTGAATCTCTGAGATATTATGGTTACTTTTCAAGTATTTATCATCCATAGCAACGTCTGCGGATTTACAATACTCATGTTGTGTTTCTTTTTTAAACCTCCAATTTCCCCACGCTTCCTTAGGATCTGTGAATTTAGCTACATCTGATTTGTATTTTTCATGGATATACATCGAATCAGTAGCTACTCTAACCGCGGTATTAGGAAATCTATTTATCATCGAGAATAGATTAATACAAGAATAGGCTAGCATAGAACTTCTCAATTGTGTGTATTGACAACTTTTTCCATCACAGTAGGTAACAACCGTACCTAGTTTCTTACCATTTCGAAGGACATCATCTACCCAAACATTATTAGTTCCGCTCGCAGATTTGTAAGCTTCCTCATCTAATTCCCCTGATAGAAAAGCGTTCTTACGGGTTACAAATTTCCCTTTTTTTATTAAATCAGATATTATGAAATTGTATTCTTCATCGTCTATGATTAATCTAGAAGAGTATTTTGCATTATCAAATCTTCCACCTTGAGTGAATTTACCGATTATTTTTCGTCCGAGATCTTTAGCCTCTCTATTACTACCTTCGAATAATTTCTTAGACCAATCTATGATTTGTTCCTCGCTGAAATTCTTCGAATTTCCATCTAGAAATTGTTTTCGTTGTTCGTTAATTATTTTTTCGAGATCGGGTTTTGGTAACCAAACATCTTTCTGAGCGTTATAACAAATAATCGCTTCACTGACAATTAACGATATTAGCATACCACAATCGATCATATACCGCAATAGCACAATTGGCATCCACGCTTTTTCATACATATGTCTACCAAGCCAAAGATAACTACACGGATGTAACCCTGTAGCTAATTCGAATGATATCACACGAGCGAACCCGGTTAAATCAAAATCAGGCAATGGACCATTAATCGCAACACGAGTCATTTCATGTGTGGGATGTCCAAATCGTTTAAAATATTCAGAGCATTCTCCATATCCGAGAAAACTTCCAGGATAACACGCGGATATATCAATTGAAATCATACCATCACGTGAGTATTTCGTATTCCACAATCCTCCATGACCCAATTCGACGCAACTCAACTTCACATCCTCCAGAAAATCACTTCGTGTTGGACGCCATGAATTCTTTTCTCGTGCGAAGTGAGCTACCACTGATGGAATAGTAAAACTATCCGTAAGTAGTTTTTCTGTAGAAATGCTAGTGTTTCCTTCTAAATACTCATTAGCGATTTTTCTCATTCTAGTATCTAATTCTTCAGTTCGATATAATTCACCATTTGGTTTTACAAACTGATCAAATCCTATTTCCGGATCCTCATTACTCCTGAGTAACCATACTGACACAGGGTCGTCTTTGGTTAACGCGTGAATAGCATCAAATAATTTCTCTTCATAGAAACCATCCCTAGAAAATTCTTTAGGGATATATCGAACAGTTCTTTCTCGTGGAAATATATTTACCGCGGGTGTCCACGCGTGTTTGTTATGATCGATAATTTCAATTGGAGCTCCTCGCGATTGATATTTCGGTTCGTATAATACTTCTCCGGTTATTGTCGCTACCGATATTGGAAATTTTAATAATGCTTCTAATTTAGCTATATCGGAAATCGTTGCTCCATGTTGATTCACTGTTAGTTCCCATTCGGTTATTTTTTTTCTTCGTAGATCAGTTAATTTATTTCCCCGGGATGCATTTGTAAAGTGTTCTATTAACCGTGTTGCTACACAATTAAGTGGCAAAGCCACTGATGATGAAAACATCGGAGCTAGTTTTGTAATATTAGGATTATTATTTATTGGATATAACCCATACACAACTGCTGTTACAGGGTAAGATTTCTCATAGTATGGTTTGTCAATTCCAGTTAGAATTCCTGGTTTGGAATCTCTACTCACAATAACAGTTTTTTTATCCTTAAGGATTGGGTCAAATTTATCTCTGATAATCCATTCACCTTCCTCTTCGATAATGAATTTTATTCTAAAAAAATACCTCCGTAGAAATCCTTTGGATTTCTGGCCAAGGTGTGAAAGTATCACAGCTGCTCTTATATCATTCATAGTAGCATCAATTACGGGTATATTGACATCTTCATCAATAATTCGAAATGTCGACCACGTATGAGATGCTCCATCACGCTTAAACTCATTAAAACAGTCGCTGATTTTACTCAATAGTGGTTTATCATCTACTAGACTTTTAGGTATATCAGAGATTCTATCGAGATTAAATCTAACATTTTTCCAAGGCTTAATTTTCGATAATCTCTTGAACTCCTTCATATTATAATTAAAACAAGTATTTAAATAAGAAAATTTTTATATAATGAATCATTGCAAATGGCTTATGATTGGATCAAAGACTCCGTGTAACAAATCATGTAGAAATGAATTCTGTGGGTATCATATGCAGAGTGTGAGAAACGGTTCGGAGGGACCTCTACCATGCTTGCATTGTGGGGTAGGTGTAAGAGGCAAGTCGCAGTTATGCATTAATTGCGGGGGTAAGCGTTATAGAGAGTTAAAACGTTATTATGACAAGCGAAGAATCAAAAATCCTGACGACGTCAATGGCAAAATCATAAAAACTACGGCTGATTATATAAAAAGATTTTCCAATGTTATAATTCAGCCAATTAATGAATTAGACAAATAGATATATTATATACAAATGAGCCAAGAATTTCAAAGACATCCTGTTATTAAAAATTACGAAGCTTCTCGTGATGGTGTTGTTAGACACAGTAAAAATAGGAAATCTGTTGGATGGGATAATGGTATAGGGTATTTGATGTTTACTACTGGAGGGAAGAAGTATCTTAATCACCGTTTCGTTTATGAAGTGTATAATGGATTAATCAAGGATGGCCTTGTTATTGATCATATTGATTCTAATCCCAAGAATAACAAGTTGAACAACCTTCAAGCTATAACGCAGCGTGAAAACTCCAAACGAGGAGGAACTGGGAAATACTCGAAAATTGCTAGACCTGTAAGATCGTTTAATACTGACACGGAGATGGTATTTCAATCAATGTCAGAAGCTGGTAAGTATTTCGATATTCACCCCTTCTCAGTACAAAAAGTAGCAGAGGGAATTTATAAGACGGCTTTTTCAAAACGTTTTAAAAACAAAATTCAGTTTTCTTACATAGGGAGATAACTCCGTTAGGTATAACGCGTGTGAAATCCATAGGATTTCCACCAATGACAGAGTTACGGATCTTAAACACGGAAACGCTAGTGTTGGAAAATCTTCGATTTTTCATTGGCTGTTATAATTAAATAAATCTGAACAAAACACAATCAATTTTGTCTTTTTTCAAGTATTAACAGAACTGTTTTATAAACACGTCGTATTTAAACATTTTTTTTAATGTCTGTTTCAAGTATTATATGTGTTTACAACGTTGTCAGTGATCGCTAATAAACAAACAAATAATTACAATCACTACACCTATTTTATATCACCTCGTCGTAATGAGTGTATATATACAAATTCGTTCTTATTATAATTGGGCATTTAGCCGAAATTCAAGTGTAAACAAAACCACACCGTCACACGTGGTATGAACGTTATTATTGACATTCAAAACCAAAGTTTCGATTTTGTGGTTTTGTTTACACTTGAATGTAGAATAGCCCGCGTCATCCATTGTCATTGAAATCAATTCATTGTGTCACCTATAATCTATTGTTGTACCGTCGTCATTGTCATTGAAATCAATTCATTGTATATACCATTGTCATTGTTCACCTATAATCTATTGTTGTACCGTCGTCATTGTCATTGAAATCAATTCATTCATTGTTCACCTATAATCTATTGTTATGTGTTTGTCGGTTAACCGTTGAGCGCGCTGCTTGATGTATAAAACACCAAGGGGGTTTAAAACGGTAAATGTGCCGTCGTCATTCATTATATATAATCATAATCACCTATAATCGCATTAAACTTCTGGGTATACTAAGATGATCAACACCTTAGTGTATCCAGAATTCATTTTGAAATACTTTGCATTTTTAATTCTAAAGAATTTTCATACTTTGTATTTAAAATACTTTGCATTTAAACAAATATATTTTTATATATATATGAATATTGAAAATCTCAAATTGATTATTATTGAAATCAACAAGTTGAAGGATGAAAATGTAAAATTATGTTCAGGTTTGGATTGTGATCAAATTATGACCAATTTCGAGGATATACAATTTGCAGAACAGACCGGAAAATATGTCCTATCTAAGAAATATTTTTAAATTAAGAATATCCAAAAGCTTATACGTGAGAGCTTAGTAAATACTGAAGATGTTAATGTCTTCGTACCATTATGTAGCATCGTTGAACGTGTTCGAAAGCAATTAGGATTAGAATATGAACAAAAGAGACTTATTAATTGTAAAGTGAGACAATTAAAAACATTAATGGAAAACTCTGAAGGTGATGAGCCCACGCGTAGAGAGCCTCCTTTGTTTGTATAACCAGTACGGTATGAGGAAGTAAAATTATGTGTGTAACAACAAGGAAGTATTAAAATGATTTACATTTTTTAGTTAGTGATTTCTTTCGAAATGATTTGCAATGAAATGCTTTGCATTTGAAAATCCAAAGGATTTTTTAATTTGACAATTAGTGATACTCTTCTAATAATGATAGGACAATCATTAACTACACGGAACACTAAAGAAAGACTTGAAGCTCTTAAGAAAATATTACCCCTTCGTGATAGAATCCGTGAAAAACTTCAACAACGGCAATCAATGGCCACCGACTTCACAGAGGATACAGAACAACTCTTCAAACCGGTTGTCAAGGCAACTACAGATGTGAAAACAGCAACTGAACGGGCGATATACGGAGATGTCCCTAAAGAAGGTCCTAGAACAGAGAAGCCTCTTCTCCCTGTGTTGGAGAAAATAGCAAAACGAACTAAACAAACGAAAAAATCATTAAAAACACTTCCTGGTGATATAATAACTACTGCAAGACGACAAGAAGAACAACAACGAGAACTTCAGGAAGAAATTGAACGATTAGGTGATGTTGATATTTCCTCACTAGAAATGCAAGCATTTCCACCTGAAGAATTTCAAGAAGAACAACAACAAGAAGCTGTTCCAAGGGGGGACTATAATCCTGAAAATATATTTACAGTTGATGCGTTAAAAAAAATCAGAAGTATCCCAACACTCGATGGTTTAGCTAAATTTACCAACGACAACATTAAAAAAGATAAAAGAAATGAGTATTTAATAGACGACACGTCTAAAGATTTTATAAACAGTAAACTCCTTTGGGCAAATAAGGTGTTTTTAGCAAACCGCGGGGAAAATAAAATCAACAAAAAAATAAGATCTGATTATGACCAATTTATAGCTATGGTAAAGGGGATCACAGTACCACCACCAGTATACACAGCAGACCCAATCCCTGATGAAATACAAATAATGGCAGAGGCTGATTCTAAGAAGGGTGCAACTGGTATCACTAAAAAATCCAAAGAATTTTCAAAAACAGGCAGTGGCTTAGTTGGAAACTCTAACGTAACATGTCCCGGTAATATTCTCGGTGATATAGCACGATTAGAAATACTTGTAGGAGGAAAACGAGCCGGGAATAACTCACCAGAAATAATCAATGAAGCAGCTGATATCTGTAGGAGGTTATTTCAAGGTGGTATCATGGATATTGCAACATATAGAGATTTCATTGAAGAGTTAGCCGAAAATTCTTTGAATTTCTACGGTTATCATAGTGACTAATGTCACTGGAAATCCTACGATTTTGCGATTAGATAAATAGCAATTGAATAGAGAATGATCATACACTACAACCATGATAAACCAACTAACGTCTACGTGGTAAACTCACGATTACCAAAATACCGAGTATACTATGGAGATGGTCTCGGTAATACTATAATGGGATTATTTTCAAGAATGGCTCCAAAAGTGGCTCCATTTGCAAAACAGGCAGCAATGAAAGCAATTGATGTTATCCGAGATAAGGGTATTAACACTGTTGGTGATCTTGCTAGTAAGGCATTTTCAGCCGCTCAGGATAAACTAACAGCGTTAGTGAAATCACGAAGTGATTTTCGTAGAAATTTTTCAAAACCTGGAAATGCTAGCATTAGAAACACTAGTGTTTCTGGAATGACTTCACTACCATCTACTGCAGTAATGCCTACACAGGTTAGTAAAATAATAAATAACGCCGTGGATAAAAAACTACAATCATTAATGACTAACGCCCAGGATAATATAACAGCAAATATGATAGCGGGAAGTGGCTTACGACAAAGTCGTCGTCGTCGGTGAATAATATTTTCTCAAAAATCATCACTAGAATTGCTAGCATTTCTTATACTTGTATTAGAAACGCTTACGTTTCTGGTTATATTTATTTGGACAGAATGTCCAATTGTTATAGTTATTGAAATACTTGTATTTTCTGAATTTTCGATGGTTTCAGTAGAAATGCTAGTATTAGAAACACTAATGTTTCCACTTGAATTTCCTATACTAGTGTTAGAAACACTAGTGTTAGAAACACTAATATTTCTGGTTATTTGAATAGGATTCTCAGTTGTTATAGTTATTGAAAGATTTGTATTTTCGATTTGATCTTCGTTATCTAGATTTGTTTTCATCAGCAACATTATTAATATACCCAACTAAATAATTAATTTAACATAATATTATTTTTTTTTATTTTTAATTCTGTATTTTGCATCGATTTTGAGTGATTTCACCTCTCAGAAATGCTAGCGTTTCCGATTTCTAATTTAGACCAACGGGTATATAATAAAAAATGTTCAAACAGAACCCTGATGTTGCATTTGACATGGAAGCCCCAGTACTTAAAGATGAATCTGTACGTGATTATCAATTTTTTGCTTATCACGCAGTGCAACCTGATCTTCGGTCACGAATTGAACTTCAAGTTCATGATACTAGTAAATACTTTTTACCCGCTGAAGCCTTTATTGAAGTCGAAGGTGAACTCGTAACAGCTGCTGATACTCCTGCGGTACCAGCGCCATATCCAGCTAATACTCAAGTCGGTTTTGTCAATAATGGTATCATGGCGTTATTTGAAAGTGCAAGATATCTCATTGATGGAAAGGAAATTGAGTCGATAGAACGTGATGTTGATGTAGCAACAACAATACTAGGGCTAGCAAGATATTCCGACGATTATACAAGATCGGCCGGTCCCTCTATGATGTTTGCAAAGGATATTAAAAATACCACTGGGAAAAATCCATTTGTTGTAGGAAGACCAAATGATCGTGCTGGTGCTCCTGCTGATGTCGAGAATATGATTATAAACGCTGATCCTAATTTCAATCTAGGAGCTGCAACACGTATGTCAATGTTGGAAGGGGGACGCAGATCATTTTCATGCGCAATTCCACTACATCATATATTTGGATTCTGTAGAAATATCCGAAAAGTTATCTATGGAGCAAAACATACTATAGCGGTTGTGCGAAAGGGTACTGACAATGATGCAATTTGGAGGATTCCAGCAGATGCTGCAAACCCAAATGCTGATGCCGGTAAAGTCGTTTTAACAAAACTATCACTCTGGATGCCAGTGCTGACTCCATCGTTGTCAACAGAACCACGTTTACTATCATTTATGGATCAAGGGGGGAAGAGATTATTAAGTTGGCTAACAATGAGTACAGATGTTGTACAATCAACTGTTAACGGCGTATTTACGTGGAACCTGGCATCAAAACAGGGTATTTCAGCTCCACGTCATATATTTATTGCGTTACAGGATACGACGAGAATTGGAAATCAACTCTCCTCCCATATGATATTTGATCGATTAGGTGTTAATGAAGTCTCGCTGAGAATAAACGGACAACAAGAACCATCCGAGGATATACAACTTAATTACGGTCAAAACCATATTGCACGAGTTTATCATCGATTGCTGTCGTATATGGGACGTGATCAAAATGTCGATACTGGTCTACAAATATCACAGTTGGATTTTAGTACTCTTTATCCAATTTATTACTTTTCGTTGGAACATCTTGACTTAATGAGACAGTCCGTCGTTGATATACATTTCCGAGCTCGTGTACTTCGTGGTGTTATCCCTGAATATAGAGCAGTTGCTGTCATTCTCAGTGATAAATCAATGCTACTCGAAGGTGTTGGTGGACGAATGAGACTTATTGATGCACCAGTGGAAAATCTTTAAAAATTTGTAGAATTTTCATTGAATCACTTGCGATTTAGAATTAATCAGTTTTGTATAATGTCGTATAGTAATATCAATGTTACGTTGACACCTGGTCAGCTAAAAAAATTACAATCCAAATCAGCTAAGCAATGTGGAACCACAATAACGCTGAAACCTAATCAAATGAATGGCGGAGGGAATAAGCTATCGCTGACAAAAACTCAGACTAATCATTTTAATAAAGCACTGAAAGAAAAAAAAGGAGTTCAGGTTACTCTTTCTACGAGCGCGATTAAAAACATGGAAAAGACTGGTGGTATATTCCCGTTGTTAGGGTTGATTCCAGGGTTGATTGCCGCAGCAGCCCCAGCGGTAGCGAAGGCAGCAGCATTAGGAGCTATTGGTACCGCAGCAGGAATGGCATTGAAAAAGGCAACTGGAAAAGGGTATAAAAAAAAAGGAAAGGGTCTAAGACTACCAGGAACCCCGAGTTCATGGTACAGCGGAAAGGGTCTTCGAATTCCAGGAACGATATAGTTCAGGAACCGATGGTTCCCATGTCCAATTTTGATTTAATTGATACCGCTAAAAAATTAAAAATAAAAAATTTCAGAGGGGTTTTTATGAGAGATCAGTTACCGGCACAACCAAATGATGTTGAAACCGGTATTATTAATTTAGATAACAGCTCCGGACCTGGAACTCACTGGGTTTGTTACGCAATTGATCCACGTGGGATTATTTATTTTGACTCATATGGATTAGCGCCGCCGAAAGAATTTATGCGTTATATTAAAACCCTTCCAATGAGGACTTGGTATTCTACGTTACCAACACAAACAATGCTTGATCCACCAATATGTGGTAATGAAGTATTAAACGTACTTGATGCTATATCCAAAAGATTTTCGAAACCACCTCATATAGTAGTAAATGAGTATACTAGCGGCAAATCTCCTTAAAAATCTTTAGATTGAAAATCCATCGGATTTAAATGATAAAAAGATTTCTATAATAATGATTGATATTTGGGGACGACCTTTATCATCGCTGAAGAAACCTGATAGTGGAGTTGAAACCATTGATAACAAGGATATTAAAAAACTAATCGAAGATGAAATATCCGAAATATTAAACCTAGCAAATGTTGATCCTGGTGAAATAGTTGTATTTCAAGATCGTCAGGGTAAATTGAAAAGTAGTAATATCTCTCTTAATGATATTTTGGTTAAACAACGAGACGCAGTAGAGGATGCTATCGCGTTATTTTCTGATGAGGGTAAACTCAAACCAGGTGTACTTGTTTCAACAATTACGGATAAATTAACAACATACGATAACACGGTGAATTCATTAAAATCGCTTAATGATAAGTATGATGATCATATAATTGTATTTGATCAGTTTACTACATTACAAAGAAATATAGTTGACAAAATTGATAAACCCCTGCTAGAATTTTTTGGAAATCCACCAGTAACCACACCAAAACTCACCACAATAAAAGATTCTATATTGGAACTAGCAACTCTTCAATCCGAATATGAAAAACACACGAAACTATTTATGACGTTTCGTAAAAACCTCATGGACAAGTTTATTGGGAGCCCATTTGATAAAATTGAAATAACACTTCCCGATATTAAAAAATCCATCGATGAACTTAAAACATTCAACAACGCAATAAGGGATGATGCAATGAGAATGATAAACGTTGTTGAAAAAGTAAAAATTCCTCATGATAAATCTATCGTCAACAACGTAGTACACACGATTCAACACGGATCATATACGTGGACACCTACAAATAACATTTTAAACATAGCCGCAACCGTAAAGGGTATTTATCGATTAACAATAATATCACCGATTAAATTTAATATATCATCGTCGAGTTCATCTGAAGTTAACAATAATACGGTATCAACGATAATCGACAAGGATACAACTGAACAATTCACGATAACGACTACAGATAAAAATCTAGTCAGGGTTTCAGTAACGTGGTACGTAGAATTCGTAGTGGATTTAAGTAAACAATTAAATTGATTTAAAAATTCTTTCACGATTCAAAATTACAAAGTAATTTGTAATTGAAAATGCTAGCGCTTTTAAAATAAAATGACTCCATCATCGAATCAGTATCGCTATGATCAAGTCAGAGAATTTCAAACTAAACTCAGTTCTCTCTGTGAAGAATATCAAATAAAAATCAAAAAATACAAACGAAGAATAACCACAGTTGATATCACCGTGTACTCGGTGTCAGGAGTAATCACTGCTGCTGGAATAATACTATCTTCGGTTACAATGATTGCTCCGGTCGTAGTTCCAATCGCTATTTCCGCAGTGGCTACAATTGCTGGTATATTAACTGGGATCACAAAAAAACTATCATCGTGTAGCCAGAGTAAACTACATGATTATTTAATTAAATATCATATTGCATCTGCCGGTTACTCGCAATTATCCTCGTTGATATCATCGTCGTTGGATGACACAACAATATCAGATAGCGAATTTTCAACTATGGCTCAATTGTATAAATCAACAATGCTGAAATTAGAGCAGAATAATAATAATAATGTCGTCGCAAGAACTACTTCAACAAATAGTAACAAATACAACACCGGTGAAAACAAGCACGATATCAATAACCTCAACACGTCCCGAATTTAGTGTTAATTTTCCAATTCCTGTTCCCGTGAGCGAGATCGCACTAGCAAAACTACGAGTGTATCATAGCTGGCCTAATATTAGATCGGTAGCATTTGGTGGTCAACAACCGAATAATTCCTTGGTATTTGCAAACAAGAATCGTGAAGACGGAACACCAGATTGGCAGGTTGTTTCTATACCAACTGGGTCATATCAAATCGAACAGATCAATGCTGAATTTCAACGCAGAATAAAATCTCTCACTGGAAAAGAATCAAAAATCGCTATAACAGTTCATGAACCAACACTATCATCTGCTATCGAGATAAATACAGAAGGATACGTTGTAGATATTTATCAGAGTTCTATAAGATCAGTGTTAGGATGGCCTGAATTACCACCGGATAACTCGCGAGAAAATTCGAAGGATTTTCCACCCGAACCTAAAAAATCCGATTATATCACCAACAAAATAAAACCCGTCAATGAAGTCAAAAATTATCAAGATTATGCTCCTAATAAATTCTTGAATAAAGAAATTTTTGAATCAATTTATGTTCCTCTCATTAACGGAAATTTCACAGTAATGAATAATGATTTTTCACGACTGCTAATATCTATTAAATCCGGCTCTCTCACCAAGGATGAATTTATCAACGTCGTAGAAACGGGTAATAAAATCATCGACGATATGAAAATATTTCACTCGAAAATTATTCAAGAAGTATTAAATGAAGAGATATTACATGATAAGTTTGCGGATCTATATAAGATTAATAAAACGGAGATTAAAGATTTTAAAATCCCTGGATATAACCCGGATAAACTAAAGAAACAACTTGACGATGCTTTTGATATTGGGTTCAAAAGAATCCACGATAATTGGAAAAAATTGAAGAATCCCCCAGCAAATATTCTGAAATTTAATAATGATCCAGAAGGCGGCGGTAGACATATTGCTCCGAACAATGTGAATATTTCAACGGTGATTGCGCTCAATTTAGTATGTGACGTTATCGAAGGAAATTATCAAATAAATCTCGAACAATCAAATCAAGCTCAGCAAGGATATATTTTATACTCATTTGCACCAACGGCTCCTCCAGGATTTCTAATTATTGAAGACCCAACTAATCTAGTCTATATGCGATGTCATAATAATTTGTTAACGAGAATTAATTTCAAACTCACTGACCAATCTAATAATCTGATTGATTTACGAGGTGAGGTTTTACAAATTAGTTTATTTGTGAAATCTTAAGGACTTGATCAAATATTTAGTTAGCGCATTAGCAGCCGAGGAGGTGAACGTCAACTAAATGGCATCTTTTTTTATGAATTGCTAGCAAGTTGGTCTGGTGTCGACGCTTTGTCGATCCTTTTTCTGATGTCGATCCTTTTCGACAAAAAGTTTTTTCTGATGTCGATCCTTTTCGGCAAAAGGTCTGTTCACACATTCTGCTGCTACCGTAAAAGCAGAGTTGTAGTTTGCTTTTATGTAAGCAACCTCACACCACACCTGTAAACTTTCAAGCCGTGAGGAGAAAAAACCTCCATATTTTTGTGGTTGCTCCATGCCTAATGCGGTAACTCCATTCGCCGTAGTGCCATTCCAAAGCAAGAAACTTACACGAGTGAAAACCTGTCATTCTTATACTGTATACTGTTAAGTACCATCATTAAATTAAAAGAATGAAATTAGTTTATCTCTGAGAATTCAAGCCTTTATTATTACCACTTTTCATGATCATGTAAATTATGCTGGTTATGTGACTTATATATCTAAATGTGTGTACTTTTAAAAAATATTACCTCAATTTGTAGGATCTCTTATATCACTGAAAATGAGTAGCTCATAGGTGTGTGATTCAACGTAAATGAAACAGCTATTAAGGACTAGCTGAAACGGTATCTGGAAGAATGCAATTTGGTCAAAACAATAAATAAAGCAAAATCTGCATCAATATGTTTGGGAATAAATATAGACTTAAGTGACGTGACGCTATGCATGCTTTGCATTGTAATTATTATACAGCTGGTCTCCCCAGTAAATGCAACCAGCCTGTGAATTTTGAAGTCAATATTTACCTTTAATTAATTTCATGCTGAAAAATATCCAAAAGTATGAACATGCAAAAACATGACAAAATCAATTGGTCAGAGCAAGCTTTTTTTTTAAACATGCATATGTCTTAGGGCACAGAAAAAATATATTTTCGTGTCCCAAGATTTACACCCATCAATGTAGTCAACAAAAAAAAAAAAAAAAACTAAAAAACTTGTCAAGTTTAGACATTGGCCTACTGATAAGCCGACCCCTCCCCCTCTTCAAGACCTTTATTTTTTCCTACATTTTTCAGCTTTTTTACGTAGTTATATATGGTAAATAACAGGTGAAAATTTTTCATGAACATTTATTACAGACTATGGGTCTAATCTTACCTACAAAACTTTACCTTTTCTTTACCCGAGACTTTCACAATTTAAATAGAAAATTGTGTCAGACATAACATGTACTACTAAAGAATATAATAATTTTTTAGATATATTGAACTTTTCTATTAACAAACAAACAAAACTACAGATGAAATATATCTGTACATGCAAATATGTTAAACTTGCATGTGTCTTGATGCCAACTTTCAAGTTAGACATGCACAATCATTTTTGATATAGGTTTTGTGTATCTACTGCGTTTATTTAATGAAATACATGCATTTTTTTCCCCTCAAACAATTCAGCACTGAAGGTTCTTGTACTGCAAAACAATATAGTACTTTAAGGGTTAAACTGCAATGAACCAAGCCCCCAACACATTCCCTCGGTGGCCAAATCTGCTAAACAAGAGGAAGCTGACAATGCAGCTTGACCAAAGAGTCCACAATATCAAGCTGCAAGACCATCCAAGAAGCCAAACTGAACTGGAAATACTTTACCTAGCAAGATATTTTCTTTGTTTGATTAGAATTTGTAACGTAGCTTTAACAATTTTTCAGTTATATCTCTACGATGTCTGCAGTGAGGCAGTTTATAATGACGTCTAGCACTGGGGCATCATGCCACGGACATGTAACATTATGTCCCACCTAATCACATCCTGACACCAGACAACCAGTCCTAACTCTAACCTCTTAATGCTAAGCTTCAAGCTAGGCAGTACCATTTTTGTAAGTCTTTGGTATGACTCGGGGGGTGGGGTGGGGGTGTGTGTGTGTGTGGGGGTGGTTTGGGGTTGAACCAACAACCTCCTGCTTTGGCAGCCTTGAAACCTTGGTGAATGGTGCTCGAGCTGCTGACGAATATTCTTTGACACATAAAGTTCCTTTTGTTAACAAGATTTCTACTCAACAGTCTTCTGGCAGAAAAGTATTTCAGCCTAATACAAGCACTTTTAAAACTCAAACTAGCACAACTTTCAAAAATCAAACTTCAGTGAAGCTCGATTCCAGATCATTGTCTCTTCCGACGTGTACCTTTTGCAAAAAAAAAAAAGGACACATTATTTCTGATTGCTACAAATTGAAAAATAGGCATCAGAATCAAGGCAGACCTGTTCCAAATGCTCTTATTTCTAAGAGGTCGAGGTCACGGTCATGTATTGAAAGCAATACATTTGTTGGGTCTAATAAATCCCAGTCTTGATTTTATTATGGAGAATTATGAACCATCCATATTGAAGGGTTCTATATCACTCTTGGGCGATTCAGCCAATCCCACCCCTATTAAAATTTTAAGGGACACCGGAGCTTCCCAGAGTCTTTTATTGTCAGGTACTTTTCCTTTTTCTGAGAAGTCTTCTAATGAAAGTGTTCTTATTCAAGGAGTAGAGTGCAGCTTTGTTAATGTTCCTCTCCATTGTGTAAATTTGTCATCAGACTTAGTGTCATGACCTGTGACAGTTGGAAATAGGTCAGGCTTTTGACGAGGTCACTTTTACTCCTTGTTTGGATTAATCAGAAGGTATTGATGATAGTGATCCTCTTTTAACAACTCGTTCTCTTTATTCTAATCAGGGTGATAAACGACAGTCACTTGTCGTCGAACAGGAAAAAGATCCTGAGATCTCCTGTTTGTTTCAAAGGGCCATAAGTGAGACTGAAGCCACTGAAGTTCCTGTCTGTTATTTCATTAAAAATGGATTTCTTATGAGAAAATGGAGACCTCCCAAGGTACCTGCTGGTGATGAGTGGTCGGTGAACTATCAGATAGTAGTTCCGAAACCTTACAGACAGGAAATACTTAATCTGGCCCATGAAACTCCACTGGCTGGTCATTTAGGGATTAATAGAACTTATCACAAGATCTTAACTCACTTCTATTGGCCAAAAATCAAAAGTGATGTTGCCAAATAATGTAGATCTTGTCATACTTGTCAAATGGTAGGAAAACCCAATCAGAAGATACCTAAGGCTCATCTACAACCTATGCCTGCCTTTGACGAACCATTTAGTAGAATTATGGTAGATTGTGTAGGTAGGTCCCTTACCCAAGACCATGTCAGGTAACCAATACCTGTTGACCATTATGTGTGTCAACAAGGTTTCCAGAGGCAATTCCGTTGAGGAAAAAAAAATCTAAAACAATAGTAAAAGCTTTGATAAAGTATTTTACTCAGTATGGCCTTCCCAAATTTGTTCAGTCTGATCAAGTTTCAAACTTCATGTCTGGAATTTTCCATCAAGTTATGTATGAATTGGGCATTCGTCAATTCAAATCTTCTGCCTATCACCCTGAGAGCCAAGGAACATTAGAAAGATTCCATCAGACTTTGAAAAATATGATCCGATCATATTGTTTTGATACGGATAAAGATTGGGATGAAGGCATTCATTTACTATTGTTTGCTGTTAGAGAATCAGTTCAAGAATCTCTAGGCTTCAGTCCCTTTGAACTGGTTTTTGGACACAATGTGTGTGGACCACTGAAGTTATTGAAAGAGAAACTTCTCTCTAACGAAGATACTGAGATCAATCTTCTTGATTATGTTTCCGATTTTAGATACAAGTTGTCAAAGGCGTGTGAGGTCCCAAGAGCAAATCTGCACTCTGCTCAATCTAAAATGAAATCAAGATATGATAAAAAAATCGAAGGAAAGGAGTTTTCAGCCTGGTGATAGTGTCCTGGCTCTCTTGCCAATGCCACAAAATCCTCTACGGGCCAAATATTATGGTCCCTACACAGTTGACAGGAAAATTTATGACTTAAATTACATTATAAATACTCCTGAGAGGTGCAAACAAAAACAACTCTGCCATATAAACATGCTAAAAGAGTATATTGAAAGAGACAGCCATGTTAAACATGAGCAGACACTCTTTCCCGTGTATAACAATATATATCATATCATATACACTGTATAATTTTTAAGAGTTCTTTTAACCTCAGGTGTAATTTGGTTTGTGGTAAAAAGAAAGTTTTATCATATAAACCTTTTTTTTTATTTTATGGGGGAAGGTGTTACGTATTTGATTTAAGTCATTTATTTTTGTTTTAATTCTTTGTTTGTCAGATTCAAATTTGACATTTTAAGTTTAACCCTTTAGCTACTACAGCTGTTTTGATGTTTCACTACTGCTCTTTGCTATCATATCAGTTACTCAGACTACTGAGGCTGTTTGCTAGGCTGAATACTAGAGCATCATCAAGGCAGACTACAGAAATTGACAATAAAACATGGTTACATTTATTTTCATTATTTCAATAGTTTTTACTAGATTTAAGTGAAATAAAAAACAGCTTATCTTGTATAGTGTCTGTTATTCATATATTTCTACTTTATATATATATATATATACTCCTATATCCCATCATATAAGAAATCCCAGTCACATAAACTGTTTTGAATTCCATAAAATAAATCCAATATTTTCATATGTACATATAAAAACATGAATGAAATCCACTCTAATTAAAATGTTGCAATTGGTACCTCTCAAAACAGTAATTATCCACACATAAATGACGATGTTATCATGTATATTACAATATATGTATAGCAAAATTAACATGTTCTATGTCTTACATGTAGGACTAATGCCCACATATGTGATGCTGATTTCATACCATTTCATGTCTTGCTTTTGGTCCCCTATTTTCTTAACAACATTGTTTCTTTCTTTCACAAGATTTTCTACCAGATATTCAGGAATTAATCTGAGTAAAAAAATCTTTCATTCACTGGTCCAAGCTTGATTGTTGTCTGTTGAACCAACGTAAGAATCAAAAACATTGATTTCGAATACGGCGAGGTCGTCACTCCATTGTACAATTGAAACTACGTCCGCCTTGTCATCAGATTAAAAATAGTTTGTATCTGATGTTGAAATCAATATCTGATCCATTTTCTAATTATGATCCATTAAACTTTTCGATATCACTTGCACTGGACCCGTTAAAGTTGCTCATATCTGAATCGGAATCCATCTTTGTTCATCTCGAAAACACGCGTTTCGTAAACCGCGGAAAATTCATTTTAGTGTGTCTGAATTTAACCTCTCAGCATTCAAACTTGTATTAAAATGTCGAGTAAACAATCCTCTCATTGGTTATGATAATCAAAAATGTGTAAACTTTCGTACTTTCAACCAATCAACGTTTAGTTAACACGTACGTATTCTGCGCACATGAGCGTCGCTGGTTCATCGAGTACTGCTGAACTTTACGCATCTGTGCTACATTGAGTAGTAAGCTAGGTTTTTCGGCACTGCAGATATGCGTCACGGGTATTCGAGAGCTATTTACAGCAGACGTTTAGATGCGGCAGTCGTAGCAAAAGGGTTAAGATTCATTCATTGGGAGATATTTTTTTTTAAAGTGGGATGACCTGTAGTTCACAAATAAATACCAGATAATGACCTCATTTCTGACCTAGCTTCAGAGTTGTAAACAAGCTTTTAAAATGATTGGTTGAATTCCAAGGACACAATGGAGCTTTGTTATAAACATCTTTCTATTTTTAGTTCTTGATAGTAAAAATAACTGATTCTCATCTGGGTCATATGGTGTGCATGAGATTTTTTTAAACGTAAATTTGTTCTAAAGATTCTAGAAAATCATGTGACCCCTTCCTTGCTTACGTAAAAACAGGTATATAATTATGTTTTGGAGCGAACTATTTAGTAGAGGTTGGGCTGTTAGAATATTAAGTTGTGTTGTTTTGAGTTATTTTAAATTACCTTGTACTGGAAATTATTTCAATTCATTTGGATCAAGAGGATTTATTTTGTTATTTATCTGGAAAACATTTGTGCTCACTGAATTTCATAAAACCAGAACTGACTTCATCACGTGACATCGTCTTCCATCTTGGATGCTTCACTAAGATTCGAACTGGGAATTATTAGTACATTTTATTACCAGGACTTTTGCAATTTCACTAGTGGATTATATTTTGAATTATTTTTGGATTAATTTTGGAATTGATTATTAAAACCGTAAGTTTATTTTTTCTTTTCTGGAAAATATTTGTGCTAATAAATTGTTTATTAAGTTTTTACAAGCTTGTTATTTTCACTCTTTCTATGTTACTGTTTATTCGAGCCTAAGCACGTAACAACTGTAACAAATTAGCATACTTTTCATCACCCCTCAACCATCTAGATTTTTATATATTTACCTCTGTAGCACACACATGTAAATATGTAAGGCAAGTGGGCTGCTCATTTGAAGCCCAAGTTACGCATTTGATCTCCAATGCTAGTATAACTGTGACAGGCAGTCAAAAACAAGTCAACCAGTATTCCAAGCCTAACTCAAAGTAAATCTAAACCACATTATAGATTTAGCTTATCTGTGAAGTGAAAAATACTAGGATTGTGATAATTAGGTTCATGCCTTTCACCTTAAATAAAAGGGAGTTGTCAAATTGTGAAACTATCCAGTGAGACCTCAGTGCTCCTAATGAAGTTTATCAGGATAATATTTTATTTTTTACCACATGCTACTATTAAAATTGGATGATGCCAGTTTACATACAAATACTCGTTAACTATCGTTAATGTTGCAATTAAATATAAATAGGCAGAGCCATTATTAACAAAGACAGCGGCAGAAGTTGCTTCTGAGTTTGAACGAATTTATGAACGTGGCAGTCTACAATGTCCACAGCTACTACAAGTTCATCCTGGCAAAGATTTTCAGGGTGCTGTATTATCTCGTATGAAAAAACATACTGCTGAAATACAACGATGACATACCGCGATTCATCACAATCAGGCAATGTTGAGTGATTTACTCGAACTTTTGCTGAGCGGTTATTTGGATATCAATATGCAAAGGAAATAATTCAGAATGATGTAAGATCTTGAGAATTGATTACGAAACTCTCAAGTGTGATAACTGCATTAAATAATGTGGTTACTCTAACAACTACTATGAAAACTATTTATGCAATTACAAAAAAATATATACCTATGCAACGACATGATTTTTCAAAACAACCAGTATTTATGAACCAGGTGAGCTCGAAGGAGGTAAAAAAAAGTGATCCTGTTTGGAGTATTACAGTACATAAAATATCTAGCGTGGTAAGATCTACTGGTAAACCCACAATATATAGATTAGATTCAACAGTTCCTTAACGGGGATGAAAACGTGAATAATTGCAAGTAGTTTCCGTGGACACACAATTACCACCACGATCACGTAAGTAGCACTCCTACGTCGATTACACTCGAGACAGATCAGCATCACATTTTCTCGTGTATGGCCAAAACTACTATCTATTATATCTAAATTGTCTTGGATCATTATTTGAAAACCGCCACAACATTACTGTGTTACAGCTTATACAATGATAATTATGTCGTTTTAATATCATGATGAATTAAACATCGAGATTAAAGTGTCTTTTGTCTGTTTTTTTGTCACTTTGTTAATAACTAATTTTTTCTTAATATAACATTGTCAATGACATCATCAACATTTTCTATACTGGCTACGACATTCCTCTACAGCTGAGATATTATTCTAGCTCGTGATACTGCAAGACAACTAAATTTGACTACTCGATACAACCATCAATGATCCAAACAACTGTTTGCATAAGCTAAACATGTAACAATTCCATTGGACCAAATGCCAAGTTGTGCTTAAAAAAAATGTTTTCCATTGGTCAGTGTACTGGCGCATGAGTAGAAGGTGAAAAGTTGTTTTTTTTTTTTGTTCTCAACGGACCATTAATTTTCGTATGGAGAAGACTCTTTATTCAAAATGTCCACCGTATCCTACTTTTTTGCACAGGTTCACCTGCCTGTGCGCACTTCAGACCTGTCTGCCATGATCTTTAAGGCCACAAAGTCTAAACTCTGGACACAAAATCGAATTCCGACCATGGGTAAATTTTGGGTGAGAAAAAAAAAAAAAAAACCTCCAAAATATTACGATTTCCCCTCTGTATTTTGTAATGCAACTAAAATTCCAGCTCATTTGGTATTATTGTAGAGCTAAATCCGTCTACCTTTCTATAATACCACCCACTTCAGTGCATCATGCATGACCTTCATGCTACAGACCTTGGAAGTAGGTTACTACCTCATGCCCCGTAAACTTGGTACGAGGTGTTAGTTTGTTAAGGGTAAGGTTGTCAAAGGAATCTTCACTCAAAGGTTCTGAAAAGGGTTTGCAAAACAGACAAAAAATTCCAGTGCGTGTTGGAGAGGGTGCCCTTCATAATGGACACTGAACACTTTTCTCAAAAAGGATGAGAATATTTTTGCAACTGCTATTAAAGGGGAGACAGAACCAACAAGTTTCCTACTGTGCTACTTACACAAGATCATCCACTCTGTAAACCCTGGAAATAGAGGTCTCCTATCCAATATAATTCAGTTGGTAACCTTGTTCAAAAACTGGCCTTGAGTGGCCAGATTCATTTAGGTGGGCAAAAGTATGAAGGTAGAGAATCTGCAGACTGTTGTGAAGTGATCCCGCACAGCAGTAGTAATCTCTCCTTGTTAAATATTCTGGGCTAGTCTACCAAAAAATAAAAAGGGGGCTACCAGGACCACCTCAACAGTTGATATTCTGACATGGCATCATTTTTGAAGTTGGGAATGAATTCAAATACAGATGATCTCAGTTTATATGAAAGTCTTCACTGCCCAGGGCCACTAACCTGGTATTACATATAAAAATGGTTCTTGTTCAGTCTGCTGTTCAAGCGCTGAGCAAATAATTCCACAAAGAGTCTCCGCCACAATAACATCTGCCAGATATTCCTTTTGCCTAAGCATGGCGGACTATGAAAGCAACTTTCTCTAAGCTCCCCATTGAAATAAAAAAAAGGGCAGACATTACTTAACCTAGCACTAGAACAATGAGGGGATATCTTTCAATAAGAACCAATTTAATAAGTAAAAATCACAAAAAGTTCCCCATAATTAAAGTTTAAAAAAACATATTCACACTCGCTGATACTCTATAGTGAAATGAATTTCCAGGAATTCACTACAAGACCATCATCTTTTCACTGCAGAGTTTTGCAACCATCTGATTATTTTTCAATCTAACTGGTTACTGTGGTGGAGATTTTAGATTTCTGTAAAATGCCCCATGTAAATTTTGTACATCAGATTTACACTATTTAGAACAAACTAGACAGCATAAGAGTAAAAAAAAATTCATGCTGATATTACCATCTATTCATGTGTAATGACAAGAAGATATCTGGATTGGCACAATTTTTATTTAGGACTAACCAGACCAAGAGCCAAATGTATGTGAAAAGTTCCATGGCAATCCTCAAAGTAGTTTAGTAGTGCCAATGAATAGATGGATGATCGATCATACCAAAAGCTTCATTGACCAGTAGAACTTAAAAGACAAACAGAATCCAAAATATGCTGTCCTTTGGATGGAACCAAAACTTGAAGAACATCATTGTAGCAAGTGAGGAGGAAAATAAATTCACCCACCCCACCCCTGACTTCTAAAAATTTTAATAGAATGAATATACTGCCTGTTACGGCTGCATTGCCTAATTTGCCAGTCCAGTAACAGACTGATTGCCCATTATAAAATGTCAAGTGAACTTGTCTCTGCTCTCAATAAGTAACTTGTGTACAAATGCCAATACATGTTTGCTTTGCACTTGAATTAGTTTATTTTTATCCCCCATGATGAAAATCTGGCAAAAATACATCATTAATTAATTGCACCCTATTGAGATTGTGGCCATAACACTGCCAGGGGAGAGTATTTCTCTGAAACAATTCGTTATATTAATAACCAATTACTTCTATACCTTTACCTGATCTAAAGTGAGGCAAGGATGCTGCTGCACACACTAAATAATCAATAATTGTCTGTCAGAATCTTCCATTGTAATAAAATCTATGGTAAAACTGATTGTAAGAAACTTCTTTTTCTAATTTTCACAATATGAAAATGGATATGGTCATCAATTCAAAATGTATCTAGGAGGACATTATGCTTATTTAGCATTACAGGTAGGGCAGAGGGTGCTGCACTTAATTTTTGTTTGTTCCCAAGCTGTCAATTGGAACATTAAATAAGTTGACCGGACTTTTACCCAGACTACTAGGATGCTCTACTCAAGACCTGTGTTTGGCTTGACAAGTTGTTTGATCCCAAAGCATAAATGCCCCTCCATCTGCATAATTGATCAAGGGTTAAACAGGGAAGTGGAGACAACTAGAATGCAGCTTTAAGATCATGGTTTTCAATTTTCATGAGATTTCAATTAATGAAATGCCTAGATCTTTTAATTGTCCAAACAATCCATCTAGAGATGGAAGCTGCTTAAAGATCAGAAGTACTTTTTAGGTAGAGAACCCAGTGTCATAATAATCAGCCATTCTGGCAGAGTAGTTAAAAAACTTCCACAATAGCTTTCATATTGCAAAAAACTTTGAACTTTTAACATTGTTACGCTCCGAGCAGATTCTAATAATCATGAATCAAGAGAAAGAAGCAACCTTTCTCAGTCCTAATCCCTTTGTTTTTCTAAGTGACAAAACTGAGCTGCAAGTTTGGTACTTGCTCAGTGCCAAGTAACACAGGGTGGTTATTCCAACTCCCTGTGATCTTTCCATGCACTCAACATATGTTCCATAAAGATTTCACAGGCTATTCAAAGTGTTACAGCACAAGCTCAGTTTCTAAACAAAGACTTGCATATGACAGTGAAGCCAATGATATGGAGAATTTCAGAAAATTATCATACAATGAGGGCGAATTCTTAGATTTTGTCCCAGATGACATAAGAGTGACATTTATTGGATACTGTGAATCACAATACTGGATTCAACTTTCAGTTTATTTGTAAGATGTGTGGGATCAACATACGAGTTGTTGTGAATAGATCAATCTGATAACTACTTTTATTCAGATTCATGGATTTATCATTTTAATAGATTTAAAAAGTCATGCAATATAAATTTTCATTAATTAAATTAATTTGTGGCAGATTCCACTAAATAATATAACTATTTTACACTGCTTCTGTCTATTTTTCATATCTATACAGTTTGGGTTGTTTATCTAGCAGCATGGAATGAAGGTGTATTTAATAAGTTCCATGGCAATTCTCCAAAGTAGTTTTTGAGGATTAGTGATAAGAAACATGCGCTAATGGACAAACGTCCGATGACCAGTTGAGCTAAAATGGTTATAATCATTTCTCTTTCCCTTTACTTATGATCGAAATTTAATGGGAATAATCTCCTCAGACTAGGTACTAGTACTAGAATGTGATAAGAATCTAATATAATGGTAGGTAATTTATTATTGCCATATAAACACAAATTTATTTTTGTGAAGAATTGAAATTTGTGTGCAGAAATACTTTTTCAGTTTTAGTGTTGAAATTATAAAACTAGCAGAAGAAACAAATAAAGTAGTCAAGCAAGCAAGTAGAAAGTAAAGTGGATCTACATAATACATTATGCACTGGAACTATACCTTATCATAGCAGTTGTGAACATTTCACAATGCAAGGATAGAAAAAGTTTATTACAATTCAAGTCTTGTAAAAATGTACCCACCTTTTTGAGACAGGCACTTTGTACTTTGTAAATTGCTCTTATGCTGGCTCTTTTGCTTGTTCTGTTTGATTTTGGTGTGGTTTTCTTTTGATCTGCAAAGACATTCACACATGCTTTCAGGAAATAACAAGTAAAAATCTCTATTATGTTATTTGAAATATTCAATGATGTATCTCTTGGATCTACCTACCGCAGTTTATTGAGCCAATATGCTTTCTTTATTTCCAAACAAGTTATCCATACTAAATTTAGCACTCCACCTAAGGACGTACTTCAACAATATTGTCGTCCTGCAGCTTCAAAAAGTTATAGGGTGAAACGGAAACAGGCAATAGAAAAGAAAGAAAAAACCCATGACACACTTTGAAAATGTTTCCTAATGTTGCGTTCAGCATGCCTTCTAGTGTGATAATGGACATGCATACCAAACTTAACCTCATCAAATGGATTTAAAGTTATAGAGCACAAGTGACAAGTTAAATTTTGAGCCATGAGCTCGACTTTGAAATCTCAATGTGATATCCAATGCCAACTGATTATGTATAATAAATATACCAAGTTTCATTCCTTAATCTCAAATGGTTTTTAAGTTTTCAAGTGTAAATGACTGATGGGCATACATACAGAATGTGGACACAATGTCCCTTACTTTTATTTTAAAAAAACAAGGACAAGGTAGGGGGCATATTTGCTGTCCAACTTAACAAACACTGTATGCAAGGGTCTAACAAAATAGTTCCACTTGACTACATTATTTGTGATGACTTGCTCAATACGTTCACTGGAGATGTATTGTCATTATTTGTAAAGTCAAATAGTTTTTGTATGTATTCTGCAATCGCATATCTGATTTAAAGTTATTGGTTTTGAAGAAACACCTGAAGATGAAAGATTGCAAGGGTCCCTAAAAATAACTAATACAGCACTGGCCTAAAAAGATTTCAAAGTCTTGGCTCTTTTGCTTGTTCTGTTTGATTTTGATGTGGTTTTCTTTTGATCTGCAAAGACATTCACACATGCTTTCAGGAAATAACAAGTAAAAATCTCTATTATGGTTATTTGAAATATTCAATATCCAATACAAGTCTGTTTCATTTTTTTAATGACAGAGGACTGACACAATCTCTAATATTCATGTGAAACTACAAAATACCAAACAAGGTAGCTAAACTAAGATGTGCAAATGCAGTACAAAATTCTTCATCACAGCCTCTGACCTCAACCTGGTATCATGGCTCAAAGACCGCTTAAATTTGTTTTTGATAATATCACAATGTAACCACAAATTACATTTGATTAAAAATGAAAGCATCATATTTTCCAGGAGGAAACAAAAACAAAACATTATTACTTAAGTGTTATCATTCAAGGGATTCTTTAGACTTGCACAAACTGGTTTAATGATTAAAATAAATCCATACTTATTTGCATTCTCATGCTTACAAACCTGAACAGCTAAAAATCCAAGTCAAGACCGTTATCTGTAAATCAGTGTCAGTGTGTCTTTCGACTTGTTCATTGAAATGCTTCCAATTACAAATTGTTCACTAAAATGCATCTAGCTACAAACTCTGGTCAGAAGTTGCTTCTAAATATACAAATCATTTATAAGCTAAACCAAGTTAAAAAAAACTACTTTTAACCTAATGTTGATGGAAAGATCTGCATTGATTTAATTCAGGATCAAGACCAATTAATCATTGCAGGCACTTTAATAAAACCGACACAATTTCAATGAAGGAGTAGTGACAAGATTTTTTAAACAGCTTTGATCTGTGCTTGAAGTCAGACAAGCATCATTCCCATTAGAACTAGCCACACAATGCAATGGACCAAAAACAAACATGACAGGATTTTCAAGATGGTCACCATCACAGCCAAACTGGATATTTAATTGATACCATTTTTAGCTCTATCAACGCAGACTGGACGATAAATAAATTAGTCTGCTGTCTGTCCGTCCATTAACAAAGGTTCGTTTTCTCCACCTCAAAAACTACTAGGATTAACTAGACACAGATCCCATGATCTAATTGGGACTAAATAAAAATGGTGCCACTCTGACAATAGGAGCCACTAGAATGTGCCATTGGATTAAACAAATTTAGCAAAACTTTTGAGAAGGGGAGATTTTGAACTGCATGAATCTGTCACCTTGTGTTAATCTGTGGCAATGGTGTGGGTGCTGTCTACTGTTTCCTTGTTCATTTAGAAATATGAGTGCCAGTTGTTATGGCAGTTGTTTAGATCAGAACAAAATACATTGTATGAGATTCAGCTGTGTTTTCCACTACTGTAACCAGAACCAGGAAATTGCCACATTTCTTCTATTGTTAAGATAATACCACAATGAGTGGAACATTTAAATGGAACATGAAATTAGAAATAATACATTTTTCAAAGCATTCAAGCAACCCAATACAAAGGGTGTGGTGACCAAGAAGAGCTATGCTTCCTATCAACTGAGCATCCTCAAATGATAGAAGTTGGATAAAAATCAACAACGTCTACCAATGCTCAATATCTCAGTCTGCTGCAGTACTATCAAGTCTGAAAACACTGAAAAAGGTGTAGTCCAGAGCTTCCAATGTAAATAAGATCTTGGTATTGTTCATAAGTAAACCTCATGTTCCAAAGAAGGAGCAGGCAACCTTCAATTTATCAGAGAGATGGTCTTCAGTGACATGGCCAAGGAAATCAGAAGTATAAACTATGACAATGTGGTCTTTGTCCCAAAAACAGAACTGCCAGACAAAATTCAAATGAAAAATTGAGCAGGTTGTATCCACATGATTTAAAATGGTATCCACCAATCACAAGTGGGTGATAGGTCATGCGTGTCACACCAAATGCATGAACCAGTTTCCACCAGCTGACCACTCAACAAATTCAAGCACCAACAAAAATTAAACAGCAAGTTGAAATTCCATTCATTTCCAGACCTTTTGAGCAAACCTTTTAATTTCCATGCTTTTTCCAAGTTTTTTAAAACATACTTTTCCCAGACTATGAACCCTGTATTGTATTGTATCTTGTATCACCCTTAGAGTTCAGAAACGAGGTATCACACATTAATTTTGAAAATGTGTACATCCAGCCTTCAATATCAGTACAGTTTATCATATACAATTAACTGAGGTGCAATTAGAGTGCTTGAATACATTATTACATAAACATCCTCCAGTATCTGTTTAGTGATGCAATACTGCTTACCAATTTAAAGTTGCTTATAATGTTAAAGTCATCAACACATCTGTAATAATATCGTCTTCTGTACATGTCATACACAATAAATCTGGAAAAGAAAAAAAGATAAACAATACACTCTTTAAATATTAATGCATACTGCCTTGATACGCTTTTTTCTGTGCTCAATATTACTACCACAGCCTATTACAAGATACAGGTAATGTGTTCATAGCAAACTATTCAGGACAAACTACAGTCTAATCAGATGTCCAAGTGTACCTAAGGTTATCACCTGATTATATGTGTCTAACAGCCAAATAACAGTGTATCCCTAGGAGTGCAAGACTGAGAGTCAAAAGTCTCCTTGGTGTCACAAGCAAAATGGGCCAGTGGGACACTGGAAATTTCCTCCAATACCATTGTCTGTGTGATGAAAAACCTGCTCTAAGGTTTCATTTTTGGTACTACATGTACAGTACACCACAAGCAGAATCATTTATTAAATATGGAAATACAGTAGCCCCCCTCTTGAATGCCCCCCCCCCCAACCAGGGGCCACCAGCTTCTTATGGCCAGAATCCCTTGGCATTGACAAGTTTATGTTCAAAAGTACACAAAATGTAAATTGTCCCCCTCACAAGTGGCCACTTTTGTATCTTTAAATGTATCCAAAACCAATGATTAATTCAAATCTTGATGCAAGGTAAGCAATTGATTATCTCAATCGTCGATGCATATCTCCCAGTGTCAAGTTTCAGTTAGAAGTGTTGACAAAAGATTAATAGTATATCATTAATCTATAAAAGTCGATGTTTACAGGAAATGGGCTCAATAATGTTATTTAATTAAGAGTTTGGGGCTTAAGACGTGTAGAGTTCTTCTCTTTGACAATTACAATTGTTAAGATCATAACAGGCAGCATAGGCTAAAAATAGATTTTGTGAATTGGCACACAGAATCTTGAAAAAAACTGGGTACCAGACAAAGACCGAAAAATCATATGACAACACATTTATGGCTTCCTTTATGAACACTTCATTGTGTCCACTTGATGCAAGTTTTGTCTGCACAATTAAATCGCATACAATTAGCAACAGCCAAATAAATCATTACCAAACATCAACATATCACGTTAACGGAGACATAATTTTAGAAGTCAGACATTCTACTGGACTTAGCAAACAATTTTATATAAACAAGATTAAAAAAAATAAGTTTATGTTGAAATGACTCGAATAAACAGTCACAAACAATAAGGAGGTTATTCAACAGCAGTGGAAAAATGGAGCAAATGGAACGATAATTATGTACCAAAATGTAAATGTTTTTGAATGAATTTGCAATGTGCATGACAACAATACCCACTCACATAACTATTAATGTATATTCAGTTGAAAGAAGTTTGTTATTATAACAAGAACCTTTTAATGATTAATGTTACTTTTAAACGAATATATTAAATGCTTTGAAGTATGTAGCTTACATTACATATACTTCTCAAAAAAATAGTCCCCATCTGGAAAGGCCACCTGTCTTATAAGTCCACTTTCCCAGTGCAGAAGGGGTGGTTGTATAAGAGGGTGACTACTGTACCTCAAAAGCCAGGATGTTTCCATTATTTTCTGTAATAATTTTTTGTGTGAAGTCTTTATGTACCATAAAATAAAATGGCCCCAACATATTGGACATAGTTGTAGTAATGCCGCATATATGGATAAAACTTGCAAGTAAAACTACGAGTTCATGGCCCTTGAACAAGCCAATTTGTGTTTGACGCTGCATTAATATAACCAATATTTATAAATGCTTCTTCAGTACAACGAATTAAACAGCATATAATTAAAATTAAACATACGACTATACACTGTACTTGCTTTCCTAATGACTGACCTGGGCTTGATAATACTATTGGTTGCAACCATTTGCAAAAACAAAAAGAAATGAGGGGGTGCTTCATTATTTAGCAACAATAACAATGGTGTATTTCAAAAGATAACATTTCTAAATACTAGGAATTTAACAAATTGAATTTTGATCAAATTACATAAAGTTCTCTCTGTTTTTTTTATAAATTGCAAGTTCAGGCTGAGTTGTGTGTGATATAGCAGGAAGCTGATGACATCAGACATTTATTAGCTTTTTCGTGTTCTTGTATTTCATGGGCAACTCCATGCCCAATAGTGAAATCACATTACACAATTTGCAAAATGTCAAGTGTTCTTTTCTATATGGTTTGACAAATCTACAGAAGTTGGCACAATTATCCTTCCAGTTGTTGTCTTCTTTTATTTTTTCCTGGAGAAAATTCTGCTTTCCTATTTAACATGATTAGTTGTTGTAGAGTTTAACACCATTTTTCAGCACATGATAGGCTATATATGGGGGCCAGTATTAATGGTGCAGGAAGAACCTGGGAAAAAGCCTGGAAAGATCCACAATTCACGAGCTTGATTAAGATTTTTAACATAGCTTTAACAATTTTTCGGTCATATCACTACGATGTCTGCAGTGAGACAGTTTATAGTGATGTCTAGCACTGGGGCATCATGCTGCAGGAAATTTTATCATTTTTTTTTCAATTACAAAAACTATGCCCTAAAACCATACACATGGGACAGTTGGCAGCTATGTGGTTCCCCCACTTTTCTAATATAAATTTTCAGATCTTTTCCAGGATTAATGGAATTAAAGAGCATTTGGATTATAATACATGTATTTTCCAAATCTAAAGACAAAGACAATTCTCTTTCAAGACTGGCATTTAAAGTCATTTCAATGTATAGAATACAAATTTTAACTTTACCTTGCTGACCTGCTTTGTGTTGGTACATGGAAACAACGAGCATAAACTTATTTTGTTTCCTTTCAAACCTTTGATCTAAAGAATTCTAGAGCAATATATGTACATGCTATACCATGTAAACATTTCCCATCACAGTATGAAAAAAAAAACCACCAATAAATGCAAATTATTATAATCTTATCTTGTAATGAAGACAGCTTAACCCTTAATTTATGTGCCAATAAAATCACAAATAAGATTTTTCAACCAACCCAAACTCCTCAAGACAATTTGGATAAAAGTTCTGTCAGTTATACAAAAGGTTTGATTTAAAATTTTGATAAAAGATCTTCAAAGTTATATATTGTTGTAAAAACAAGGACTGAATTATCTGTAAAATCAACTTAGTCTACTTATAGCTGCATAAACCAGTCCCCAAACCTGTATTAATACATAGGCTCTTATAGTTTCTTAAAATGTAATAAAAGGGTTGACAATTTCCAATTTCTGCTGCATTCTATTAAAGTTCTGACACCAACGCTTCAAGCTACATGTCACTGTGTAATTGTTTCGCACCAATGTTACGCTCTGAGATAAAATTTTCTAATCCAGATTTCCCTCAAATATTAAAACCCCATTTCTTCACATTTGGACATTTAGGATGGAATGTGGGTTCAGAGCAATTACATATACAAAATATGGAATCTATATCGCCACCTTAAGATTGCTTACCAGCGGACCAATAATATTTAAACTATGTTATATCAGCTTGTACCTATATGAAATCAATAGGAAAATTATTTATTTTCTCAAAAATGGCAAGTACTATAATCGTTCCGTCTTTAATCCACTGACAGGCTAGACGAAACTCTGCATAGATGAAACCTGATCTGATACTTGCCATATCCATTAATAGTGACAGGACTTCAAAAATCTCAAACAATGAGATTGAAGTCCAATAGTCAAGTGATATCAACAACAGATTTTAAATGTTGTTGTACAAACCTTCAATTGGATTAAATGAAAGTCTGATACCTTGTGTAAAAATAAGAAACAATTATTTATTTTCAACATATTTATTTTGAGAACTACAAGAAAATTGGCCAGTTTGATTAATCAAGCATATCAGTCTGGTTCCCTGCAATATATTCTCCCTGCGTGAGAGAGCACGTCATCGTGCTATCAAGTGATACAAGACTTCTGAAGTGGTAGGACTCTAAACAAATAGAGAATTGTGTGCTATTTTGTTTTTGTATTTTTTTTTACAACCAGTATTCAACTTTCTTTTAATATTTTTCTTCTACAATTTTTGAAAATGATGGCTGAGATTATGTGTGGTTGTGCAACTAGCAATCAAAATCACTAGTACCAGCTCAAATTTCATGAACGCATTAGTTTTATCATTTTCAGCATATTAAAGGCATATAGATCTCTAATGTTTAAGATCTTCATGCCCGCATGTTTTCAATCAAATTCTTTTTAGCAGTTTTAGATGTCATTTGAAAGTTTTTCGAACACTTTGATGTTTTTGCCCGTAAAAACATTTTTCATAACAGTGACATTTGATGGTGATATGCTGCAAAAATATTCCACATTTCCACGATGCTAAACAGTTTTACCAAATCTGATTCAGTGGTTTTGGATAAGAAAGTATTTGAAGGTGTTTCTAGTTTTAGTACAGCATATTTTATGGATAACGTTTATATACTTGTATTAACAGTGACCACATATGCTGGTTTTTAAATTTGTATGGCCATATCTGATGCAAGATCAGCATCATCTCACCAAACCCAAAAGCTGTATGCCATGATGCTTTCTGTATAATTGGTCAAATTTTGTCAGGTGTATAAAAAAAGACGTTTAAAGGTTATCCATCATTAGTAATGGCAGCCATATCCGAAAGCCAATTGGTGCCACCTGAACAAATTGGAAAGGCCCTCATGCCAAAACACTTTGTCAAATCTGAATTTGGAAATAGTAGCTTTTGAGAAACTATCTAAACATTTGAATATTTTTTTTACTAAGTCTTTACAAATTGGCACTTTCTAACATATTCTGAAATATCTCAATGCCAGAATTTTCTCTGTAAAATCATGTACAAACGTAAATACTATGAACAGATACAAACATGAGGACCAATACCATGAACTCAATTGATTTTAAGCCAGTTGAGCTAAAAATGGTAGTCAACATTTTCAATGCAATTGCAAGATAACATGGACCAAATACAAAGAAAACACTAATGGTAATGTTAAATCAAAATATATACAACTTACAAAGTATGATTTGATGAGAATTCGTCAAAGTGGAGATCTGTGGGGAAAAAAGATTAAAAGATTAATTATAACAAACTGCATGTTAATGTTGGTCTCTCAAGACAAAAGCACAAAATTGCACATAGTGCTTAATGACCATGGGCCAAAATCTTCATTGTACATAAATACCATGGGTTTCAATAGGATTAATCTCTCTTGCAAAATATGAAAAATGTCAAAATTTTACCGAATTCTAATAAACAAAAGTCCCAGTTCAATGCATCTATGTAGATAAATTTGTTACATTTCATAGACAAATATTCAATAAATAATTCTTATGTAAAGGATATTGATAAATTATTAGTTGTAGTAAATCATATTGCAAGGATCCTCTACGCAAGAAAAATATTGCAGAAGCCTACATTACTAACAATATGTTGATGCATATACAATTTTGATAGGTAAAGAATCTAAACATCAGGTAAAGAATCAATACATAATTTTTACTTTACATGCATGCCAATCCCAGACAAAGAAAAAGTGTAATCCAAGTGGTCAAAAAGAGTAATCCAAGCAGAAAAAGCGTAACTCAAATATAACATCCGATAATTTCAATAATTTATTTGCCACCTCTTGCCTTTTAATATCCTTTACTGCTTCATGTTTTCATATGTAGCAGTTTTAATTTACATACATCAAAAAGATTCCATCTGAAGACTTAATAGCGCCAAATATTAAAATTCTTTCCACACGGCCTGTAGTAGACTTCACACGATGCCACCCTCACATCCTTATATTTGGAGGATTGTTATTTTTTTAATTTAGTTTTTCTAATCCATTTGTGAAATTATTCAATAGGATATCTTTTACTCTCATATATGCATCAACTACAATAATTTATACTTTTTAGTGCCAAATACCTTTAGCCTGGTTCTGCACTAAATATAAATTAGAACAAAGAATATGCGCGTAGCGTAAAGATTAAAATTAGAAAACTATTATGTTATGTCCTCACTAAAGCCCATCAACTGCTATAAATAGAGTACTAGGTCGAAAGTTTGAAAGTAGCACCAGTAATTGTTCTTGGTAACAGGATAGTTGCTATAAATAGAACATGACACTATTTGAAAAGTGTACACAATTCCATAGACAAGAGTACTCTTAAATTGCAGATATGGAGAAGCAGTAAAAGGTTACTGATTAATCCTGGTTACCAAGATGTTTGTGATGCATTCAGATCATGCAAACAATGGGCATGATGACAAACAAGAGTCTTTCATTGAATCAAATTAACTGCTTGACATGACCAAAAAGAATGAATTAGACAATTAGTAGGTCTTCTTTATGGAATAATTTTGGCTGTAAGGTCTTGGATGAGAAGGGCATCAGTACAAATAAGAAGTTTAGATAATCTTGCAATATCCACAACATATCGGAAATATGATCAATATGCGGACACAAAAAAAAATAACACCACCCTACTCAGGGCTTTGCTTTTCAGCGAAATTTTACTTTAGTTTTTTTTAAAAAAGGGACAACATGTATCCCCATTTTGGGGTAGGTGCCTCAAACCACCTTCCTATATTGGCAACTTGCCATCCAAATTAAAGTCTAATGGAAGGGCCTTTTACCACTGGCTATCCTTGTAGAAGATGACATATACAAGGTACTATACTGCTGGTTGTATATCACAATGGGAATTAATATGTGGCACAAGTATACTGTTTATCATAAAGATCATTATATTTTGCACGAGTTTGAATGACCCCCCCCCCCCAAACTTATCTTAGTTACTAGAGTAATATCTCAAAAACTGAACTTGGCAAAGTCAATTTTTGTAAGACTGAACCAATACTAGTTAAATTAAGCAAAACAAACCTTTAAATCTGAGTCAAATCTTCTTGGAGCAGATCAAATGTAATCTGTAAAAAGAATGAGGAAATGTCAATCACAACCAAGAATATATCGGCAGATACCATAACTACCAACATATATGGTCAAATCTACTAAAAAACGTAATCCCGTCCTCAAAAACCAATTTCAATTTTACCATGATTTAAATGGCTTAAATCACCTCAAGAGATGCAGAACATACTGCACAAAAATCAAAGTCATGCTAACACAAAGAGAAGTTCTTTGTGGATGCAGAAGGCTATGAAGAGACTTGTGCATAAAAATATTTGAATTACTACCAAACAAAAAAATGTCATGAATAAATTAGTCTTGTGATTCATTCCAAAGGAAATATAGTTTTAAGAAATTTAAACAGGTCAAATGTAACAAATTTGTGTGCCCCAGACTAATTCATAAAATGAAATCGAGGACGTTTAAGACAAAGCTTTCATGTTACAGGGCAGACATTGAAAGTAACAAATATATGCAAGTGGAACTGTTGTTACTTGACTGGTTTACACAACTTGAAAATTGGCCGTTCCACTAAGTAAGGTTTGGAAGAATTTGAAGAACTACCTCCCAAACCATACATAATGTCAATTTTAGCCACTGTATTGTAGGTTGCTAAACATTTGTTCCCATGACCAGGAAGATGAATGCATGGTCTCCTGCCAAATCAAAACTGGACCAGGAATACAGACTCTATACAGTAGAGTTAAGACAACCTCTTAATATGTAAATCTCACTTGTCAATGAACTCATCCAAAATCATAATGATATATAAAAGCATGTCTTCCAAGTCTGACCAGAAACTTGCCCAATAGATACTATAGATACTACTTCAGTCACGCTGACAATGCATCTTCCAGTTCAGATTACATGCCCGACTCAATTCAATAACAATTTCTGGCAAGAATTCCTTTAATTGTCAGCATCTTAAAAATGGGTACAGCTGTTGCTCTTTCTAAAAAGTGTTGACTATGATAAAATGACATAAATTAAAATTACAGAATGTTTTTATCTTGTGCTTTCTCTACCAATGGGCTAGCACATTACAAAATCTTGTGCAAAAGCACATTTTTGTGAGGTCAGGTAGACCTGTTCATCATTTCTGTCAAATTCTGGTTTCTTTGAGGTTCATTTAGGCTTCTTTCTAGGTTTTTTCTTGTTTTTCTTCTCGCTTTTAAGGTCTGGTTATTTAAGGTCTGCTGCAGACCCTGTTATTAGATTATTCTAGACCCAAGATAACTAGAGCTGGTAATTTGACAGAAACAAAGATGACAAAACTCTAACAATGCGGTTAACACATAATCAAAAGTCATTGCAAGAAACATTGGTTAATCTGACATGCTTTCATTTGGAATGCTTTAGAATGATGAAAATTAAAACACCCTGATGAGGGCCATGGCCTTATGCCTACAGTTTACACTGGGGTTTACCATAATAACAAATGCCTCTTGTATACCAAACCATCCCACCACCACCAATGATATAAATATTTGTCTGATGTTCAAGTCACTCCTACCTAGCTTCCTTGTCTTCACATCATCACGTTTTTAAAACTGCATAATTTTCATGACAAAATATATTGCTCAAATGACACTATAAACTCTTACCTCGTCGTCGTATGAAATAAATATATCTGTAAGAAAAATAGAAATAAATTAAATGCCAAATAATCAAGGCAGCTACACATTAAATTCAAAATATTGATGCAGTCTCATTGATTGAGGAGTTCATTGCATGAATGAAGTAGAATTTGTGATTGGATTGCTGTATCAGAAGTGGACCAATTTGATAATCCACATCCATGGAACTACCAGAATGTAATTAACTACGATGTTCTAAAGCCTCTTGAACTTTGGCCACATCTTTTTGTAGCATCATGTATGTATTAGATCACAGCATTCTGGTATAGTCCTACAATACAAGACTGGGACCTTGATATTTCGATAGACATGAAGATGTGCTGTTACAAGTGTTTCTTTGTTACTCACCCTGGAACTTGTGGCCAAACTGTCAATAGTATCTCCACAAAATCCCATAAAGCTGGCAGCACATACTGAAACTGCTGTCCAAATTCTTTTGGCCTATGATACTTACTAAAATGAAATTTTCCTCAGATGTATATCTAAGCACAATCAAGTTATTTTAAAACTATTGCACACCATTTCAGCAGACGGAGGAGCGAACATAGCCAGAGAATGCAGATGTTGGTTACCATCAACAAAATGAATATAGCTAATTACATCTGGACATATTTTCTCAGACATGTTAGTCTCTGTAAAGTTAGCCAGATTATGCATTCTCACCTACCATTATAGTTTAACTCCACTGAAAAAATTTGGGATACCAAATTGTGCAAGGGCACAATTCCCTTTTGGCAGCCCAGCAAACTACCACATGTTAGTGATATCCCCACCCCTGTATCTGGCTAATACCCAAATGCAAGGGAAGTTGTCCAGAAAACATAGCCAGCCAGTAGGATGCTTTCTGTACATGACGATTTTGGGTCACACAGCACTTGAACACAATAAAAACAAATTTCTATGGATCCTGTGATGCATTATATGAAATAATTCTTTCAATGTACCTCTTTATTGCATCTTCAACCTCATTTGATGATACAAGTATTATTTTGTCCATTACTTAAAAAGCTTTTCATGCTAGAATGACTTGTCTATTGATAAAATTCTGAGGAAAAGATTTTGAGATCAGATTATTTCAAGGATTTTTTAAAAAGCAAATGGCCTCAGTGGATCAACAGTTTTGAAAAGTTTTGCAGGGAATTTCTATAAACATGGCAGCAGTTTTGACAGCAGATCAGCAGGATTGATATAAATGTATCCAGTTGTTTATGTGAAGTTGAAAATGGCATATGTCAATGCACACTTTAAAATGCACGCAAGAGCCTACCATAACTATCTTGGCTTCATTGCCTGCTGCGCAAAAATACACTTGCTGGCATAGTTTCCTGATAATTCCAAGCATGTCCTTGTTCAATGAAATGGTAGTGTCAATTACTTTAAATACCAGTGTAAAAATGTATCAACACTTTCAAAATATCACTGAAAAACACCATCATTTTAATATTGAATAATGCTAGTATCTTGAACTGCCAATACATTAGAATAATAAAGTACCACTTCACTGTTTCGACTAGCACTATAAAGCTCTTCAGTTACGTGTACCACTTTCGACATCCAGTATTAAACACGTTACACTCAACCCACCAATAAATAAATGAAAATTATATAGGGAGTCACTGGTACAGTACAACTTTCTGCTATTTTTGTTTCTGCAAGTAATGATGGAGCAGTAAATCCCCATCTAAGTTGCACAGTGACCTCCCACATCCTGGTCTCTCTTCTCTCCATTATGGCTTGAGACTATTTTTTGTTTGTCTGGTTTTAAAAGCCATCTGTTATATATATTAAAAAAAAATGTAGCAAAGAAAAATGCTGATGTATCATTTTCTGACAGACCGTCAGTGATTAGAATCAAATAATATAATTATCTAAAAATTTTATAGGTGGAGAGAGAAAAGTGCATTTCTTGCGGAAACGATCACCGATTTAAGTCTTCAACAGACAGTAGCATCTAACATCGCCTTTCTCATAAAAGGATGACAACGTTATGAACTACCAAATATCTCTACCTCAGTGACATTTTTTAGTGCATATTTGCTTGGGTCACAAAACAGTATATTGTGACCACATAGCACCATGTTCACTCCATTTTGTCAGATGCAACTCTGCAAGGAAGAGCAATGTGTGTAGCAATTCTTCACCAATTGTGGCAAATATATCACAACACACAAAAATTGTGGAGAGACCATGATATGTAGAGAAATTTAAGATCAGGCAAGCTGTACTGTAGGTTGCCACTTTTGAATCTAATGAATAGCTACATACCTGAGATTAAATCACAAACAGGCAGTGTCAAAATTGGCATTTGATTCTGGATTCTGGCAAAAAGTGAAAACAAAAAATTAAAAAGTATGATACTCTTAAAATATTGATTATTATATTTAAGAACCTGATAAATCATATACAACATGCACAATTTTTCAAGTTTTTTGCAGCTACTGCTCCTTCAACAATACTTTAAGTAACATGTTCTGTTATGGCTCTTTCCCCATTTTACAAAAAGGGACAGTAATTTAACTACAACTAAGGGACAGACCATTTGATTTTCCTAGTTTGTGCTGGGGCATATGGGATTTTGTAAGGAAAAAATTCTGGTCAACAATCATTTAGAAAAAATATTATAAACTCCAATTTACAGAAAAAGAACATTGAATCTTGAACTCTTTCATCACTAAGTAACTTTGCATTCATGAGCCATGAACACTAAGTAACTTTGGACTTGTAAAGCAGAATAACCAGTAGACTCTGAAAGAACATAACTTTGCCAACTTTAAAGATATGGTACCTGGATTTGGTAATAAAATAAAGGTTAAAAGTCAACTTGTATGACTAATTCAATAAAATGTGCAGATCTATTATAACTCGTAAAACACAGGTGCGAACAGGTAACACAACAGGTAAAATGCATAAGCAATTATTAATTTACATTACATGAATAATATTTTCAACCACTTCATCTAAATCAAAGATTTCAAAGTATTCCAAAGCTTTTCTGGAGCCATCTAACACTTCGGTTGGTCTAACTCTCTCAGAAAACTGAAATAAAACTGTTGGTTCGTCGAGAACAAAAACACATGGAGTTCACACTTCATCTGGTTTAAAACCTTTAAAGTCCTCTTCATCATCATCATCACTGTTGCCCACAAGCACATTCAAATACATCTCCAGATGTTTTCTCACATTTTCAATCAACTGTGTTAGGTCACAACAGCTAAATATTTTGATAAACCATAAACTGACCATTCTCATCTTGCTTCGAACTCCGCCATTTTGAATAGAAATTCACCATTTGGAAAACACGCTTAGAATGTGCCTGCTTGCCTCGAGATTTCTAGTTGAATTCAAGCTTAACTCGTGAGATAATCCAAGTAAAATATCTACATTACAATAAGAAGTTCTTAGAGGTATCCTGAACTTTATGTAGTCTGATACTATGACTTTAAATATCGGTCTGTAGTGATGAAAGGGTAAATAGTAATTGAACAAAATAAATTATCTTAAGATCAATGAGAAATTAATACATCAAGCCCCCATCTCCATTTCACTGGTTTTACAATTTCTCCTTTTTAATTTTAAAAACCAGAGTTAAATAAGCTCCATTAGATGCACAACTCAACTTTCTGAACCTTTTCTTTCTTTACTTTTTTTCTCTCCAAACATTATATA
This sequence comes from Unio delphinus, assembly GCA_029339505.1. Lineage (NCBI taxonomy): Eukaryota > Metazoa > Mollusca > Bivalvia > Unionida > Unionidae > Unio > Unio delphinus. The sequence goes on along the minus strand of JAQISU010000058.1, from coordinate 13,662,087 downwards.
TATATTGTAATGATTATTTCTATACTACTACTTTATTTACTATAAATAAATTACAAGTTCATAAGCAATTTTATTTAAAAAGTTAATTGATCTGTTTAGTCATTCTATGTATACAATTATGTATAGATTTCCTTAAAAAAATGGAGGACAGATTAGGGATCGTCCTGGGCTTTGCTAATGTCGAAAATTGCGGTTTATTTTCATTATTGTTGACAAAATTTACCATCTGGCCATGTATTGGCAACATTCTTTTGGCTGTTTAATTTGTACATGTATACAATCATGGATTTGGAGTTAATAATTCAAAGTTACCATGAAAGGAAGCCACAAACTTGGATTCACAATGCAATGGAATCTGTTACATAGACAAATCCTTTGTTAGTAATTGACCAACCCATCTGTACAGTGCATTGTTATATCATAATCTGCTAAATGTTGACATCTAGCCTGAGAATTGTATGTTGCAAACGGACTATACCTACAAAAAACCGACCTCTGGAAGACGCGAACAGAAACAGCTACAATTAACTGAACATCCATTCCTTCTGTTGTATTAATTTTAAATGTACCAATAAAAAAGTTCTGCTGAAACTTCTGGAAAAACTGATTACCTTCGATGTACCAATTGCTGTGTATATACAAAGCAAATAGAGAAGAAAAAAAAATCATAATCAGATTTGCATACTGTTAACAGTGCAACTTTGTAAACTCAAGTCAGATGTTGGTTATTCATTGTCTCATCCTATGTGCAACTTTACAAAGTTAACAGTATTTGGATTTAGTGCAAATTCATCAGACAACAGTCACTAAACCTGATGTTATACCTGACAATGTAGTGTCAGTAGTAATAACGCTTCAAGCACAACACCATAGCATGATGAATGGGGCAAAAGTTCCCGAAAATTTCTTTAAAGCTGGAATCTTGGGCATTCATGGCTGAGATATGTTACAAAGTTAAAGCAGATGTTCTATGACATATGTATAAATGCACAAGTCGTCAATTCATATACAACTGTCTATGTGATATTTTAATGAAGAGATGTGTCACCAACCTGGAATCCAGGCAGGATAAGTAATATATGTTAATTTTACTCATCGATCTTTTACTTTGCCATTAATCATTTGTTACAACTCGAGAGACTTGAACTATGCAAGAAATAGCGAAACAAACAAGTTTTGCATTGCTGAAAATAATTTATTTCTCAAAATACAGGAGCAAAATAATTAACTTACATCATGTTGAATCAATTTCTTTTTCGTAAAAGTCCTTTCAATTTCATTAGGTCCAATTCCAAATACATTCAACAAAGAATGTCCCTTTTGTGTTGAAGTTTAAAATGTACAGAAACATTCCCAAAAGGTTTCAAACAGTCGCTGAATAAATTTAGTTAATACTTATCAGTTATTGTAGCTTGTCGTGCAAAATTCAAATATTTGCAAAAACCAAATTGGGAGACTGAAACGAAAACATGAAGATCGGGACCTACCTTTGGGAAAGTTTTTTTGTGGCATATTTAAGCATTGTTTTAACTAAATTTTCACATATTGTTCAGGTCTTAAATACATGTGAATTTCTCAAGACACATTTTCTACCTGAGGAGTGAGTTATCTCCCCAACCCAATGTGCCCACATTTCATATTCTTGTCTGCTGTACCCAAACTACACAACAACTAAAGGTTAGACTCTTGCCTCTCCAACTTACTTCAAACAAATCACCCTTTCTGAAGTGAGTGAATGCCCTTTTTTCGTTATAACAATGCATGAAATAGACGTGAATTTATGTTGATAGTTCAAATGTGGTCTCAAGTACCATACACATGACAATTATTTCCCATATTTTATATCAAACCTTTATATACAAATAACACCCCTTTTAAGTTGTAAATAACATTAATTCTAAACTTTACGAGGGATGGAGAGACACGCATGCTCTGTGATATGTTTCTTCATTCTTTCTTTTAGTTTTAACGTAGGGTTTAATGCCATTTTTCTTTTAGTTTACTAATGGTAATTAATGCTTATATATAGTCACTACATTAATGCCAGGTGTGGACAAAATGTTGAAGGTGACAATTCTTTTGGCAACAACTTTTTAAAAGCCAAGACCATCCCTTCAGATAGACGCAACAAAGAACAATTTACCTGGTATGAAGTTCAAGGCAAGAAATGTTAGATCTTTGGATATCAGCTGAAAAGAGAAATAAAGCAAGTGATAACTTTTTGATCAAGTATTTAAGAACTTTAATGACTAGGCAAGATTAGCTGCTAAGGTCATTACTATTGCTGGTTTGGGGGCTTACTACCATAAATGATAAGTTCAAAGAATTTTCCCAAACTTTCAAAGACCAAAACAGATTTCCAAGATCTATTTTTGCTAACATTTTTGTATACAAGTTACGTTATACAGGAAAAAAAAACAGAAATTTAAAAAAAACTATAATATTGTTTAATGATGAAATAAAACTGAACAGTGTCATCAAAAGACACAAGGAAAACTAGACTACATCCAAATCTAACCACCTTGGATAATTTGATTTGCAATTATGGAAAGAAATGAAATGGTTTGTGTTTATTTCAATTTTCAAATATTTTTAAAGATCTCAGCTTATTACATATCTTTAAAACTTAATAGCTGACCATTAACAAGTATCCCCGACATCTTTACCCGGAAAAAAATGTCAACTCTCACCCTTGAGCAGCTGGCATTGGTTAATAAATTACAACAAAATCTGCAACAGAAGAAATCACCTAATTTGTACTAAAATATAGATATATTTAAAAGTACAGATAAGCTGATTTTTTTTGTAAAGTACTTTACTGATAAAATCTAAAGACTCCTGTAATAGCAACTGACACAAACACCAGCCTCCAGTTAATAGTTTTTTGTTAGCTGCCTGGTCAAGTTTGTAGGGCTATGCACAGTTCAGGCCCTTGTAGCATCCACACACATGCACCCATAAAACATCTTCATATGCCTGTGATTTTATTATGTAACACTACCGAGTAATGTTTTTGACAGAAAATAAACAACACTAGTATGAAATAAAGCAAAAATATGAAAATAAAAAGTATATACAGTACAGAATTAAGTGTGGTTAAACATAATAATGCAGTTTTAAAATTATGTCTTGATGCTACAGCATCTGAAAGTGTGAAAGTTTATAGTGATATCAAGCAGGATCTCAAGCTACATATTAAGTAGCATCATGACCCACCCAGTAACATTATCTCAACACCAGACAGAAAAGTCCAAACAATCTCTTTTTGATGAGCGCCAAGTGAGACAGCTGCTAGTACCATTTTTGTATGGCTTTGGTACAACATGGTTGGGGTTCAAACCGAGGTGGATGCTCTAATCACCAAGACACTGGAGTGGTCCTCTTTTTTTTTTTTACAGGAAATACGCAAATTTATATTCATAAAACAATATTTTTTTATGGATTTGTATATTTAAAATTCTCAAAAGGTAGGCTGTTATAAGGGAAAACTACCTGGATTCTCTTATTATATTGATCTTTGAATAGTAAGGAGGTGGATGTTACCAACCCTTTTGTTTCTCACTCACATGAATAACACAAAGACAAGTTTTTCACATAAGTTGGCTTTTGAATTAACACACCCTCATAGTTTCAAATTCCGAGTGTGTGTGATTCTGATTTACAATGTAGCTTGAACAATTTTTCAGTCATACTGCTACTATGTCTGCAGTGTGGCAGTTAATAGTGATGTCTAGCACTGGGTTGTCATGCCGCAGACAGACATGTAGCATTATCTCCCATCCAATCACACTATCCTGACACCAGGCCACCCAGTACTACTAACCTCGTAATGTTAAGCACCAAGTGAGGCATCTGCAAGTCTTTGGTACAACTTGGCTGGGGTTCGAAACTGACCTTCCAATATGCAAGGCAGATGTACTAACCAATTGGCCACCTAAGCAGCTAACAAATTCTTAATAAATAAAACTGTTAATTGGTCAATACAAATTTCCTGGAATGCTCCTTTTCAATACTGCATACATTTTTTGTTTATTATACCGCAAGAACAGTGGGGTTATATTTACTTGTGCCTGTTTGAAGAATGGACTCGAAAATAACATTCCATTGCCTGATTCTCTCCCCCCCCCCCCATTAAATACAATGTACATAAAAAGGCTTACTTTCTGGAGAAAATATTTGTGTAGAAGCAAACGTTATTTGCATTTACTATGAGCAAAACCCATGAAAAGAATCACATTTGCTAACTTGTGATTTATAATAGTTTGATCTTCGTAAAAAAAAAATTAAAAAAATAATATATAAACCGGAGATGAATTTTTCGATTTAGCCAGTGCCAGTTATGCCTAGAAGTTCCTTAATCCGAAAATAAAAAATGCTGCAGTTTGTTCAATCTACGTTTCCCCCTTTTAAGAAGGAAAATATGTATCCGCTTTAAAGACGCGTGAAATAGACAATGCTCAATGTGTCGAACGTGTAACGACTCGGTTATATGCCATCTTGACTAATGTGCTGGCGAATGTACAAGGAAACAGACTTGCCCTTCACCCTGACCACCATTTTGAATTTTCAATTGGCTGCACAGCGCAAGCAAAACAAGCCAATATGGCCGACGCTGACAAACCATTATTCCTTCAAAAAACTATCAACAAAACACAAGTCAACAAATGTATCACACTAATTACAAATGCAACACCGATAATTAAAATTACAAAATACAATCGAGCTCGTTTTGATAGTATACAGGTGAAATTTACGCTAATAAAATGCCTTAAATGCCCGCACTGTGACCCGCAACTTTTTTCCGATTGTTTTCTGCGCGACAACTGCTCAGTTCATATCGCAACACAGGGATATAATTCATGAAAGATAATTAATAAAACGTTTAAATGACTTTAAATTCATACTATCGTTGACAACAGATGAGATCAAAGATTTAACTTTAACGAATTTAGTAGTATGCAAGCGCTTACCTTGATTAGGAATTCAGTAAGCGAGGTTCACCTAGACAAATTGCACTTGTATCACAGGATATGCTTATCAAACACTCAAATGAATACATGAAAATAACATATATACATAGCACCGGACAGAAGACATGCTTGTTGCCGAAATATACAGATTTTTCACTAATAAAGCTGAACTAACGGGCCTACATCACAGAGGCCAAGTTAGACAGCAAGCTCATATACACAGATTAAGTCTGTCAGACTTAAATGCCGGACGCCTGACGCATGCGTATATCAGTCACGTGATAGCGCACTCTTCTAACTTGCATGGGGTGCCAACTGGGAAATAAAGTAGAGGAAGAGGGAGGGGGATACATTTAGACCATGTTTCTCCTTCTTTACCGATCATATATAAATTACTAAATGAATATCTCTGATCAGTGCTTTTTTTTCCTTTCACGAAATGATTTTTGATTACTAATCAAACAAATATAGTGCACGTAGGAACCGCACTTCAAATACAAAAGACGTGGAGACAAATTGATAAAATGAAACAAGCCAAACAAGATGCTAAAGTGGGTCCGATGTTACTCACCTCTCTAGAATAAATTGACAACTGATCATTTCACCAAGCAAGATTCTGTAAAAACACAAACTACAGTTTATGCAGAATAATGTCCAAGTTTTACATCATGTTAATTCTACCTAGTTTTACTATAATCTGACAAAATTATTGCCAAAGTCAAATTAACATGCACTGTCCTGCCCATAATCACTGTCATACAAAATCTTCACAAGTTTACAAGAGAAACTTTAATTTTTGGTCTATGCAGTCACATGTCTTTTAAACAAGTTCAATTTATTATCCACTGGTCTTGTTTTGTTTTGTTTTGTTTTGTTTTTCATTTGGGAAAAGTTTCTTTACTTTTGACAATTAAATCTAGAAGTGTTTCTGTGAAAAATCATAATGGGATAATTTCTTTTATACAAAAAAGTTAGAAAAACAAAATACAATTTCTAAATAACCTGCGAGTAATGGCATTTAATATATTCAAATCCATAACATAATATATAAATAATGTTTAAGTTACTTTTAACATGATAATACTAGTGTGATATGACAATGCTAGTAACTGTCAAATGCTACTTTACTAAACGTATCAAATTTGCATCTGAATATTTAAGGATATCAAATGTGACAGACTTTAGAAATAACCCCCCACAAATAGATTTAAACTTGTACAATTTTTATAAGAAATATGTTCTTAATGGAGCAAAGTCAATAGGAATAAAAACATTACTTGCAAATAAATATGGATATGGTTACAGAATTCTGTTCCATGATTTCCCATTATGTATTGTTTTTTGGGTTTTCTTAGTCTGTAACTGAATTTTCTCTAATTAATATTTATACCTGTATGGTTTTTTAAGTTACAAATTCAGGTAAATTAATCTAAATTTGGACCCAATAACAAGCTGAAAATTTGTAGTGGCCTCCACCCCCCATGCAATAGTTTAACCATTCATTCCAACAACATTCAGGAACTACAATTGTGAACAGGAGAGTTAGCTTTCCTTAAATCAATACAGATATATCTCAACATCAAAATCAAGGTAATGTTGTGTTTGTCTCAAATTTATAAAAATCTGTTCATGTTTAAAATATGAAAGCATGTTTTTCTTGTAGAAGAGCTAAATATACAATTTTGCAGTAGCTCAAATATCCCTGTCTGAATTATGCTCACCTGATTCCAAATCAGTTGTCCAACAGACACTATTTCATGCTATATCTTGATTATGAATGGAGGTAACTAACATAATGAAACAAGAGATTATTATCTTCATCATTCACTAGATGGCAGTCATATAAACTCTCAGACTACAGATAAGTTTATCCTACAAATTAACCATTTTAATAACTATGGCATATTAGTGTACTTGCTTTTTAAAATTGTTTCATTGAAATTACACATTCTGTATTCAGAAATTTACTTTTATAAATGATTTTAATATATCTGCAAAGAGAACACTAAAAAAAATGTGATTTTCAATAGCATCAGTTATTTAATGTGCTTTGAGAGAGAAGAGTATATTGTATTATTTTTATGAAACTGACAATCTTCTGGACAAAAGGTAATGTACAGGAATTCAATACAACTTCTTGTTAACAGCAGAGTGAAAGATCATAGCAATAAAATTAACAGTATTTTCAAGTAGGAGCAACTAGATATCATAAGAAGTCTTTTGGTCAGAACTTCATCTCAATATAACCAACAATTCACAAGGCATAGCAACAACAAAAAAAAAAAAAACAGTTTCAAAATGGCCACCATGGTGTCCAAATTAGATGCCAGATTAGCATAAATTTCACTTGGGACCAATGTGACATCACAGGGAATCTGATGGTGAAAATAACATACTGAAATAACTTTCGGTTTAGAAGCTGTAGCAACAAAAAAAAAAAAAAGATTGTTTTGGCTTCCATAAAGACACAATAAATGTCAGATCAGCACAATTTTCATTTAGGACAAAATACATATTTAAAAAAATGTGTACAACCCATGTCAAATGTGACCATCCATCCAGAATTTGTAACAATAACAAAACTATAAAGTTGGCTGCCTTGGTAGCCATGCTGGTGGTCAGGTAGGCACCATTTTCACTAAGAATTAATTAGACATCACAAGAAATTTTGAGTGAATAATCCATGTTGATATGACTGGAATTGTAGTTACAATATTTCAAGATGAAGGTCATGGTAGTCATGGTGGGTGTCACCCATATTGATGACTCACCCAGGAGAAACAACGACAAGATGATTTTCAAGCTTACTGAATAATGGCTATACTGGATGACTGATTGAGACCATTTTCAACTAAGCCAAACTTAAAAGGTCTTCTGGTGAAATCCTGAAGTCAATATGACTTTATGTTCTGAAGGAGCAGTTGTAGCAATGAAGATGGTTTAGTACCAACTAGACCTTGGGATGAATGAGTTTATAAAGTTTCATGGCAATTCTCCATACAATGTCGGAGGAGCAGCAAATAACAAACTTTGTGCTAATTTACAACAGACTATAAATGATAGACAACAGAGCATTCCACAAACTCTTTGGTTCATGACCAGTACTGCTAAAAAAAAATTTATTTAAACTGCACATGATTTGAGACCATTTTTAAATTGTGCAGATTTCATTAATATGTGCAGATTTTGCTCATAATAGAACTATTTAGCATCTTGATGATTTAATCCTATTTATCAAGTTTTCTCAAAATCAAGTCAAATATGCAATCTCAAGAGTGGTACTGTAAAATGTTCTGCCAATACGATGTTAATAGTACCTCATTAACAACAGGATGCTCATGATCAAACTTGCCCAAAACTTTCATGATACAAGTATATATTCTTATCAAACTTGCCCAAAACTTTCTTGATACAAGTATATATTCTTATCAAACTTGCTAAAGATCTCCATGATAAAAGTATAAATTCCTAATTTAACCAAAATCAAATCAGAAATACTGATTCCATAGTATGAACCGATCAGATGAGAGACATCACCTCATTAATATGCAATGAACTCTTGAACGTGTCCAAGATATTGATGATATAAGCATAGATTCCAAGAGTAATGGTAACCTGATCCTGAAGAGTTGTGTGGAAGGGTGTTGTAGGTGTTGGTTTGATATTTGATTATACCTTCTTACAAGATGTCCCCGTTATTTGGTTCTCAATATCTTGAGGATGATCCCTCTCTGTCTTGTTACCCGGATTGAGTAATATTAATAACCATTGTGGAATAAGTAGAGATCTGAGCAGATATATATTGAACAGAAAGACTTGAACCCTGTACATGAAATAAAACTATTTAATCAATTTCATAAACAACTGTGTGAATACATTACATTAGGAAGATACAATTCTTTGGAGAGAAAAAAAAATTCAATGAATTTAAAACACAAATGTATTTATATAAATAGCTGATCTGTTTAAATGGTAGAATCAGTTCATCATAGAAACGAGTTAACAATTAAAGTTACTGCCATGTACAACTTCATAACCTATTTCTTTCTGGTTCACTGCAACTTCCCGGCGATTGTTCTTCTCTGTAATTTTTACTTTTCTGTTTCCTTCTCCCAACTCTCTGTTTCATCTCACCTCCTTTCGTCCCTCCAGTAGGTACTTCAGTATGTTTATGGCAAGTACTCAGTGGGTTATTCCCCTTGTGCTCTAAACCTCAACTGACTACTGCCACCCAAATTGGGCCTGTCAACTTTTCATACATCTCATCTTGTCCCTTGGACAAAATTATTTACGAGAGAGAATTTCTTCCAAATTAATCTCGGAGTACATTAATTTCACTCTTACAGGAAAAACATGGACTAACTATATTTTCTGATGGGTTCTTACTTAAAAGGAGGAGTTTTCCTGTGGGAAACACACCCTTTATTTAGCATAGCCAATCAGGATAGTTAAAGCCTTTTATAACTAGGCACCAAATTTGTGGTCAGTCTGACTCTAGACTGCCCAACAACAGTTCTGGATAATTTCAATTGCTACATTTTCGATATAGAATATCAAAGTTAACATTTCCCTAGACTTTTCTGAGACAGTTATATAAATGAAAGCGTAACTAAGAATCACTTCTTCTCCTGACCATACATTAGAAATTTTTGCATTATAGCAATTTAACAAGCACTTCCCCCATAAATCTAATTAATTGTTCTCTGGCCCAAACTAATGTGCTCTTTATAGATCGCCAGAATTTTGCATCGTTACAAATGATAACAAGGTAGGCCAATCAGATGCAAGATCACCCTCAATCACAGATCTCATTCATATTCAAACTCATCCAAGATACTGATGATATAAACCTACATTCCATGTTTCATCAAATTTGGATAAAAAATATGGCTTATCAATAATAACAATCAAAATGTCAATGAACTGACAACATATACATCTCCATACCATAAAGCTAACTAGTCTAATGAAACAGTGCACACTAGATGTAATTATCTCTCTTGTGCACTACTACATACTTTTCTCATGTGACCAGTCATTTGTATCATTGACAGTATAACACAGAATTTGTGTTACATGGGGTGACCTTTGCTCATTTTATAGTCTATCAATTCTTGCATGGCTACAAATGATGCTGATATTTATGAACTGGATATATTTAAAATAAATGTATATGAAACCTGACACAATTTTGGAATTATTCACAGTTTTATTTCTTACTGGCTCTTATGTCTTTCATATCGTTTTCCATACAACAATGTGATACCCCGGAGGAATCAATTTTGACTGCTAAATTGTATGTTTGGGTATGGTATCTTTAATTAGCACATTAACCCACAAAAAGCTGAGACAAATATTTTACCAACATTCCAAAACAGTAGACTGCATGCACTATGTTCAACTTGCTTACTTGAAATAGTAACCTTGCCAAGCTGGATGGATTTACTGACTGACTGGTGTTGAATGGCATTTCAACATAATTATATCTTGTTCTTGCAAATGGAATAAAATACCCTGACCAGTGAAACACTAATAGCATCCAACTTAGCCTAAAATTTGTGGAATATGAACCAGCACTTGCCTTGTTAATTAAATTGATTGACAGAGTCAGTCTGCTGACTGATGAAGAAATACAAAAAAATATTAAAGCTGTATATGCAAAATTTCCTTGGAGTCATAATTTTTGCAACACCTTTCCATATAAAAAAAGCACCCAAAAAAACCCCAACATATTACAACTTTCAGAAAAATCAATAAAATTTGTAAAATTACGATGTTTTTAAAAGCTTGCACACTGAAAAGCAGTCTGTACAAGCTCATTATGGTAATACATTTTCAGGTGGTTTGGTTTGGTTTTGTGGGGTTTAATTACTTTTCCCAACACATGATTGGCTATATATTGCAGCCAGTATGTTTGGTGAAGAAAGAACTCCAGATGACTCCAAGGCCCCACAGAAAGCCACTGGCTAGAGTTCTCACATATCCACTCAAGGAAGATGGTGACTGAATGGATGTGGAGGCATTATCTCCCATCTGCTGGGGTGGACTGTTGATTCATTTGTTCAACCAATCCAATTAGCTGAACAAATGAATCAATTATATCAATTCCCTCTGATGAGTTAAATCAGCAACAAAACTAAACAGGGACCAAGGATGAGTACACTACCCCAGCAGATGGGATGGAATACCTCCACAACAATTCAGCCATTATCTTCCTTAAGTTTATATTCTAACTGAAGTAAAGATAATCCTCTGCAGGAAACCATTCATACAGATCTCAAAACTACTATGAGCCTGATGAGTTTATAATAGAGAGAACTCCTGTCTGACTCTTCTATATGTACAGTTATTAAGAGAAATGAGATCATGAACAAATAGGATTTTTATCTGGAAGATTGAGAACTTTATTTGATATACCAATTAAGTGATCTACAGCCGGTAGGAATCAACATTTATGTTTAAAGCTAGTACAGGCATTTTTAACTTTATTTCTCACATATCGACACCGGTTGAGCGAGACTCGAATTCATATGGACATATGTGAGATGCACATGAGATCTGTATGTAAAAACACTTTAAACGACACGGCCATCTGATGCACCAGGTTTTCAGGAGAAAGGTACTATTTGAAATGTAATCTATGATTTCAGAATGTATGATCTGTCCTCCACACAACAACTGTAGATAGTCAGTCCTAAATTCATAAAGATGTGGAGCTAATTTTTTTCCTACCTGAATTTGATCTTTCCTTAAATTTGATCTTCTGAACATCAAGTTTAATCTTGGGGAAACTGAATTGCTTTTAAAAAGGGGAAAAGGTGCAAGGAAACAACCAGACAAACAATTTGATGATACAGGCAGTACTACAATCCAAACAGTTAAATAGAGTTGGACTTGGTTGCTGCTGTGATGTCAGTTGTTAGATCAGATCAGATTTACCTGGTTGAACCATACCAGTAAGAGGCTAACTGCTTATCATGCCTGGACCTATCATGTATGTACACCTCATGTATGCCAGCTTGGCACATTCACCTATGTATGTTGATATTGATTTTTCTCAGTTCTTCATGGATTGTGTTCTCCTGAAATAACCTTTCAGCCAAAGTAGTCAACAGGTAAAACTACAAATGTATAATCTCCCTTGTAAGGTAACAACAATTAGTCCAGCAGCAATTTCTTACCAGCTGACAATCAACTGATGTATCAGTTCACATAAGCATTGCCTATCAAGCCTAAAAAAAATGACATAAATGTGCATACCATTACCCTTCAACAATCTGAAACTACCAATGCATATGAAATAGATATGATTTAAAACACGACCTTGAACTTCATAAAATGAATAGAGACCAGTGGATTTTTTATGCAGCTGGGTGAGCACTGCACATGACTAACAGCTGGATGAGAGCATTGCACATGAGTAAATATGGAATATGTCTTACATACAACTATTGTAAGATGTCTGCTTTAACCCTGTTTGATTCCAGGTCTGATTCCCTAAAAGCTGGTATATGCATTATGTGGCTCCACTTCCATGGTGTAGTTTCCTCCAATTTTCTTTCATTTCCTGAATCACAATGACCACAAAAGGTCTAAATTACTTTTTTTAAATAAAAGTTGTGAGACCTCAATATCATCTGCTGAATAATGGTGTTAAAGCCATGACAATTTTTGTTGCACAATGGCAGAAAGTTAATACAAGCTTAACTGTTAATTGAAAATATTATTTACAGACATGGATGAATAAATCAGAATAATGCATAGGGACTTGAACCAATTTGCCACTAGGCTACACATGGCAAACAGAGAATCTCTTCCACATAGTAATATTAACATAGTGATACATGTAATTACTGGAATTAAGCAGACTGTGAACACATCAGTTCCACATTGGTACTCTATCCTCAGCCTACACTAAATGAATCTTGTAATCTCTCTCAATGAAAACACACACAGACACAGTCTCCAAATAAAACGGCTTAAAGATCCATAAAACACACCGATTCCATGTGTATAACCAGCTTGCCAGGATGAAGGCAGGTGTGGATCCCATTTTTATCCTTACAAAAAAGGCAAAATTAAAAAAAAGTTAATATATTGCTCAGTTTATCAATGAAAACAGTGCAGTATAGAAATTTGGAACTAATTGGAAAAGTTTGATAAGAAATCAAAGGTAATTTCTCAGATTTTTAAAAAAAAATATGGACCTAATAAATAACTGACCCTGAAATAACAATTTGTGAAAATGTTTGTAAATGTGTATTTGTGGCATTGTGAGAAAACAAATACCACTTTAAAAAGTCATGCCAAGTGAAATCATGTTTAAATTTAGTTTCATTGAAATCACCACAAATATGAAATATCCACTTGTATTCAGATGTGAAAAGAGTCAATCAAATGTTCAGCTCTCCAGACCCAAAATAAGTTCCTCCTCAAAGTTCATAAGTTCTGGTGATTTTTCAAAACCAATCACTTCCATTTAGGCATTATGGGATTGTAGACTACCGGTACATGCTAGATTACCTTACATATGAAATTTGATGAGCATGAAAATATATTAATACTACACACCTTCAAAACAGAAGATTTGAACGAAAGTGCTCCTATGAGCAAGTGCAATTTAATGTTTTTCAAATACAAGTTAACCCACTTTTATGAGGAATTTCAAATTACAATTAATTAAAAATATCAGAATGACCTTTGTATGTCATCATAACAAAACAAAACGAAACAAAAGGCAGCAAGTGTCTGGCATGCTTTTGTTATATTTTAGCATGTGTCTGCTGAGCTTGACAGAGAACGAATAATATTTAAGACTGGATGGCAAATCACCAGAAAACAGGCATTTACTTTGCGACTATGGTGCATAGTGGGGCTTTTCTGAAAACTGTACAGAACTTGGTAGTTATGTATGATGACATGTCCACAGGGCCCCGAGTGGCGTAGTGGATCACTGCCATCTCACCTCTGTCTGCATGGGTTCGAGTCTCAGATTCGGCCAATGTGGATATGTGAGAAAGCTTGCCAGTAGCTTCTCGTGGGTCGGTGGTTCTTTCTGGGGGTTTTCCTGGGTTCTTCCTCCACCAATAATACTAGCCACCAAGTATAGCCAATCATGTGCTGAAAAATGGCATTAAACCCAAAAACAACAACAACAACAACAACAATGTATGATGACACAAGCTAATGAACAGAAGCAACTTTTTAATAAAATCTAAGTTCAATCAGTTTAATTTCTAAGAAAATAACACGCTACAAAAAACTTGCAAGTTTATGCTTTTGGCTAATCTATGAATTGTTATTCAAACCTGCAGGGATAAACTTCAGTCCTCTCCATTTTCATTAGATTTTCTTATTGAGCCAATGAATCTGTAATCCATTTCTTAATACAAATAACACCTGTCATATCAGCAAGCTACTATGATTGACTATCTGCCCTTCTCAATGCATATGCTTATTATATTGTGTCACATCTGATGATTACATGTATTAAGAGAGCAACTATCTTGAGAGACCAAGTTTTTTTTGCAGTTGGGGTGGTTTTCAAGACAGGTTCTGCTATACTACAGTGGAATCTAAATAAACAAGCCATTTTTGTGACTAGCAAAAACTGGCTGATATATACAAATGGTTGTTAAATGATGGTTACTTATTATATGAAATGTATTATGCTCATTGAAATATGGCTGTCTTACAAAGTTGCCTTTTAGCACGTGTTTGATTGTATATTCAGACTACAAAGTTCAATTTGGGTTGATATGAGCTGCATGATATATTTAACCCTGGATAAAGCTTGTTCAATTTTGGACAGCCCAGACCCAGATTTAAACCCAGCTGGATGGCCAGTTTTTATTGTTATGAGAACATCAGACTCATTGCAGGGTTCGACCCCGGCTAACATGCGCTAACATGCGTCCACTGCCTCAGCGTGTCCTTGGGAAAGTTATTTAGCACCAATTTTCTATGCATTATATAATGCAACTCATCCTGGGTGCAGGCTGGATAAGAAATTTTTAAAGCCACTCCACATGTATTCCAGGCTTGATACTTTAAATTTTAAAATTCCCTAATTATTTATTGGTCAGATAAAAAACCAAGTTGCAGGCAATGGGGTGCATTTGCTTGATATAGTCATTAATGTGTACTATATACTTTTAAAACAAACAAAAACTAAATATAAAGCAAATTGTCTGAGATGTATCTTTGCCTTTGGGTGTGTGTGTTAAATGTTTCAACAATGTATCAATAATTGTACTGGTTTCATAAACATATTGATACAAAAGTTGGATCACTGATCGAAAACAAAACTTAATTTATGAAAGAAAATTTATTTCCCTCTTCTTTTTTAAAAAAAAGTGCATTGAAATGATCATGCTGTAAGTATAACAATGTGAATGCTTTACATCTATATGAACTGCCCTAAATCAAGTATTTACCAACAGTTAATTAAGCAGCGAGATGCTTGCAATGATTATCTAGATATTAAAACTGATTAATTACCAACTATAACTTAGCAAAGCTGTATAATGACATTTTTGGTATTCAATCATAATGTTAGAACTATAATGCAATTCTGATGCATACATTATAGTGCCATTGTCCATATGCTGAAAATGAAAATAATGTAACTAATTTTTTTATATCTATTCATTAGAAGTTATTTATCTCACTTATTCAATCCTTCAAATTAGAAGCATAGAAATCAGAACAAAGTAAGATTTATAGATTATGAAGCATTTAACAGTATTGAAACACAAGAGTGAGGGCATACTCAAAATGAATCCTTTTGCTGAAATTAACTTTTTATTATTCGAGAGTCACCATAATTACAGCAACTTTATGCATGTTGGTCAATTTGGTCACACTCCTTGGAAAAGTAATCATTATTTCACTCTGACAATCACAAGTGCTCAACTGTAAACAAACAAATAAACGAGCAAGCAAACAAAAAAACAAAAGCTAGCATAAACAAGATGCCCATGTGGGCTTCAGATTGTTCAACAGACTTACATAATGTTACTGTTGACCATTTTACTAAGCACTAATTATTATTTTATAGATTTTTTTAAACAGAAAATTATTTTACCAAAATATTATTTTCCAATATTTTCACTGCAAATGTAATTTTGTATCATAAAGTTTCATTCTTACAGCGCAAATAGTGGGACAGCAATAACTAATATGTTAGCTACATACATAAAAATTACTTCTGACATGACATATTCCATTAATGAATTGTTATCCATATTTTTAATCAAGCTGAAAATAAATATATCCCAGCATCAATAAACCAAGCACATTGCAAAACTGTCTCTTTCCAAATTTAACATAATAAACATGGAAGGATGTATCTGAGTTATTAGTAACTCCTTGCAACAATGTGAAACCTACCTCTTTTGACTTCTCAGAATAAATTTGACAGGTGTAGTCAAACTTTGGTGAAAACGTGATACCAGAAGAAAGTATATTTGTCTTCAAGGCAACTTATGTGGGAAAAACACATTATAAGACAGCAGATCTGGGTTTGTACAGTTTTAAGATGGACTAGAGCAGATCTGGTTTTGTACAGTTTTAAGATGGACCAGTACAGCATTAATATGCTGGTACACAAATCACAGTGGCTCAATGCATGGTTAGCATGCTGGTTTGAAACCAAACATCAGGTCAGCCAAGGTCACCTATTGTGGTTTTTGCTCTTGAGGATGGATGGTACTTGACCCCCTCCAAATGCATTGTCACTAAATAACCGTAAAACACCAAACACTAAACAAAACCCACATGTACACTTCTACCAATAACATCATTGCTAATATTCTCATTGAAGACATTTCTTCTTCACCAATGCTTCCCCATTTTCTGCAAAATTTGTTTTCCACCACCCCCTCTGATCTCCTAAAGCTTTTTTTTTTATAAAAGCACAAGTAAAGGCTACCTAAAATTATCATTTTGTATGCATTCATTGGGACAGGTAGACCTTACATTACCTAATCAGTAGCAAAAACATTCTTAAATGTATTATAAGTAGCTAAACCAAATTACTCACCAGGTGGCACTCATGTTTCCCTTGCAATAGCAATGCTACCAAAGAGTTATTACTGTAAGAATCTCACACATATACCCTTCTGTGTCATGTTACCTTATTTTGTGATAAACATGTGCATATATGTACAGAAAGTACTTCAACTGTACTGCTTAAATCTTGTGATTAAGACTTAATGTTAAATTTTTCACCTTGTTTTTGTAAAACTTATATGAAAAACAAATCTAACTTTGGAGTCAAAACAGTTTGTGCAATCAATGGTGTCATCTAACATGATCTATGGAATAGAGCTGGTCTTAGAAATATCTTGTAACAGGAATAGCAGGTCCAAACTATACAGGTACCTTCTCAATACTAAAAGCACATAAATTGTTTGACTTTAACACAGTGACAGAGCCCTAATGTTGCCAGAGGTGATGTTTTTCTTTTGGTGTTTAATGACACATCAAACACATGAAAGTCTAAATACTGCCCAATAAATTGCCTTGCTCAGAGACACACTCAAGTTGCTAACCTTGTTTGATTCAAACCTGTGACCTTTGAGATGCAACTCCAGCATGCTATTCAGTGAGTCACCATATCTTGCTGTCAACAGGAAAAAAACAATTGGTTCACTTGGACATTTTCCATAGTTAAAGACAATGGATGTTCTGTCATTGGAGGAATATATGATTTTCAAATAAAGCTTGGGAAAAAATATGGAAACAGGTCTGACTGGGGTGCACTGAGATTTATAAAAATCTGAATAAATTGCCCAGCCCCACCCAACCCAATGTGTCCAACCAAGTAAATGGAATTGTGGGTTTATTGCTCATTATGTTGTTGTTGTTGTAGGGTTTAATGCCTTTTTTCAGCACATCATAGGCTATACATGATGGCCAGTATTATTGGTGGAGGAAGAACTCGGGAAAATCCATGGAAATAACCACCAACCCATGAGAAGCTACTGGCAAGCTTTCTCAAGCTCATTATGTAAAACATACTGGAAATAAAGATCATTATCAACAATAAAAATAATAATTACAGACTGCCACATATCTGTAGCTCCACAGACACCACTGCACTCTGTTCATTATCCTATTTCTAAGCTATGTTAAAGAACATCAACTGATAGTTAATTTTGTTTCATACTTCATACTTAATTGCATAAATCTACGTTCTGTCCCAAAATACTGAAATAACATCAATATTTACAGTATTTTTCAGGCTCAAACATCAACCCTTGCAATGAAAATCCACAAAATATGCACAGCATTTATAAGAACCACTTCAATCTTCATGAGTTATATTTCAACTAAAACCTTTTTACTGTTGCAGGCATTAAGTGAATTAAAACAAACTAATTTTTATAAAGCTAACAGATACCACAATGTTAAATGCAGCAAAACGAACTCATTCAATTATTATTCATTTCAAATGTGTTTTCTGGCATTTACATTCATAACAAGAGAATCATTAGCAGAACATTATATGCTTTCAAAGTGTTTAACAGTCATCTACATAGATAAATGAGTCTTTTGTGCAGATACCACTTTTCTTCTTCCTACCAGTTACCTTGATCTTTTGACCTTCAAATAAGCTTCACCTGCACCCCATGTAAAAACCATCCACAAAATTTTGTATAGGTATGTCATTATTTTGCATAAACCACATTTCTTTATTTACAGTTAACTTCACAATCTGATACCAAATTCAACAAGGTTCTTTTTTAAAATCCAAAATGCAAGCCTTCTACAAAGTTTGGTAAGCACAGTTTCTGGTGTACAGAAGCTATTGTGTGGAAACCATTTTTATTTTTCCAGTCACAGTGACCTTGACATTTAAGTTTTTTTGTCACTTCAGAATTAACTGGAGTGTCTTTTATCCCAAGTGCAAGGCATCCACACAATTTGGCAACTCCTGATGATGGACAACTTGAATTATTGCTTTGAAACAAATTTGTGGAACTATTTCAAACTTATTATGCACATATCCTATTTTTGGTGTCTGTGTTGAACTTTTTAATAACTATAAATCACTGTTTGACTGAAGACATTTGTAAAATTAAGTTGTTTTGATTTTTCAAACAGTCATTGGATTACTCAAGTATTGTTTTAATTATCTGGACATATTTATTAATATAATGGATATATACAGATCTATAAACCTTATAAAGTAGGAACTTCTTTCTTGAGGAAAAAGGGGAGGGGGCATTTATTTTAGGGGGGTAGGGCTTCTATGAGAATACATGTAACTACAATATACAAGGATGGATCAGTGGATAGAAAAATGAACAAAATCATAACATAACATACTGAGATTCTGTCAAATCGGAGATGTAAACATAGCTTATACAATTAAGATATATTATTAAATTAAATAGTGCAGAATGTTGAACACCAGGTGTGTATTTTGACCAATTATATGTATTAAACGTACATTTTCTAATGGCTAGTAATATCTTAAATTTTTGATGAGTGTGGTTTAAAAATCAGGAAATTCAATCTTTGGTTACCCTGATGGAAGAATTTTTCCTCTATGCTAAAAATTCACCTGAGATAATGCCATCTGTACCCAGTTAACTCAGTCCAAGTATACTGATATTTCCATGCAAAGTCAACATATGCTGCAATGTACATGTATGACATGAAGAATGCATGCAGGAATTATATAAATTTTCAAACAGTGTCTATTTATTTGTTATCTTGAATACTTGGTCACCCAAAACAATGTTCAGCTTATTAAAATATTGATGGAACTGCATGTCCTAGATGCAACCCGTATGTCATAATGCTTTTTCTGACACACGTTTCTTCCTATACATAAACAACCTGTATTGAAGAATTTTATTTTGATCACAAACATTAAATGAGCCTTAAGGATAAATACTAGGTAGTGGTAACTATGTTCTCAAATGAAAATATATAGACATCTAACAGGTCAAAACCAAGAGTAACAAATTAAAAATTATCAGTTCTAAAAACAAAATATCTGGTACTCTACACCTCAGACACAGGCATGGCATCATATTAGAAGTGTATGGAAGTTGAGAAGAAAATGCAAACAGTAGATAAAGGATTTTAAATGAAAAATGACAGCATTTCTCTGAAGTTATAGTGAAAAGTATACAATTTTCTTCATGGGAAAAAGGTGTATTGTCTGAAGAGCCTAAATCCTTTTGAATCTATTAATGTGACCAGCCTAGGATAACTGACCATGTACAGTATTTCTGCCCAAACAAGACCTGGGGGCCCAGCCAAATCAATTTGTCAACTTCAGTGTATATATAAGCTTTATTATATGAGCTCACTGGACTGTAATTATTTTATATTTTCATTACCAGTATATGGTATGATTCACTGTGCAAGAAAGCTGGAAACCTGGTAGAGCATGTTTTCTAGTCTGTATTTTATTCATACTACTTTGGAATTTTCGTTTGGAAGCAGACAGTGCTGAACTACAATGAATTAATCAAAAGGAGATATTTTATTTTATTCTAACAATTATAAATATTCAAGATAAAGAAATGCTCAGACTGAGCAAACTATATTTGGAATGTCTGGAGGGACAGTGTATGTATGGGAGCTGACAGATGATCCATTTAGAGTATTTTTCATCAAATGCTTTTCAGGTGGATTCAGTCATTTTCCAGCTAACAGGAATAGGAGATTAAAGTCTAATGCAGCTCCATTAATCCCAAACAATGCAGTGAGAGACTAGATCCCTCTTCTGCTGAAAAAGATTTTTTTCTCAAGGACTTAAATATGATACATGTACACAAAAATTAATAATACTTCTTTATTTTCTAAAGTGTCATTTTAGCTGGTGAATTATAAATTCTGTCTTCCACATGATTGTAGTAAAACAAAAAAATTATGGCTTCGAAGAAAATATCTTTTACAGTTCTCCTGAAAATTAAACAGCCAGTACCTAAGTCAGCAACAGTTTTGTTTTTTGTACTATTTGAAATGACTTCTTAATCTTGAGACTGACCCAATCTCATGGAAAAGAAATCTTTCTTCAGAAAGTGAGCATAATGACAATGCAAACCATAAATGATTCCTCCATGGTCATTAGCAACAGTACTTTAATGGAATGATGGGAGTAGATTGGGGGCCTTAACCAAACAAATTCTCTCTAGCAATTAGTGACAGAATACTTTTATTACATATCTTTATATTTATACAAGAAATACATCCCATCATATGCATTTTTAGGTGATTTAAAAAAAAAAGCTTGGACTCTTAGCAATGTACAAATATCAATATTTCAACATTTTGTAACTGATCACCCTTTCATAACATATTTACCAATGTATTACACACATGCAACTATAAACAATGTAAACCCTGATCTGCTATCTCATAATGATCCAGACCATCAAAGTCTAAAGTTTTTACTTTAGGTCTTGCAGAATTAACAGATTTGATGTTGATCTGAGACCATGTGATGTGACAGCAGATCTGAGTCTACACTGAACGCTGTCAATAAATAAGGAAAAATGGGAACCAGCCTGGAAAGGGGTGAACATAAAATTGAGTACAGTATATATGGGTTTGGCTGACCAGGATTGGTTAATAATGTATGTTATGTTTAGGATAAAGAATATATTGTGAGCTTATTCTCGTTGTAAGTGAAAAAAAAAGACAATTGTTTTGTTGATGGAATGCCAGTCTTTTAACAGTCTTGAGTTTGGAAAACTCATTACTAAAATTAGTACCTGACTCTTTAACACAAAACTGAAAGCACATATTTCAAACACATGCAGGTCCAGAAAATGCTGTGGCTCATATTCTTTCCTATACACAGAAGCTGACATCTAAGTTTCATCTATACTGATAAATATAAGTTTTGATCATGAGTACTCAAAACGTTTAAGTAATTGAATTTTTAATATCAGGGTGTTTGTATAGATTTACAATGGGAACTGAATTATTATCATGAGTCCTAAAACAAACACAAATGCATTGTGAAATTTGTTTTGGAAGCCTTGATGACAGCAGCTAATCACAACTTGTTATGTTAAACATTCTATATTTGGAGACAGAGTACTGGTTCTTTCTTTACCCTGACCACACTAACACAAAGTTGTGAACTCTTGCAAACAATATTTGTTTGTACAAGCTGTACCAAGAGATTTTGCTTTCAACATGACAATGTGTGTATGTATGTGGTTCGTCTCAATATCTACTTCTGTAGTCATATCGCTATAGATGTTGTAAAGCGCTTAGAGCTTCTAAAGGTTAGGTGCTATACAAAGTCCTCATTATTATTATTATGATGTATGGTACATCAATACAATGGTGGCTACATGGTGCTAATTCAAGGCAAATTTTGAAAAATGTAAAATGCAAAGGCAAGAACTACACAGAAACTTCAGAAAGTAACACCTTCCAAATAAATGTAAACAAGAAGTACAAGAGGAAAAATATATTTTAAAAAATTAAAGTTTTCACATTCTGTAAAAGATTTAGAAAATTAAAGATAAAGGCAACAAATGATAAATCCTTAATACATTTGGACACCTGTTCCAATAAGTGTCAAATACAGTCTCAGTCAAAATTGTATAAACAATCAATATCTAATGCAGTAAGAATGGTCAAACATAGGCAGGCAAGTGCCATTCATTCACTCTTCAGTTTAAGATGGTACTTTATGTAAATTATAACACCTGAACACCCAGTAAATTGTTGTTAATACTTCAATATTATGTGAACATGTCTGTGTCACGCACTGTTTGTTTGCACCATTTTACCCTTGGCTCAAGCCTATTTAATATACCAGCTCAAAATTACTTTTTAACCAGTATGAATACATATCAAACAGTATAACTGGCCTGAATTCCCCCATATCCTGCTTTAGCTCAATACCAGGATAAACAACAAAAAAAAATAAATTAATTCCCACCCTTTGCATTTATTTTAACACACCATTTGTATTCTAAAATGGTTTTATCAAGCTAGACCTAACCTATCTATTTCCACTAAGACAGTGCACAGCTCAGCTTAAAAATGTGTAATAAAAAATGACACTTTACACCCAAACACATTATTGCTAACAAAAGAAATCAATAACTTAAAAGCAGCTTCAATGCCTAACAATAATTTAGCTTCAATGCCCAACAATAATTTCCTGACTTGTATAAGAGATGTTCACCACTTTTCTGGGCCTTTGCTTTTCTTAAAAATAGCTAAATAGCACCAGCCTATGTACTCAACCTTGACCCAGATCCAACTGGTTACAGAGCATTGACCTTTATTACCGGCCTCTGTGGCTTAGAGTCAATAACAAATAAAACAAATTAAAAAATGCAGCCATTTCATTCACACATACCTCTAATGGAGTGTACCTTTAGTGGCTAAAAAAGTCAATATTAAATCATGAAATTTCTTGTACATAATTTTATTACTTTAATTGTCATGTTTTTTAAAATTATTTTCAATGTCAGTATAATGGAAGGAATATTTTAGAATCAGCTTCATACTGTTGCTTTACATATTTGCACAATTTCATTATTATTATTTAAAAGAATATGAATATAGCCTCTGATTTTGATTAGCAATGTTCTTTCCTGAACTGTAAAATTCAAAAGCGCACATGTGAAAATCAACAGCATAATATTAACGACACACACACACACACACACACACACACACACAATAAAATAGGAAGAAGAAGAAAATTGACCATATTTTCATTTTGAGATTAAGTTGGTGAGGGTGATAATGACTGATGTAGTGATACAAATTAAGTCCTGCACATTAAAGGCCTTCAGAAGCATAGTTAAACTAATGACAACAAATGACAGATGCTTATAATATCAGTGAAAGTTTTGACAACAAATGACAGATGCTGATAATACGAGTGAGAGTTTTGACAACAAATGACAGATGCTGATAATATGATTGAGAGTTTTGACAACAAATGACAGATGCTGATAATATGAGTGAGAGTTTTGACAACAACTGACAGATGCTGATAATATGAGTTTTAACAACAAATGACAGATGCTGATAATATGAGTGACAGTTTTGACAATACCGGTAAGTGTACAGAATGCAGAAGAAAATCAACTAGACATACTGCTAATTATTCGGCATAAAGAAATTGGTTTTCACCATGTCCCAGAATTTTTAAAAAAGTGATTTCTTTCTTGTTAAACCTATGCAGAAATTTAAAAAAACTCATGATGGAGTTACATGTAGGAACTATGTAATCTCAACTCTAATACAGGCAGAAATTTTTTTAACAATAATGAAGTTTCAATGACAAATCCTACCATAAGATCAATGTACTGCAAATTAAATGGGTGTGTCTTTTGGATTCTGAATGGAGCTTTAACAATTTTTCAGTCATAATTGCTACAATGTCTGCAGTGTGACAGTTTATAGTGATGTCTGGCACTCTGCTGCAGACATGTAGAATGATGTCCCACCCAGTCACATTATCCTGACACTAGGCCGACCAGCCCTAGCCCTAACCTCTTAATGCTGAGCACAAAGCGAGGCAGCTGTTAGTACCATTCTTAAAAGTCTTTGGTTTGACTTGTCTGAGTTTTGAACCACAGCCTCCCACATCCAAGGCAGATGCTCTAACCACTAGAATACCTGAGCGGTTTGTAATTTAACTGAATAAATGTTCATGATTTTGGTGATGTAATAAGCATCTAACAAGTTAATTGATGATGAAAGAATAAAGTAACAAGTTCATAGTAAACGATGATATAATAGGCAGGGCACCCTAAAAGTGTGGAATCCCTGAAATTTTGACCCAGCAGTCTTTCAGGACCCCATCTCTCTCTTGTAATGTAATTAGTCTGAGTTTTTTAATTTTTTTTTACATGTCTATGGCCCTAAAATACTTGTCACAGTCAAGAAATGGATGTGTACATCCATTTCCATATCTCCTATGATATGCCTGCTCCTTAAATTTAAATGCACACAATTCTGAACCTACTTGCACATACTTAATTCAAACAAGTTTTTTTCGGGAAAGCTGACTAAAGCCATGATTTTCCAGAATTATTATATTTAGTAAAAGTCATGCTGAAGAACTGCAAAAATCAACACCAATTATAAGTATACAAATTTAAAAACCTATGTGACATGTGAAAATAATGTCAAAAACATACAACAATGAAATAAGAATAATAAATCAAAACAAGAGTCCCTCTATGGGACTGCAAGAGAAATTTCCAGGAATTCAATACAAGACTTATTTCTTCTTTTTTAACTGTGGAGTGTTCAAACCATCTCTAATATTTTTGAGCAAGTAGATTTTCAAATTAACAAATGTGGCCATCATATTGGATATTATATATTCAACAATTTTCATTTAGGAACAGCTAGACACAATAATAAGATTTTGGGTGAAAATTTTAAATTGACAAAATTATCCAGTTAGGAGGAATAGCAATAACAAATTTCAGGATGGCTGACATGGTATCTAGACATGGTTTTAGACCAGCTCCATAAGTATTTAGTGCTAACAAGGCATCATACGAAGACTTGTGCTGACATGACTTTTCATCTACTAGAAGTGTTATGATTTTCAAGATAGGTGCTATGGCACTGGATATCAGATTGGCACGATTCTGGTTTCAGACCAACTTTATACCATTAGTCTTTTAATTAAATCCTTATGGTGAAATTTCTTTCTAATTAGAGGCAGCAGCAATGCCATGAATCTTCTAGCCTGCAGTCACAATAGCCCTTCTTGGAATGAGATCAGCAAAATTTTCATTTCGAGCAAACCAGATATCATAAAAAGTCTTACGGCAGGCTTCCTCACGAACCTGATTTATTTCCTCCCATGACTTTTCAAAGGACATCTCTATGACATATTTCAGATTTTTTCATCACTAAATTCTTCAATGCCATAAAGTTAAATCTGTGAACAGGAAATAAGGTCATAAATCTGGATCTGTAAAAAGGAAACAACTACAACACCGAGCAACAGGAAAAATAATCATATAATCAGCAATTTTCATCATAATACAACCATCTGATTCACCACATTTGTTGCACAACAGACTAAGAAAACCAGTAAAGCCACAATTTTAAGACTCCTATAGAAGTTTGAACAATTATCTCTATACTGCCTTAATAAATAACCTATTCTGGAAAATACTATTTTATGACCTGTCTCCCAAATTTTGACCCTAGTTTGTCTTAGCTTTGTCATCTATATAAATTACATTAAATATCTATCTGACTGTTATGGAATGGACTAAATTTCAAATTCACTTGTCTCCAAACAAGAGGTTAGCAATCAAAACTCATTTTAAGTCTAGCCATTAAATCAATCTTAATGGTTACATGTCAAGCTGGCCACAACAGAATGTACTGCAAGGTTGACTAAAAAAATTTGCACAATTACAGTAGCAATAACAAGATTTTCTGGAATTCTGCCAAGATATTTTTCAGACTGACACCAATGTCATTTAGGATCAATGAGACAATACAAGATGACTTTTGGTGGAAAACCTATTCTGATATGAGTGTCAATTCAGGCATAGCAAATCAATATTCTTTTGGTGAAAACCCCACATTGATATGACTGTCAATTCAGGGAGTAGGGGTAAGCAATAAGTTTTTCAAGATGGCCTCTGTGGTGGACTTAGTGAACATCAGCTCTGCACCATTTTCAATTAGGATAAACTCGACAAAATCTTGCAATGGAAAGTCTATGTTGATGAGACAATCCATTCAGAAGAAGTATCGATAACAAGATTTTCAAGATGATTATTCTGGCATCCAAACTGAGCAACTCCATTTTTAAGCCAACTAGACCATGGGATGAATATATATGTAAAATTTCACGGCAAATAGTTTAGAAGTAGTAGTGACAACAGGCTTGCACTAATGGATGGACAGACATTAGAAGACAGATTATAGACAAAAGGCCATCTCTTCTGCTCGATGACCAACTGAGTTAAAAATGAGAAAGTTTACTGTCTTGAAGGTTTTGCTATCATATAGCTTTCATTGCCTTGTGCTTTTCTCAAACATCATCCTTGATGGATACATACTTTTCTGGTGTTCTTGGTTTTCACCTAAATGCTGGATAATCTGATTTCTCAAAACAATGTCAGGAGAGGGTAAAAGGTTTTGGTCAGTTATATCAATTACTCTAGGCAGTAATGCCTAATGATACAGGGAAACCATAAGCTGGTATTTTCAGTGACAAATGAGATTATAGCTTCTATTCAGAGTAAATAGGCAACTCCTATATGATTTATATTCACCCATGTCAATGTGAACATTGACAAGTGATCTGAGACATGCAAATCAGTATGTAGAAATTTCCCAATTAATTAATATGTATTTCTGTAATGGATGTCTACCACCTGGATTCTGAGATTTTTCTATGATTTATGAGACTAATAAATGCACTCATAGCATGCACATGGGTTAAAATTTGTTGGACATCATACAAGAACTTGTGGGAAGCCCAGTCCCAAGCTCAAGGAGCAACACTGTTTTAGGTATGACACTTTTTGATGGAAAACATTTACCATTCAAACTTTGAAAATGCAGTTTGATTTTTTAATATGCGCCTATCTATGCTTCATCACTGTTGTTTTACTCAAAAAGGAGGCAGTGAACATGTTGTTTTACTGTAAATTATTTTCAACCTATTCAATATAATACATGGAAAACAATTTCTTGTGGAGTATAGTAAACAATGTCAGAAACCCCTAATATGCAATATTCTTTTAAAATTGACCAAAAAATGAAATTTCTGAAGTTCACATGCAACTAGATCTGAATTTTCAAAATCTGTGCATCATTAAAGCAAGTTCCATAACTCTGCAGTTGAAGCAAGCATTATTTGATCAAATGTGGTAGTTCAATAGATGCAAACACTATAATTGATTTCAAACAGCATCATAAATGGTTCGATCCCTATTGCAAAGATTTATATTTAACGTTTTGTTTAGATTCATAAGATAGAGCCTTTATGTACTAATACATTAAAAAAACCTATGTCTGCATCTTTTGTCACAAATGATCATGGCAAATTACCAAGTCAAATCACTCAGCTAGGAGGACACCAACTTCTGGCCCAATCCTCTTGCATGCCAAAAATGTACATTATGAAAGCCTTGAACTTTCAAAGGTGAATGCCATTTGAAAACAATTCTTATATACATCAAAGGTAATTTGAAAACAGCTTAAAAGCAAATTTTTCAATCAGTGTTTCCTACTGATGGTTTACGAAAGTTTCTGACTGCCCTGTTAGCAATCTATATAATGCTATAAATTTGATTAGTTTAATAAGTTTCTCTGTAATTCGTAAAAATGAAAACATTTGCTAATTTTAAGCAGACAACTTGAAAACATGTGATAGCATGTAGGCTACAAAACCAAAACTAACCAGATATCAAGGCTGTGTGATGGTGTATCCAGACTTGCAGTGTCAGCACTTCTCTAATGTCCCCTCCAGATTTATTGATTTTCATCTAAAGTCTGGGATTGCCAATTATCCAGCTGATAGGGATGGAGATAATGAAACCGATATATATTGCAGGCATTACTTAATTATCTTACTAACATTCTAAACTGTCATGATATTTAGTTTATCCTGGTATGAGCTGCACACTCCGGGATGCTTAACATTTTCATAATCAATTGGAAACTGGGCTGGGGTTGGGGTAGGTGGTGGAGAACATTTTTTCCCATTGGTGGACTCAGTGAAATGCTGATGGTGACTGACTTAAATAAAAAAAAATTAGACATGAACAAACACGTTTTATGCAATGCTATATTTTCATAAAAGAAATAGTATGTATGTATGTATAAAGTCATTTAAATTTACATGAATCTCAACTGCTTTTGTACATCTTTATTAAAACATCTGCAGTATCATTGTGGTTTCCCATGACAAATGTTCTCTTTCAGGCCATGTTCTTTAACTACATTTGTGTGAAGCTCAGAAATACCAAATATTTTGGTAATAAGTACCAAAACAGCGTCTGCAAAAATATCAATATAAATAGCAGCTATGGTGCTTTGACGGACACCCAAAAACTTTTTTTAATTCTGTTCGTTCAAGATACGTGTAGAAGGATAAATTTGGTCACTGGGGTTTCACAGCACAACAACACTTTGAAGGTTATATCATACCAAGGCAAACAGAGTACATGTATTGTTCCTTGATTAATGACAAAGCAGAGTCAATGGTGGGAACTGAACCTGGTCGAGTCCAATGCGTTAAGAACTGAGCCTCTTGTTCAAAGAGAAAGACTAAACCATGAGGTATGATTGAAATCTGGTAAAAAGAAACAAGTATACAAGATCAAGTTTCCAATTGCAGTGATTTTAAAATTAGGGTAGGTATAATTTATTGTTTGTAAATGTTATAGATTATAACGATTAGTATATATATATATATATATATATATATATATATATATATATATATATATATATATATATATATATATATATATATATTAGTGTTGTTCCAATTATCGATTATAATCGATCATCAGTTGGTTGAGCAAACCAATAAGATAATCGATTGTGAAACTCCATAATCGATTGTTTGTAAAGGGAGACTACCTTTTGGTGTATGCAAAGCAAAAAGGTTAGTAAAACTCCCAGCCACTAAAGTTGACCTGAAATTTATTAATCCCTTCACAACTACAAATAAAAAAACCTTATGATTCATAATTAGAAAAATATAGTCATTATTACATGGTCAAGTTGTTAAATTGTCGAGTTTATAAATTTAAACACATTTTGTTGATTTGTTTCAGTTAAATTGCAACATCTTTTGTAGTATTTATAAACAACGAGAAACAAGAAAATCATGTCCTTCTATTTTTAAATTATAGACACATCACATATGAACGAATTTTGAGGGATTGTCAGAATTTCAGTGATAAATGACTGATCAGCCATAAAAAGTTGTGTTCATTTGACAAAGTCATACATACAATATATATAAATATATAAAGTACTTCAGATGAACTGGGCAAAACTAGCTCAATATGATGCACAAATCAAAATCAAGAATTTTTTATTTTTAATTTTTCTTTTTACTGTGGAACCAAAAAAGGTGCTAGGGTTGGCAATCAAAACAGGGATGATCAGCCAACTGGAAACATGTTTTTTGTGCCTAACTTTACATGAAATTCGCACAAATCTGAGTCCTTCCAGTTTCCAAAGAAAAACATATACTTAGAAAACAAAGAACACAATCCAATCAAATATTGCCATAGATGAGGTATAAATGAGAACATATTAATTAATAATCAAATATTAATCAAACCTTAGTAGGTTGTAATGAGATATTGAAACATTCACTTTTGTTATTATAAGCTGCTTTCAATGTAAATGAACCACATACGATTATGTCAAGTGCCAAATTTTTCACCAGTAAAATTCATTAATTAATTCTTAGTCTAGTCGACAATTAACTGTCTTGGAGAAGAGTTTGGACAAAGGAATGTTTACTTAACTGGGTCATGCTGTTAGAATATTGATAGTAGAACCGAACTTGGTGTATGACAGGCCTGAGAGATGGAAAATTCCCACGTATAGCTGTCAAAGTGATTGGAAACAAATGGTAGGGTGATATTTCGACCCCAGGTGGCATTTTTTTGGCATCTTGATAGACAGTTTTCCAAATGTCTGTAGGAATAGCATTTATTTTGATTGGTCAAATATGGAATCAGAGGGTTGGGTCAATCCCAGTATTGAAGGGAATATATACTCCAAACCACATGAATTCTAGCAGTCTGAAAATTTCTCTGCAAGAGAGAACCGAAGGTAGAAGTAATTACCAGGACTCCGAGCGTTCTTTGCAAGAAAGTCGTTCGTAAAATAAATTGTGGTTCCAGGTTAAACTGAATGTGGAACGATTGTAAGACGCCAAAAGCACAAGGTATTTAACTCAAATTCACCTTTATCATGATGTAATTTATGTGATGTTTTCTTTGTTACAGATGCATGATGTATTGATACTATGATACGAATAGTTCGGTATTACATTGATTTAATAACGTACTTTGATATGATGTTTCTTCGTTACAGATGCATGATGTGTTCATATTTTTGTACAAATAGTTCGGTATTACATTGATTTAATAATGTACTTCTGAATCATGAGTTAGAATTTTCAATTTATATACTTAGGAAGGTTAATGGGTGGTGTAGAAAACCCGCTGTGTACATTTATGATTGGAAAGTGATACATTAATTTTGAATTTATCATATTAGTGAATATGGATTGTGGGCTATGATATCCTGCCTCACTTTACGTAATGATTTACGGGAATATATGTGACTTTCCCAAATTCTGATGTCGATAATTAGCAGTATAGCTCCATTGATCTGAAGACTTGTGTAGTATTTTCTAGCCGTATAAATGTTAACACTGATAGTAAGATCTGATTGTTCGAGCCAGAAAGACAGACGGACAATCTCAACTCTAAAGCATAACAAGATACTTAGGGCGTTTTACCCTTTTCTTTTCAAGGAAAATAGTAAGATCTGATTGTTCGAACCAGAAAGACGGACGGACAATCTCAACTCTAAAGCATAACAAGATACTTAGGGCGTTTTACCCTTTTCTTTTCAAGGAAAATAGTTAGTTTGAAGAAAGAGTGAGAAATAATGAGAAGTCAAGATTCAAGGAGGGAAAAGAAGTCAGAAGTCAGAGTTGTGGAATTCCCCATTCAATCAAAGGGCAAGCTAAAGTCGTGATGCACGCAGAAGGAAAAAACCAGTCGACGAACAAGGTCATTGTGAATCACCCAACAGTCCAATGTTAATGAACACTCGATTTCATGATGAAATTTACTATCAGTTATTAACAGCTAAATTCATCTATTTTATTAGTGTTTGAATTTTTAATTAACATATCCATTATTATAAAGCTTCAGTTTTGAATTGCTTCTGAACAAAGAATAGTCAGAAGGAAAGAAAATTGTAATTTACTGTGTCATTCTTCTCTTGATTGTATTTTAATTAAATCCTTATTTTATCTTTACGGGGGCTCGTGTGTTGTCTTTGTTCAAGATACTATCTCAGATTACCATATCCATTTTAACCGGGCAAATTACAC
Organism: Unio delphinus; assembly: GCA_029339505.1. Lineage (NCBI taxonomy): Eukaryota > Metazoa > Mollusca > Bivalvia > Unionida > Unionidae > Unio > Unio delphinus. The sequence goes on along the minus strand of JAQISU010000058.1, from coordinate 13,630,023 downwards.
CGTAGAGGTCATCCTTTAGATAACGAGAATTAGCGGGAGGTGGTTCCGAGTGTTGTTTTTCCATGTTGCGCAATACCTCTGACCAGGGCTTGTGCGATATTGTACTAATAGCGCTTGACGACCGACATCGCCGTTACAGATTACTATGGAGACCATTAAATCACTGACAATTTTGAGATTAAATGTAAAGCTAAGAACAAAGACTTGAAGCATACTACATGAAATATAAACACCAAATTTCTGACCCATTATAAAATGTGTGATATTAATACAGAGCAGAAAGATGGTACCTATATGGCCCTTTATAGTTCTGCTTTTCATATTATGATATATGCAAGAATTTTTCCAGGGAATACGACCTGGTGCGACCATTTAGAAAAGATCCATCAGTACAAATTTTGTAAGAGTAGAATACTAATATTTGAAATTTTGTGCAGATCTGAATTGTTTCTCTTTGGGACAGGGACCTATTATTTAATCTCCATGATAATCCTAGATTGACTTGTACTATGGGGTTAAATCCATATAGAACAAGATCAACAGTTCAACAAATTGCAGAATCATACCAAAAAAGAAATTAAAATTTTTAAAATTATCTCAGTCCAATTTGTGTTTTAATCCATTGCTGCACCATAACAGATTAGTATGCAACAATCACATGACAAATCCAGATCAATATACTCAAGTCACATGATCAAAACAACCATTCTAAAGAACAAAGCCACATTTGACTGGTTTTTCAGTATAATTGTAATAACAGATTATTTGCGAAGAAGAAACAGTCTGAAAATTTTTAGAAACAAACTAGTCCAAGAACTGTCCCTTGTGGTACACCACAGATTGAAGGTTTTTCATAGAAAAGATGATCATTTGATCATTGAGAGATAGTTTCCGAGACCTGTTGTTTAAGTATGATTCAAACTAAGTGTTTATACTATGGTGTCAGTTTCTGTTTCTTATTTTGATTTTACCCAATATCAAAGTCTTTCTGACATCAACTAATACTGTTCCAACCAATTTCCCATCATCTAAGGCACCTAACAACTTGTCTACCATTTATAAAAATAACATTTCACATTTCAACATTTTTGTTTGAAACCTGATGTGTTTCATGGAGAAGTTAATGTTGCTGAAAAGCAAACTAACTCAACCAAGCATGTTTTGCTGTTAATTTTGATAAGGAAGGATGGGAATGCCAGTCTTTTGTTATTGATTACAACCTTTATTCTGGTTTTGAAAAGAATATCACTTTTAATTAGCAATATTTAAGGAGCTTGATATAATTTTATAGTATAATTACATATGAAAGTAACATGCTAAGCCTTTCAGAATAAAAGTCATGCAGATGCTGCTAAGAACATTGTATAATAGGTTGAAGTCAAATTAGTGAAAAACAGGACAAACTATTTACCGTATCACTAGGATGTTTAAAATGAATGCTGGAGAACAACTAATTCAAGTGATGCAACATTATGTGAATGTTTTTTAACTTTTCCTGCTCCAGTAGAAATTACAACGTTCTTTTGCATACCAGGGCCCAGCGATATGGAATGAATTGATCAATAAAATTAGACACAATGATAGAGTGGTCCCTTTTAAGAGTGCTCTTTAAACTCACCTTTTCCGACTGCAGGAACAAACTTAAGAGACCTAAGAATGTTTTGTATCTCATATGTTTTCAGCATGTTTTTATGTTTTCCAATTTCATGGTTTTTGTTATTTGTTTTTCTGTAGTGTAGTCATATCATTACAGATGCTGTAAAGCGCTTAGAGCTTCTAAAGATTAGGTGCTATACAAAATTCTCATTATTATTATTATTATTATTATTATTATTATTATTATTATTATTATTATTATTATTATTATCATGTAATGTTGTGTTATTTCACATATTTGTCAAACATAGGTCATGTTATGAAAATGCACTGTACTAAGCATAAAAATGCCCCTTCAACTGACCACAACTTGAGAGTTGTAATACATACCTAAGTGACTAGATGTGATACATGTCTAAAAACTATTGATAGCTGCACTCATGTGTAACAAACAAATCTGTCTGCAATAACTGCAGTTTTATAATCAGATCTCAAATGACTCAACATAACCATACAGATATGGGAACAGATTTATCAGACCAGACATTCTACTGACAGAAGAAAGCTACTGAAATTTCACTTTAAAAGTTTTTCTATAAATGAATCCTTTTCACTTTAAATATAACCATTTTAACCATGCTTCCTCCTCAGTCAATATGGATCATCATTATCTTAAAATAAAAGACAGACTGATGAAAAGACATGACATTTCTGAGATAAAGATGATAACTCTGAACAAATATACCACTGAAAAACATGAGCATGAGATAGGTTTTTGTTTGTTTGTTTGGTTAGGATTTTTAATGTAGCTTTACCAATTTTTCAGTCATGAGGTCTGCAGTGAGACAGTTTATATTGATGTCAAGCACTGGGGCATCATGCCACAGATATGTAGCATGATGTCCCACCCAGTCACATTATCCTGACACCAGGCCGACCAGTCCTAACACTAACCTCTTAATGCTGAGCGTCAAGCGAGGCAGCTGTTAGTACCATTTTTGTAAGTCTTTGGTATGGCTCGGCTAGGGATCGAACTCTTGACCTCCCACTTCACTGGCAGACACTCTAACCACTAGGCCACCGGAGCGGTGAGCAAGAGGTAGAAGCTACAATAACTCTAAACAAAGATTTTAAGGCCTCAAGTATATATGCTAATCAAATTATAATGTTTAAAAGAATTACAAATTTGTCAGTACATAAATAAGAGATAAAAAGAGTGAAAACATCAGAAGACAAAAGTAGGTCTTATGAGTTATGAACTTTTCCATATAAAAGAATATTGTGAATCTCATGCAAACTGATTCAAAACTCAACATTCCCCCCACCCCAAACTGGGCTACAGAATATTGGCCACAGACAATATATGCTATATGTCCAATCTCATTAAAATTAGATCTCAGCTGTCATGTGAAGATCTGATAGTGACCGCTTAGGTGTCATGTTCTAGTGGCCTATGAATTAGCCAATTAAAATGCAGGTTTCAGAAATGTGAAAGTGAATCAAATCGTTCAGCACACACTGATGCTCTTCAGCTATCATGTGACTGCTCAGTCTCCCAAATGCAAGGGTATAAGACTTCAACTAATTGACTGATTCAAACTGGCAACTAGGTAACAACGTAGGTCACTAGAAAATGACCTCTAAGCAGTTGTTGTCAATCTTCAAACAGGACAGATGATATCGGAATTTAATTAGATTAGCTGTACTTCATTATATTGCAAGTGTTTCTTTTGCCATGTTTTTTTAACATCTAATTATGATAGTTTTTCAGTCTGTAGGACACGTCTTTGCTGAATATATATGGTGTTTTATGTAAAACATCCTATCACTGTGATATTGTTTTGCATTCTGACATATGATTTACATAATGCAAAATCGATCATGAAACTTGACATACCATAGGAACATGTTCAATGACTAACACCAGATGTGTTCATCTTTAGAGATATCAAGTAAATATTTACAGACAGTAAAAAATATCAAGATGCCATCTCATATCATCTGAAAGGATTTAATATGAGTCTTGGTTTCTTGGTTTCCACCAATGTGGGCAGGTGAGAAAGCTTGTCAGTATCTTCCCGTGGGACTGTGGTTCTTTTTAGGGGTTTTCCAGGTTCGTCCTCCAACCAGATATATTGGCTGCCATGTATAGCCTATCATGTGCTGAAAGATGGGTGTTAAACCCACAAAACCAAAACCACAGGTAATATCCAAATGACCTTTCAATTAGCAAGTCAAAATGTCATTGTCAAATTTGAAACTAATTTTCACTTGATCACAAAAATATAATCTGATGCACAGCAACAAAACAAATACAGTGTTGTGTATTAAAAAAAACCATTATAAAGCACTAATTCCAACACTAATCACTGATTAATAAGACATAACCTACAATGCAGATATTTCAGGTTCTTATGTGTAGATTAACATGGTTCAAAGATCATATCTGTAATCAGATTGAGGAAGGTAGGTCCACCCCACCCACCTCGATTCCTCCCCATCCATATTTTATACTCATCTGAATCCCCTCATTTTTCTCTTGATAAGCTGGATGGGGGATAGGGCAAGATATGCCATATAAATGTGATGAGCAGTGTGCCGAAGTCTTTTAAACATTGGAAATTAAATACTTCATTGAGAAGATATATATATATATATATATATATATATATATATATATATATATATATATATATATATATATATATATATATATATATATATACACACACACACACACATAAGGTAAATGATAATAAATCAGGGCCTAGAACCATTGTGGTTAGAACTTATGTAACACACACACATACACATATTTTTTGTACAGACACATCTCTAAATATAAACAGACCCTCTGCATGTGACCAGTACATGTACACAGAACAACTGCAGGTAGTTGTGCCTTGCAACTAACTGATCCTTATTTGTACTACTGCTGTCTGGGTTGTTACAATACAGTACTTAAGCAGGAGTTAACAGTGTAAAAAGTCATCTGGAGATAAAACCTGTAATGACTGCTAAATTAAGATGTATACACTATCTAGACCTAAAAAGATGTATATTAATATTATCTATTACAACAGTACCATACATATTTCAACATCTACCCATCTGCCTTTGAGAAAGGTATCAAAATATGCCATGGTGGTGGTGGTGAACCAAGAATTTGTCTTCTTTTTAAATGATTTAGTTTTCAGTTTCACAGTGAAAACTTACTGCAACTCAGCTATACGGATGTACATGTAAATCAAACGTGGTGAGAAAATCTGGGGTTGTTATGACAAAATCATTTTGTAAGATTAAATTTAGCTAAAGCATTAATTTGTATTTAAAATATCTGACTGGCATAACTAGCCTGCTGGGATGGATAAACAGTGCACACATACTCGAAAAATCAACTGCCATCAACAGGCCTGGTTTAACTAGGGTAATCATTTGGTTTTGATTTTCCTACCTAGCTGTTACTTACAAATGTTTTACCTTCCACAACAAGTAACTCCTTTATTTCTTCTTTTCTTGGTAGACTTGTCCAAAGTGATTTAAACTTCCCATGTACTGTGTATTTTATCCATCTAATTCCTTGATCCAAACACACAAATGCACATACACACTTTCATGGCTGAGGCTCTATCTATGCAATGCCAGTGCATGCAGCGATGATAATCAATACCTTTGTGAAAGAGGCATGAATATCAACCATTGAATCATTTAAGACAATCTTGGCCAGGGCTCCTAGTTGCATTGGCACAAAGTCAAAACAACCATAATATGCTTTGATCTAGAGTAACATGTACAAACACATGTTTAAACCCACCATGATAGTTCAATCAATGGTGCATTTTTCATTTGTCTAAGTAACCTTACTTTCAATTTCTATTAGGTAAACATTAATGGAAATAAAAGTGTTAAATCATTGACACCCTCTAAGTTCTATCATTACATTCTGCAGTTAAATGACATAAAATAATTTCCAGTTTAAACAGTTTCATCTAAAATTCCCTTAGTATCAGAATTATAAGAATGAGAATTAAAACTTAATCCTCCCCCCAACAACAAGTAAAATACCATATATACTCATATATTGCAAATCCAACAGCAAATTGCACAGACCAAATCTGAAGTCACAAATGCACTGGTAGATCCAGGTCTGTGCAATTTTTTCAGAATAATTAGTAAAACAAAGGAGAAGTCACATGTCATTTGTGATGTCATGAAGTGTTTATAATTGTTCGACACAAAATACATTGATATTAACCTCAACAACTCAGTCAATAATTGAACTGCACCTTGGGCCTAAGTGGTTAGTGTGAACTGTCTAAAATAACCAAGTCATCTGAACCTACATAGGCCTATAAAAATGGCCTGTCCATTTCACTTTTCATTAGCAATGATATTTGGGCCTAGTCCACCTGAGCAACAGATTATGATGGCACTTTCATGAACTGAGCATATGGAACGATTAAAAAAAGTTTCCAATACTCTGGAACTTTGCTCTTGAATAATATTCCAGTTGAGATTAGAAATGCCTCTTTTATTTCCATCTTCCAAACCAAATATATCCAGTGGCTTCAGAGATGCAGCTAAAATAAATAAATTTCTTTGTATGAGGGCCTCAAGGTAGATTAGATCTGAGCTAATTGTGTTACCCTCTATAAATAAATAGTCATTAATAAATTATTATTATTATTATTATTATTATTATTATTATTATTATTATTATTATTATATCCTTCTATCACACATTCATGATACATTATATTCACAACAATACATATTAATTAAGTTGTTGTTGTTGTTGTTGGTTTAGGGTTTAACGCCATTTTTCAGCACAGGATAGGCTATACATGACGGCCAGTATTATTGGTGGAGGAAGAACCCAAGAAAACCTCCGGAAAGAATCACCGACCCACGATAAGCTACTAGCAAGCTTTCTCACATAGCTACATTAGCCGAATCATAGACTCAAACTGACGCAGACTGAGGTGAGATGGCAGTGATCAGTAATGGATAGCACTTTAGACCACTCTGCCACTTGGGCCCCTTAATCATGTGTACCAGACTCTTTTGAATAAAGAAAACTGTTTATAACAGTCAGATGCACTAAAATATCAGATAGTACAATGCAAGGTCATATACCAAATATGTTCACTGATATGTCCAGTCCAACTGCAAACAACATAGACCCTGATCTGCCATCACACAATGTGGCAGCATATCAGGGTCTATCAAGTTTGTTCTGATTACTTTAAACAAACTGCATATACCCAGATCTGACAGTGCATTATGTGTTGGTAGATCTGGGTCTATGCATTCAGTCATTTGACTTGATTAATAAGTGAGTACCAGTATATACATTAATATTTTTATCTGGTTATAATGAAATTTATATCAAATTATATGATTATTTGGTTCCCATGTGTCTTGTTACATCTGGGGTTAACTGTATTTAACGAAAAGCTACACATCATTCTTGTCAGTCAATATTTTAAGCTAGTCCTTGTCATATTTATATGCATGTATTATGAAGTATCAGAGGTTTGGTTTATATAATTGGATTGGTTTGGCTTCATTGATTGATTTATGGCACTTCATTAAAAGTAGGTTATTTAGTGCCAAAGCATTCAGGGTAAAATGCCTTGCCCATGGCACTCAACCCAGGCTGATCCATGGTAGATTCCACAGTTGTACCCTCCAAGACAAAAGTCCAGCATGCCTACCAACAAGGCTATTCTAAATGCACCAACCCAACAGGGTTTATAAAACTTTTTTTTCCTCCAATCACAAAGCATATGGGCTGCCTATACTAGATACAATGCACTGTGTTATTTATGGAAACCCATACCATGCCAAGTACATACAAGTAATATTCAATTCCGTCTGTTTATCAGACACAATCTGACAAATATCAATATACGAACAAATTCAGTTTATTTGTAGATGAACAAATAGGTCAATTTTAACTTTCACCAATAATAAAAGGTAATTCTTATATCAAGGTTTTACTAATCTACTTTCAGTATACACATAATGTAAGTAGGCATGTTGTAAGTGCACCAATGCATGCCACCAAAACCACAGGTATTTTATCTCTCAATACAGATCCTTCCAACTGAATCTTATATAGGTCAAGGTTTCATAACAGTTGGTATTTGCAATTTGTGTACATGTACAAGCAAACAGAAACATTTAAAACATATATACATTTCATTATAGGAAAAGTTGAAATGTATCTACATGACTAAGAAGCTGATTTTCAAATAACTTTTATTTCAAATTACATATAATTGTAATGAAAAAGTATTTATCATGTGGTACTATTACCCTTACCTTAATATCCATTCCAGTCCATCCTGCAGGTTCAGGCACATATAATATATCCCATAAACCTACTTACATGTCAAAAGAGACTGATAATAGAGGTAACTTGTTCCCTGTAGGATGCATCATTTGATATATGTTCTAAACTGAGGTCATGGGTATTTAAAAAGATAAGAGCTTTACACAGAAAATATTTCATCAAGTATTTAAGGATATTACCCTTGTTTATATTTTATTTATATTTTGAATGCATTTCGGGGCAATATGCAAAATTGTTATCCTTTATTTTTTTTCTCATGGTGGATCTTTGGTAGCCCATTTTGCAATTTTGCCCAGCAATGATATAGTCATACTTATCCTGATGTGACATTAAACTCTATACATACATTTTCTTTTCAAGGAATGCTGCTGTTGTTGTTTTAGGATTAAACGCCATTTTTCAGCACACAATAGGCTATACATGGCAGCCAGTATTATTGGTGAAGGAAGAACCTGGGAAAAACCCCAGAAAGAACCACCGACCCACAAGAAGCTACTGGCAAGCTTTCTCACATAGCTACAATAGCCGAATCTTAGGCTCAAACACACAAAAACAGTGGTGAGATGGCAGTGATCCATAACGGAGAGGCTTTAGATTTTCATAATTAATTGCTCATTCAAGTCATTTATTATTCCACATTGTATGTTATATATATATATATATATATATATATATATATATATATATATATATATATATATATATCATCGTCAAAAGTGTTATTGTGAATTTGGAAATTCCACCCAGTTATCTTGTTACACAGAAAAATGAAATGAGACTTATTTTAAAATATGGTTCTATGGCTTAATAAGGCACCTTGATTATATCCCATATGTATGCAAGCAGAAACAAATATCTGCCCTGGAGAAGACACTTTATAGAAAAAGTCCACCTTGTCCTACTTTTTGCACAGGTTCACCTGTCTGTGAACTTCAGGCTGGTCTGCCTTAGATTTGAGGCCATAAAGTCTAAAATCTGGACACAAAATTTGCTTCCAACCATGGGTGAATTTTGGGTGGGAAAAAAAAAGCGGTCCAAAAAATTAGGTTTTACCCTCTATTTTGAGGTGGAAATAAAATGTCCAGATTATCTGGTATGATTGTAGAGCTAAATTTGTCTACGTTTCTATAATACCACCCACTTTAGTGTATCATGCATGGCCTCAATGCTACATACCATGGAAGTAAGATACTACCTCGTGCCCCATAAACTCGGTGCTAGGGGTTAATATATTAAAAGATACACCACAGTAACCAGTCGGGTCTGATCCAATTTTGGGAATTGAATCTGTACTCTTCTGGTAAATATTCAAGTGCCTAATAACAATGGGCCACAACTGCAGTTTAAAATGTGACATGGATCTGCAGAGAAAACTCTTAAGTTTGTTTGGTTCCACCAAGCCATATTCAGTGGCCTACAAAATGACCGGCATCACAAGGTGTCATGAGAGATAATAAATGTGATAAGGCCCTTAGGCCATCAAAAAAGTCTTCATGCGGCCCTTGGAGTATTAGAGTTTGAGATCCCTGTGACAAATTTACATGGCAACCAGTGTATTTGGTGCAGAAAGACACCTGGAAGAACCACAGCCCCATGAACACTAATGGCATGCTTTCTCAAATAAATGTAGTTGCTGAGCCAAGCCTCAATCTCACAAGAACAGAGGTGAGAGGTCAGCAAATTTTACCACTTGGCCACCCATGGCCCCTCAGAGGAAATTCACCACATATTTTCAACATAAAAAGCTCAGAAGTGGACAAGCATGGTTTTATCATGAAAAACAGATGATACGCTTTCCTTGGTTGATGTAAATGGATCCTTCCACAGGCTGATCAAAACATAACAACATAACAAAACTTTAAATGTAATGTATCTTTAAGTAAAAAATTCTGTTAAGAATATTCCATACAAAACAAAACTGGTGTCAATCCCAAGAAACCTGTCAAGGACTATTACTATCATAACCCTTAAGTTTAGGTGATCTGACACTGGTTGATACTTATGACTAGCATAAACCCAGCTAAACATGAAAGCATGTGAAAAGACACTTGTGTTACATGTAACTCACATTCTCCTTATTAACTAACTTAATTCTCCTAATGATGTTCCACCCAGTCACACTGTCCTGACACCAGGTCAACCAGTCCTAACACTAACCTCTTAATGCTGATAGCCAAGCGAGGCAGCTGTTAGTACCATTTTTGTAGTCTTTGATACGACTCGGCCGGAGATCGAACTGACAACTTCGCGCTTCTGTGTCTGATGCTCCAACCACTAGGCCACCAGAGTGGTTTTAGTTGTTTGTAAAGAAAAGTGGTTTGTTAGCAGTAGAGTGTTGTACAATAGCTACCATATGCTTAATCTGTGGTAAATGCCTTGGGGAAAATAGGTTTGTTTTATTGCACAATGCCACTGACTTTACTAATACATATAGACTCTTAGATGTATTGTTTAATGAGATATGGTAGTGGACATGGTTTCTGCTCAAAGTTATAAACTGTCACAATACTTGACAATGACGACATATATGATGAAAGCACACCCATAACAGAAGCCGAGTTTCATGAAATGTTTGCCGAGTCTGATACAGAGACTGATTTTGAAGGATTCTAAAAGTGATTGAACTTTTATAATTCATGATTTTAGAATGAGGATTAATTAAATTTCCATTAAGCCTTAAGACTTTAGAATTGTTTTTATTTAAACATATAAATTAGCTTTCTTACTTTTATTTATTTAATAATGCGATTTGCCTAAATAAATGTATTCAGAACTCAATTTGTGCATCTTATGATGTACCGGTAGTCTAGAAATTATAGGTCGGCTTATACGCGGGTCATGCACTTTATAACAGTTTTACCAATTCAATTTGGGGGGTGGGGTGGCTTATATGTGAATGGGCTTATACGCGAGTATATACAGTAGTATTTGACTTTCTTCTCATAATTTTTCTATATGTGTTTGATTGAAAATATTCTTTGAGTGTGTAACTGCCTAACAAAGCATAATTTGTCACACATTCAGCAACATGTAATAAAAACAAAGCAAAATGCCCAAATGGAATGCAATCAATCAAGTAACATCTGCCTAATAGCCCAATGCAAGATCAGTTGGTAAAAAAATAGAAAGAATTTTCTTCCAATGTTATTAATTGCTTATGCTATGAAAACAAGGTTTCTCTAGCACTGAAACTTTCATTCATATCTGATGGCACATAGCAATATCATTAAACAAATATTGAAAAGCCTCTATGCCCGACTGCTTTCTGTCACAGGCAATCAGATTCTGTAAAGTGGGTTCTCAAATAAAGTTGCATCTGTTTTTCAACTTTCTACTTTACTAAGAGTGGTCATATTTCATGGTCATGGTGGATCATCACACCTTTTGAAAAAAATTGAAAGACCTTCTTGCCAGGAAAGTTTGTCAAATTTGGTCAAAAGTTATTATGAGATTTTGTTATTTCAGTAGCAGCTGTAATATCTGATGGCAAACATCATTAATTAATTGTACAAGCTTAAAGCAGTTTATGTAAAGATGCTTCTGGCAAGTTTGTTCAAATTCTATTAAATGGATCTGACAACTCATTCAAAGGATTGTCTATTTTTACTAACAGCAGCCATCGTTAATGGCATATTGGCATCAGTTGTACCAATCCATAAATGCTATATTTTCTGTAAACTTTGGTTGAATTTAGTTTAGCATTTTCTGAGGTGTACTTATTTTTCAAAAGCAGTGGTTGCATGTGACAACAGATTGGCATCATTCCAAGAAATTTAAAAGGCTTTTCTGTCGAGACGTTTTCTGTCAATATTTGGTAAACTTGGATTTTAAGTTAAAAAATGTTAATATTTTAGTAAAAGCAGCACTAATCATAGCAGATCAGCATAATTTCTAAAAATTTAAGATCAGACCATTTCTTATAATTGCAGAATGCTGAAAACATATCTGATAATTAGAGATGGTGGCAGCAATAGCGGATACAAGTTTGGCACCATTTTTACTTAAGACAAACCAGACATCAATTGAAGACTTTTGATGAAAACCACATGTTGCAATGACTTGCTTGTGCTACATCTAAATATTAATGTTCTTCATTAGGTAAAAAAAATGTCAACGGTAATGAAGATGTAACAAATGAATAGCTGAAAATATAATAACACTTAAGAAAAAAAGTAGGTCATACTGACATAATTTTTGGCATACTGAGCTATCCTTCTGAAGCTGCATCCTGTTAAAATTCATTTGCTGGTCAAACAGTATCCAAAATTTTAAAGGTGTAATAAATGACTGAAAATAACACAAAAAAATACAAAAGTCTCTCAAGCATGAAATTTGGTTCTAATTTTCCTACCTTTGGTGTCAGAGTTACTTCAACAAGATGCACACCCCTAATAATGTTCAGGAGTCAAGGTAAAACAGGGTCAAAGAAATTGAGCTAATGAATTAACTGCCTAAATACAAACATTACTAATGTCTGAAAAATAGGTCACCCTGACCTAATTTATATGGTCACGTTAATTCCATTGTGATATATGCAAATATTTTTGTGGAGTGAAGGTTAAAGTTCCAGATATTGATGCTCTAACAAACAGCCAAAAATACAAAATGAACTGAGGACATGATGACAAAGGTTTTATATGGTTGTGATATGATCCCACAGACATAAAATACACCAATGTTCGTGACTGTAGGTGAAATAAAGTCCAAGATATTGTAGGTCTATCAATGAATGGGATTTCTCTATGATTTGCACTGATGGTGAATTCCTCATTTGTCCTTGTGCATCTGAACTCTGTGAGCAGAGGCATTACCATTATATACTGAAAACTAAATAAATGCTAATGTACAACCTTGCCAAATACAGTTGGCAAAATGCTTTTATTAGCTATATAACCAATAAAAGCGTCTCAGTGCTCATTTACAAAATGTAATTTAGTAAGTGCTTGATTATGGCAGTTGACCTAAAAGACAATCACTTACATGATCAGAGTGAGTTTTGTTAATGTTGACAGTTGTTACAGCTTTCATTATGTTCATACCAAAACAAATGCCTGATTTTTGCACATGTGCTCATTTTTAAGGTGGAGATTGCACATAAAATGTACATAACAATTCTGTCCTGGAGAAAAAACACTACACTAACAATGAAATAGACACACACACACACGAATGTGAACATATGCCGTCTTTCCTCCACATTCCTTTGGCAATGGGATAATTATGCATTTATCTTAACATAAGAAAATTTATATCGAAGCAAAGAAACTTTCAAAAACTGTAAAAATAGTAACACAAGGGAAATAAATTGACAAAGGAAAACATGCAATAATAATGAAAAAATTTAAACAGCAGAACACCTGAATTATTATTATAAGAATTTCTCAACACTGGAACAATACATTATTTTCTGTTTTAATGGTTTTACAATCATTTTCTCTAATGGGTCAGGGCAGAAACTTTATTGTACAATGTTGTGAAATTTAAATTGCTTCACCTGGTCATGGAATGACTGACATTTATGATCAACAGGAAAATGAAACAGGTTTTTTATTCAAAACAGGTAATAATGACCAATCTTTTTCAAAAATTTTTGTGATGTGATAAATGTAAATCGGTAAGGTGCTCTACATAAACAATCATCCAAAATTAGGTCATCAGGTATATTACAGAGTATACCTGGCACATTATATTGTAACTATAAACCTGTGATATCAGCTGTTGATAACACCCTAAATCCATGATGAGGCATTATACATCTTCAGCGATATCACACCCTAAATAATGCAATGTCATGCACCATGTTCTGTGAAGAAAATGAAAACAGCATGGCTTTTTATCTTTCTGAAGGCGGTTAGAATGAAAATATGATATCCATTTCAAATATGAGGTTGGATATTTGGCTTGCTTCATCATACCATAATTGTCCAGCATTTGTTTCGACCTTCATCTGGCTATTCACTGGTCCACAAGTACATTTATAGTGAATGGTACCTGATACACTCCCCCTGCTAAGTCTGTTCTAGAACTGAAAATTTAGATGGAAATTTTCCTTCCCCCACCCTTTTCAAAACCAAGAGTCCCTGGAAAGGACTGACACTGCCTGTCTGAAAAGAGTTTCCAGCAATTGAAATAAAGACAATTGCTTCCTTTTGATTGCTGTGAGACTAACATCTCTAGTATTTTTCAGTTACAGCAACATTTGCAGATTATCTGTCAAGTGGACACACTGGATGTCAAACTGGCATAATTTTTCATTTAGACAAACTGAAAAGACGTCTTTGTGAAACCCCATTTTGAAATGACCATCTATTTTGTAGGAGTAGCAGTAATAAGATTTTCCAGATGACCAATGTGACAGCCATACTAAATGTGTGAGTAGCAAGCACTATTTTCATCAAATGTGATGGCCATATTTAATATGCAAGTGCCATAATTTTCACTGAGCACCAACTAGACACCATAAGAAGTCTTCTGGTGAAAAACCCATGTCAATATGACTTTTTGTTTAGGAGTAATTATATTTTTAAAAAAATCAGGCTGACAGCTGTGGTGGATATGATGGACATCAGATTGGCACCATTTTCGTTTAGGTCCAGCTAAACATCAGCAGTCATAAAGTGAAAACCCCATGTTGACCATCCATTCCATAGCAAGATTTTCAAGATGGACAATGTAGTGGCTGTATTGGATGTGCAAGTGGCACCACATTCATTTAGGTCAAGCTAGATATCGACAAGGTCTTTTACTGAAATAAATTCTTCATGTTCATAATACAATCCACCCAGGAGGAGTAGCAATAACAAGTGGCAACATTTTTAATTAATTTTTATTAATTTTTTAAGGTTAGTGATGTTTTTTTCGTTTTTATCCGAGATCTGGTCTAGGATATAGATTCCCATATTACAGGAACTTCCAACTGAATCCACACAAGTTTGATTTAAAGAAGACTTTCATACTACCAGCTGATAAGATATGTAAAGGAAATTGTTTTGTACATGTATTAGCTAATTTACACATGCCCAGGTAGATGGGTCAATATTGGATTTTTTTCTCTTTGATTACTGAATCCATTATTATTGCCTCAAATCCCCATTTTAAAAGTATACTCACCTGGACTGAATACCATACAACTCATTCATGTCAGCCTGAAGTTTGAACTGTAATAATAAGACCATGCAATAATATCCACACCTTATGCTGACACTACAAGATATTTTATTAATGGTTCATTCTACAGTAAAACCTGTCTTGAAAGACCACTGTTATAAGAGACCACCTGCCTTGAGAGACCACATTCTCAATGCACAAATTTATTCATTATATAGTATTGCGACCTGTTAAGAGAGATCACCTGTCTTGAGAGACCATTATTTTTTTTGGCAAAATAGGTATCTTACAAGACAGGATCTACTATAACCCCAATGTTTAGTCTGTATGAAAATGGTGGCTCACTTCACTGCATGTGATGCTTGGGGCTAGCACTGTGGACATTTAAATTAAGAGACTTATATTTCTTTACTCTTTTTCGGCTTATTGGCTTCAGTAGTCTATTTTGAATCTACTAATAGGGAATGAAGGCTTAAGTAGTCTCTTTTCCATCTACCAGTTCCATCTACCAATAGGGCATGAAGGTCTCTGTAGTCTGTTTTATATCAACTATTAGGGAATGAAAGCTTTAGTAGTCTCTTTTCAATCTACTAATAGGGAATGAAGGCTTAAGTATTAAGTAGTCTCTTTTCCATCTACCAATAATGCATGAAGGCTTTAGAACTATCTTTTCAATCTACCAATAGGGCATGAAGGTCTCTGTAGTCTCTTTTCCATGTAAAAATAGGGTATGAAGGCTTTAGTAGTCTTTTTTTCAAATCTAACCATAGGGCATGAAGGCTTCTGAAGTCTCTTTTCAATCTACCAATAGGGCATTAAGGCTTCAGCAGTCTCTTTTCAATCTATCAATAGGGCATGAAGGCTCCTGTAGTCTCTTTTCAATCTATCAATAGGGCATGAAGGCTTCTGTAGTCTCTTTTCAATCTATCAATAGGGCATGAAGGCTTCTCTAGTCTCTTTTCAATCTACTAATAGGGAACGAAGGCTTCGGTAGTCTCTTTTCCATCTACCAATAATGCATGAAGGCTTTAGAACTCTCTTTTCAGTCTACCAATAGGGCATGAAGGTCTATGTAGTCTCTATTCCACCCAAAAATGGAATATGAAGGCTTTAGTAGTCTTTTTTCAATCTACCCATAGGGCATGAAGGCTTCTGAAGTCTCTTTTCAATCTACCAATAAGGCATGAAGGCATTTGTAGTCTCTTTTCAATCAATCAGTCTTTTTTCAATCTAACAATTAAGCAGGAGGGCTTCAATAGTCTCTTTCAGTCAACCAAAAAGGCATGTATGTTTCAGAATTCTCTTTTCAATAAACTAGTTTGGCATGTAGGCTTCATTAGTCTTTTTTCACTTTACTAATTAAACTGAAGCAGTTTAGATGTTGATGTGCATCAGTTCTAACAGCTAACTTGCACTTTCTGCTTTTGAGAAACTATTGTTTCAATGTAGACATTTTCTTATCTGTCAAGAGCCATATTTATATCAAAGATATCAATATTAATTTATAAACAGATTACAATAAATACACGGGAGATGGTTGCACATACCTTGCAAATACAAACATTAATCAGTTTATTCCAGAAACTAAAATTAAGATTAGTCTTGCCACACCCCAGGTAACCCTACTAGTGCTAAAATGGGCAATGAATGGGAAGAATACTACTTTGCAAAATGTTGTGATGAGCCTGTGGAAAGACATGGGAAAAGTACTGGAAAATCTGTTTATAATTTGTTAACACAAAAAGTTTCAATTATTGAATTGCACAAAACCAAGTGTGAACAGCACAGAATATGTTCTCTGACTGAATAATGCATAACAAATCAGGGTTTATGCTATCTGCTGTATAGATCCAAGATTTTCATCGCAAAACGCACCAGCTGAGCAAGGTGTTGTGTTGACTTGAAATCATAAGTGATGGTGTAATATGGATGACAGGTAAGGTTCTGTTTTATTTGCCCATCAGTTTTATACACCAATAACTGGAAATATGGTATGATGCTGCAGAGAATGATGTAGCTGGTCACTGTCTTGCTTGCTGACAAGCTGAGACAGATGAGAAGAGAAAGGCTGAGATAGAGTGAAAGCCAAAACACTATACACAAATATTTGGAATATTTCAAATATTTCTAGTGGATACCAATACTTGTGCTTATATTTTGTAATCCTTATTCATTTCTAGCTGACAGTATGACTTCTTTAGAAATCACTTACAAAGCATGGTAATAGACTGTAATAAATGTACATGTATACTTTGTATATGTGAACTGGGTTTTATGATACTTGATAAATAGTGATAAATTCTAAGACTGTAACGAGAATTACAACAAAAAAAACTTCAGCAAGGTCAAACCTTCAAAATAAAAGTAAAGTTGTAGTATTAAAGATAAAAGCAAATGCCTTATTATCACACATGCATGTACACACACACACTCACTGAAATATGGAAATCCAACATGAAAACAGAGTAAATCATCAATATTCTCAATGTGCAGGGTAGATGAAAATTTTAATACATGTATCACTTTCCTTAATGCTGTAATGGAGATTGCTTTTACTGACATGAATACAGTGCAGTCTGGTCTGAATATGTATCATTTTACTGCAAGTTACTCAGGGGTCATACATCAGACACATTTGGGAACAAGAGTCATCAACAAAAAGACTCCATTTCATCATACCATCAGAGGTTGAATTTACCTTTGCACAAATTAAAGACTCAAAACAGTGTTCTTGCATGGTTTATAGTTACTAAACTTAAAGTTTCTGGTACTCACAAATATGGTTCTAGTTATGATTTTTACTGCCAACCACATAAATGAAAACTATGGAATATATTCCATTTATTTATCAGGCCTTTTACTGTCAATATTTGTACAATTTGTTTTTAAAATAGGGTGGGTTTATCGTTAGACAAATAGTCATGTTTTACATTTACACATGAATATGGTTATAATGTTTCCTAAACAAGTCATAAATACTCCCTTACAAGTTAAGTTGGACTTCATGCAGATCCAAATCAGCTGTCACATTATGCACCTGCAGAACTGGGGCTATGCAGTTTGCTGCAAAAATGAAAAAAGGCTTCTGAGATGCTGTTGAATTAAATAAATTCCTTGTATGAGGGCCTCAAGGTAGATTAGTTCTTAGCTAATTGTGTTACCCTCTTTAAATAAAGTCATTATTATTATTATTATTATTATTATTATTATTTCTTGTAGGGTTTAACACCATTTTTCAGCACAATTTAGGCCATACATGGTGGCCAGTATTAATGGTGGAGGATGAAGCCAGGAAAACCCCCGGAAAGAACCACCGACCCATGAGAAACTACTGGCAAGCTTTCTCACATACCCACATTGGCCAAATCTGAGACTTGAACCAATGCAGACAGAGGTGAGATGGCAGTGATCCATAACGGATAGCACTTTAGACCAATTCACTCATTATCTAAAGGAAAAAAAATATTACATTGAGATACCAAGTATACAATATCTCTGCTCCAAAAAATTTAAATGGTCAGAACCTTATTCTACTTGAATTAGTCAGGTGTATAATTGCTGCATATGTTGTCTAACAGAAACTAACTAAAGTGGCATGATTATATTTACACAATAGCTGACATACTAACATCAGATGACTTGTTGATAAAAATAGGTAGTACTGACAATGAAGACTATACTTTACTAGGCATACTGTTTATATATTAGAAAGAGAAATTCTGAATGAGTGTCAACACCTGGTTAAGACAAATATCAGAGTGGGCTAGTAAGTCAGCAAATAAGAAAATATTTACCAGATTAGAGAAGTTACAGAAAAGTAAAACAGAAAACAACTGGTCTACTGAAAACGCTAGGACAATTCTCTGTCCATCAAATATATGTACTTAACACATTAACATACATGAACAAATAACTTCGAGAAATTACTTGTGTCCTCCTTTTTATAATCTGCAATGTTTCCTAAAGTTTTACTTTGCCTGAATATCTTTCACAACATACCTTTCAGCCACCATGATGACATACATAGTCCTTGACTAATGAGTCACCCTCTATAAATAAAGCATTATTATTATTATTATTATTATTATTATTATTATTATTATTATTATGATGATGACATGATCCATACAACATATTGATGTAAATGAGTTTATAATACACCTCTCCCTTGATAACTCACACACAATGGGGTCCACAAAGACAGACAGCTCTACAAGCAAGAGCATGACAGTTATCATGGGAACTTTAAAAACTGAAAAAAGTCAGCTTAGACATTGAGAAAACCGCAGGGGATATTTAGGGAACTGGCTGTTTAAATACTGAATCCTCGTTTTATTGCATCGATAATATTTGTTAATAACGTGCTTTTTCTAATGAAATTGTTAGTTTTTCTGTATAAAAAACATTTATTTTCAAAATGTCCAACATGTAAAAGTTCATTCCAACTGGTTTCAACAACCATCACTTGTACGCAAAAACATTTATGTATTACATCACTGCTTTTCCTTTTGTTGATTAGTCTGGTTCCCAGATTGTAATTATTGATATCATGCCAAGTCTGGAGTCAAGGTAGCAGGGAACAATTTTGTATTGTTAAATAAGTACAATATTAATGTCATGATTTCATTGGAAGTAATAGTGAAACTTCTTATCATCTTTGAGGATATATCTATGGGCCAATTCAGGAATTCTCAGAAAATCACTTGTAGGATATATCTATGGGCCAATTCAGGAATTCTCAGAAAATCACTTTCCCACAATGGTCAGTATCAGTGAAACATAGCTCTTTATTTTATAAAGTATTTGTTTCACTTGCCTGCCTTCTATAGTTGAACACAGATACAAATGAGTTGGCTAATTTAAGGTAGTTTAATTATGTTGCATACACAATAACATTTATAACAGTGATTAATTAAACAGCTTGAAGCAAGTATGCCCAATGTACACCTGGGGTCGCTAGAATTTAAGTATGTAGGATTCGCATACCTTTTAACTTTTCTTTTATTCCACCTCCTTTATTTTCAAGTTATCGAGAGAGTGGTGAAGTCAAAAGGAATTTTTGACAAAGTCACCTATTTTGTAAAAACATTAATAAATTCTGGAATTAATTTTTAATGAAAAATGAAATGATATTTAAAGTATCATTAAATTCATAGCAAGCTTTTTCAGGAATTTATATCATACAGTAAAAAGAATTAACATGGTATGTACCATCTGAAAAAAAGACCTTGGTAAACCAGTATACCAAAGATACCTTGCACCTATAATATTGGTGTCGAGGGGAGGGGTAGACCAGCGAAGTTGGTCGCTAAGCCTTTTTTTTATTTTGACTTGACTTCGCTGGTCTAAGCCATCAAGTCAAAATAAAAGGGGGCTTAGTGACCAACTTCGCTGGTCTAAGTCCACCTCTAATATCTTGATTGCCAATACTGTTATTTCTTAATTATCACAATCATTAATATTTCTGAATTCAGAAGTAAAAATCTTACTTAAAAAAGCCACCAAATTACTTCACTACAAGTTCAAGAGAAAAGCATTGACCAATTCTCCTTAAATAAACTGTTTTCTTTAAAATGACACCAAGTCCTAACCAATCAGGAAAACAACAAGAGCTAAATTAATAAGTGAAAAAGACAAATATCTCATTTGCAATCAGAGGTCATTACATATTTGTACATGTATTTCCACAGGCAGACAAATTATGGTAGCACTGGTTGTGTTCCAGTGAAAACAGTGAGAGATCACTCATTAAAGCAGTATATACAATGTGTGTGTTTTCACAAAAGATACAGACAATTGAACAAAATAATTATCTCCGTGATACTAATCTTTTTAAGACAGAATGGTCACTCAAAGGCTCATGAGGACCTCACTACAGAGGTAGTTTCACAGGTTCACAATTCTGGTTTACGATAGTCCAAGTTTCCATGACCATTCCTACCCCATTTTAGACATTGGCATAACAAATGCTATAATCTCAATTTTTGAGAAGATAAATTATCTTCCTATATGTCATACTGGTATAGCTTTATTTAAGGTCATTTAAATTTGCAAGGCTCAGTAGTAATTGACTACATTATGCTGACATCGTGTGGTATCGGTGAATTCCAACTTGTCAATAAGCAGCATGCTCCAATGTCATACACTCCACCATAAAAGACAAAATAACTAAAATGTAGGAGAAAAAGTCTTTTAAAAAACTCATTCCGATTATTCAACAAACAGCTTTACTTTATAAATTTAACAAAACTGATAAAAAATTTACATGATCTTGTTTTAAAAAATGATTGGTAAAAACTTAATTTGTTCTAACTTTCAGAGAACAATTGAATCATTGTAGTTTACATGATTAAAAAAAATTGGATATTATTCAGATTTTCAAAAAATATGTATAAACGCATGTATAAATGCTGACTGGTTACAAATGAAACTTTAGTAAATATCGGACTGTTAAAATGATGAAAACTATTGGTGTGACAGCAAATTTACTGTTATCAGGCAGGTGGACTAATTTCAAGCACTGGGTAAGAATTATTAAACTTCCATGATAGCATGTACATTCAGCATGTTGAAAAATAAAATTTTCAAGAATCAATGAAAAACTCAATATATGCATAGTTAAACTGGAATTCCCCATAAAAAAAATAATTTTGCAAATTCAGTCTCCTCTATTAATTGTAGAAAACTGTATGATCAATAGTTTTTTTTTTAAATTTAGTAAATAATAATAATAATAATAATAATAATAATAATAATAATAATAATAATAACAAAATCTTTATTTTAAGAGTGTCTCTTGAACAGTTGTAAAGAACTTGTCTACCATGAGGCCCTTTATTAATTTACAATATATATAAAAATCAAACGTATGCATATAAATGCCACATTTCACACCTAAACACTGCACAATCAGATAGAAAGACATATGTAACACACTTGTAGCTGTAACAACACACCTGAACTAATAATACACCATTATATATGTACAAATGATAAGTATGTGACAGTTTATGTACAAATTTACAGTTCATCAGTTGCATAATGGAAATAGTACTATAGTTGTTTTGATTTCCTAACACTCTTCAATTTGTTTTATTGTCAGGTATGTTAATACTCTTATGCCAGAGACGTCCCATAACAGAACTAAATTTATGGCATAGAATTTGATTCTATGATCTGACAACATTCTACTTAAAAACATGAGTCTCTTGAAGGAACAAATGCTGAAGAGAAATTTTCATTAATTCAAGAGAAGACCATTTCTTCCAAATAGCTGTGTAATGCAGAAACCATTGTTTATATTCTTCAGCAAGAACAAGGTTTTCAAATTAGCTTCTGCGGTGGCCAAATTGGATAACAGCCTATCATTTTCATTTAGGGCATACAAGGAATTATAAGTCTTTTGGTGGAAACCCCATTTGAATGGACTTTCCATTTGGAAGGAGTAATGATAACAAAGCAAGATTTTCTAATTAGATGCCAATATGCCATTATTCAAAATGTGAATGTAACATCAACTAGATATCACAAGATATCTTTTGGTAAAAGCAAAATGTCAATAAGACCAGCCATCTTAGAATAGGAGTTACAAGATTTTCAAGATGGCTATTTTTTGATGTCGGACTGGAACCTTCTTGTGTACAACTAACTAGTTATCAAAAGAAGTTTCTCACTGAAAATCCATACTGATATGATCATTCACATAATAATGACAACAAAGTTTCATTTAGGATTAATTAAATAGTATACAAATGTGGGAATTTGCGGGTTTGAACTCCAGCTGAGACATAACAAAGGCTTATACAAATTTTACCGTTAAGTGCCTTGCTACTGGTTCTGAACATTAATAGATTAGTGTTAATACTGGTTGACCTGGTGTCCGGATAATGCGATTGGCTGGCTGGGACATCATGATACATGTCTGCGGCATACATCTCTATAAACTGTCACACTACAGGCATTGTAGTGAAATGGCTGACAAATTGTTAAAGCTACATTAAAAATCCAAACCACACACTAAATATTATAAGAAGTCTTTATTAAAATTCAATGCGGATATGATCAGCCATTCAGAAGAAGCTGCAATAACAATATTTTCAAGACAGACATTTTGGTGACCATAACAAATTTCCAAGTGGCACCATTTTTATTTAGGACCAAGTAGACCATGGTATGAATGTGTCGTGTTTCATAGCTATCACCTAAGTAGTAAAGGTGAAGCAGCAACAACAGAAACCTTAGC
This sequence comes from Unio delphinus, assembly GCA_029339505.1. Lineage (NCBI taxonomy): Eukaryota > Metazoa > Mollusca > Bivalvia > Unionida > Unionidae > Unio > Unio delphinus. Next base: position 13,606,720 of record JAQISU010000058.1, on the reverse strand, counting down.
TAACAGATGAACAAACTATTCCATAAACTAAAGTGGAGTTGGGAAAGGATTTTAACAAGAGCTTTGTTTGATACCATAATTAGCCATTTTTTGCTCACTAAAACAGAAACCAAACTCTTCCATTGCATATTGTGCCTGTTGATTGGGCTCTGAACTTACAATTGAAAAAAACCCTGAATAAACAGTACTCACAATGATCAAGTCATATATTGCAACATAATTTATTTTCTTTAGTTTTATAAGGTATAGTTTACTAAACTAATCCCCCTTAGTGCCCACTATCGTACATACAAAAAAGATGCATAATAGTGCAGTTATTTACAATCTGATAAAAAAAACAAAAAACAAATGGAAACAGCATGAAAAGAAAAGACAGCAAAATATTAAAAATAGGAATTGGAGAAATGAAATACTGTACTTATTAATCATACAGATGTGTTATATAGCCATTTCTGTCACTCTCTTTGATGAAATGCTTTGAATGAGTATTTAATACTGATATTCAAATATAGTACCAGACTCTAGCAAGGCACTGTCCCAGTTTCCAAGTTAAATCCTGGTATGGCTAATAGAACATACTGTCAGCAAGTCAAGCTTTAACTGATGTGGGAGAGACTGCTAATTGGGTCATGTGCCAAGAAATTCCTGGCTAAATATATTAAGGTACTACAAACTTAGGACTGGATCATACAGCTGATTTTCCAGAATTGTGTGCTTTTGCTTCTTATTGATGCCTGGAACCTTGGAGTGTATGCACTACAAAGGAGTTAGGAATGTAAATCTTGAGGCAGACAATTATCTTTCGTATTTAATAATACTCTTTTTTTTTTTTAGACAAAAACAAAACCATGATCTCCCATCAATGTTTGTTTAGAGATCAGCTGAGCCAATAAAAAGTTCCATGTCTAAATGAGAAATATTTATTCAGCAATTAACTCCTGAAAATATTTTTCTGTCTAAACACTGATGGATCATGGCCCTTTTCCTACCATTACAAAAGCTCCTGTTACCGTATATGCAATATCAAATTCCATATACCAGCATGAAACTAAGCTGATTCATTGGTTAGCATGCCAAACATGTGCCATAACGAATGTGGGTTTTAATAAGCCTCAGCTATGGGCACCAAGGCTTGTCCTTGGGCATGGCATTTTTTCCGTTGACTTGGCACTCAATAATCTGTTTGTCTTGCTGTGCTGTATAGTACTAAAACAAAACAATCTTGTACCAGCTCCCGTCCAAACACCAAACATACAAAAATATCTTTTACTCACTGACCTTGCATTTTTCTTCTCTTATTTTGCCAAAACAGATTTCCAAGTATAGTATTGTTGTGATACACTATCTAAAAATTTAGAACAATGTACCTTGTAGCAAATGGTGCCAAGGTAGCTCAGTTAATAGTATGGGACTTGTAATCCAAGAGTCATAGGTAAAATACCTGCCCTGGCCAGCCTGGGTCATTTGTCTCAGTGTTTCCTTCAGAAAGGCGCCCAGGTCCAATTTCCTTGGCATGATATTGCCAAAAAATCCACAATAACTTGTACCAAGCTAATCATTTATAAGATAGACATAATGTCCTTCTAATCAATGATCAGCACCTCAAATATTTCAACGCTTTCTTTGATAAACTCATCTTTTGATTTACATCTTGGCATCAAAATCTAACAGCAACGATTGAACCTGACACACAAATGGTTCTACTATAATTCTGTTATTTATTTTTGTGTCAATTTTGAGGAGAACAGTGTTACATATGACCCTACAAACATTTGTATGCAAGTTTATCCAGTTGATTACATCCTTTTTTCTGCACAACTGCCTTTTCAAAACTCAACAATTGAAAAATTTAAACAGAACTGTCATTAGGCTTAATATCAACATCAACAAGCATTTTGAAGAATGCTATGTGATTCCTGCTCCACCATAGCAAAATTCCATCACCATGAAAAGTTGCAAGAGCATGAAAAGTTTTGTCACTGTAAAAAAAACCAGACTCAGATAAACTTAAGTTCAATGTGAAGAAATTAACGTAATCACTTATATGAAAGTAAAAAAAAGTGGGACATGCCATCTTCTATGCCTGTAGTCAGTAGTAACCTCTATGACAAACTAATCTATTAAAGTTCATGACAGTTTAAACAAGTGTAAAAAAACCAAAGCTAAATTAATAAAAGTTTGACATAATCACACGAGTATGAAATGTAGCTCACTGTTACCTACTTTTGAATAATTTTGCATGCAGTGTATAGTCTCCTACTAAATGAATAATTTTGCATGCAGTGTGTAGTATCCTACTAGATGAATAATTTTGCATGCAGTGTGTAGTATCCTACTAAATGAATAATTTTGCATGCAGTGTGTAGTATCCTACTAGATGAATAATTTTGCATGCAGTGTGTAGTATCCTACTAAATGAATAATTTTGCATGCAGTGTGTAGTATCCTACTAGATGAATAATTTTGCATGCAGTGTGCCTATGGTAAAAAAAAATAATAGTTGATAAGATGAATAATACATACAGAGCTGCATGTATGTACTTAATATGAAAGAAACAACTAATTCCCAAAACTAAATGCTGATGCCTACAACAACAATGAAAAAACCTCTGATTAAGTGAGCCTTGATTCTTGCCATGCTTTGCAGGTGAGACAAATTGCATAGATCAATATTATTTTTGTATTCTATTAAAATCCAACTGAGATATGGCCATGTGTTCGACTTTGTCTAAATCTGCACTTGCATCTTGAGTCAAAGCTTCTCTTATGTATACCATAATGGCAGAGCATCCCTCTTCTCTAGTTGTAGTGTGGTCTTGTATATCATTTGGCCTACAAAATAAGACCCACCCATCCCTGAATTAAAATCAAAAAAAAAAACTCATGATATGACAAATCCTGCAGGCATGTTCAGTGAATCAGATTGCAATAAGCTCATTATATTTTAATCAGAACCAATCCATTTTTGAGCATCCTAAGGAAGGATAAATCCATTTTAGAGATTAATGCACAAATCATACTATGTGGTAACAACAATTTCAGCTATTGGTGTCATTTTGAGACAACATAAACCTTTAAATGAGATAATTCATTTTATATTACTGCTCAAAGATCAATATTCCTTGCAAGATTATTATCAAATTGCCTAAGGAAATACATGTGACAAAATCACTATCAAAATATGTCAACATTATTTTGACAAGGAAAATAAAGAGTTGTGATCCAGTGTAAACTTGCATGAATATTACTCTATGATGCAATGTCACATTATGAAAGTACCTTGTACTCTATAAAATATGTACTACCCCTGTGCATTGGTAATGATAAGATCCAACATTCACTTTTCTTGACCCTATTCGGTGTCCAGCTGATTTCGAAGAAGTTCAAGCAACTTGGTAATTTTTGTCTGGAAGTTTTGTGACAACAGGTCTAAGTCAGTCAACAATCAATAATAAACAAACTGTCATAAAAAAACATTTGTATTAAATTTTATAACAATTAATATATTATTTGAGATCAAGAAAATGTCTACACAGCTACACAATCTTTTGGATAAAAAATCAATAGGATTATTCCTCACAAAGTGCAAAACATCCACAAAATTTGCTCCATGTAACGATGCAAAATTAAGGCCACTGTGCTAAAATCACTTTAATTCTTTTAGTTGCATTGACACTGATCTTTGACCCCAAACTGATGGCCATCGTCCTTACCTGAAGTGCAAGCCATCCACAATGTTTAATAAATGTAGATGGTGGACAACTCAAGTTATTGTGCAAAAAAAAAAGAAAAATCTTCTTTCAGTAACAGTGACCTTGACCTGTGACTTAACTAATGTGTAAGCCATCAACAAAGCTTAGTAACTGAAGATAGTGTGAAATCTTATTTATTGCACAGAAATTAAATTTATACAAAACAGATGGATGAACATTGTAACACAATACACTTCCACACTTTATATGCAGGTCTTGAAATTAACCAACAGCATTTTGATAGTCTTCAATTTAAAAAAAATTAATTTTCATTATCCACCAGCATACTTAGTATTTTTAGATAAAAATTTTAATGTTTCCGAAATGTCTCTTGCAAGAAACTTAGTCCATTTTTTTCTTAACAGCTAGCAAATTGTAATTAGCAAAATGTCTGCTTGATATCATTAGTTTCAAATCCTGCTTGGGAGATATAAAAATGTATATTTCAATCCATTTATTAAAACAATTTGGTTTATTTGAAACTCTGAATATGGCAATAACCTACTTCAGCTAAGATTTATCTTGTTTCTTTTTTAAAATGTTTTGTTGTTTTGTTTTTGCTTTCAATTATGTGCAACTCAAACACTGATAAGAAAGGTAGGTTTTCTACATCATGGGTTAAATTACAAGCTGGGTTTATGGTTCTTGCCAGATATTTCCTGGGTTCTTCCTCCACAAATTATACTGGCTGCCATGTATAGCCTATCATGCATTGAAAAATTGTATTAAACCAAAAACAACACAAACATCAAACTGCATAAGAATGCAGTAGCAAAACGCTCTACTTACCCCTTTGTAGACACCATCTTTCTCCTCGGAATATTTATTGAAAAACTAAAGCCAACCTAATATATGCACAACTCAGATAAAGCAACTGCAGACAAATTACACCCACAACCATGTTGTATATAATATCTTCGAACTTCTCAGAACTACTCAGACAAAATAACTTCAAACAAAATACAAGTACAACCATCTCTTTTGGGCAATCTCTAACATTACTTTTGAACCCTATTAAAAACATAGCTAGTAACAGATGAAAATAAATGTGCAAAGCAGACTAGATCTTAAGGGTCACAAGTTAAAGGTCAGCCCTAGACACTGCTGCTGACCCCCTGCACAAGTCATATCTCTTTGCTACTGAGACATTAATTCCTATGTCCAACTTGCCTGAAAAACAAAATTTCAATGCTGGGCTATCAAATATTCATGAAACTTACCCAAAAGATTTTTAGAACAGAAAAAAATGAAGCTAAAATAAGTATGCAGCTTTCATGTTTGGCAATTGGTTCAATATCAGAATAAGCATCCTATTATCATGGCAGTAAAAGGGTACCACATTCCATTGGGATGCTAAATTTAGTTATGATGAACCAGTATCCCAAAGAGAGGGAATTGTACGCCCTCAGTCACTTGACTATATGAAAACCAGAAGGCTTGGAAATACTTCAAGCTTTAAACATAGGCTAACAAGAGACATGACAGCAGATGTTGATAGAACTTACTTGTGTTGTATGGTGACAAACAAAACATGGAGATGAAAAGTTAACTATTATGGCTTCTCGACCCACTTGTTTCAGCAAAAACTGAAAAAAAAGAGACAAAACATGTTAGCAAAGGTGGGTGAGATAAGTCTCAGGTTTTGTTTGTTAAGTGAATATATGGGAACCTGCAAACCTAACAACTTACAAAAGCATGTCACTTTAGATATTGGCAAAAAATGACTTCTTTTAAATGGAATAATTTTATACAAAAAATTAGCAAATATTTCCATTTAAATGGGTCTTTCTTTACTTTATGCATTGTTATAGTTTTCTACTAATTGCTAATTCCATATGCCCTAAATATCATTGTAAAAATTAAATGTCAAATATTAAGCTCACCAAAACTGTTACCAGAGAAACTGAATTTCCTGCAAATATTCAAAAAATGTAATCTTCTAAATTTTCCTAAAAATATCCTTTTGTTATAAAAAGTTAACTGTAACATAATAATGATATTAACATTAAATGATCATGGCAAATAACAGATTTTAAAATGAGGCCCATTGAGATCATTGATCTGGTTGACATCTGCCTAAGAGCTGTTGGCCACAAAATCTGGGTAAGTAGAATGCTTCCTGTTGATATTCTTCCAGTTCTGTTGATTGCATAGGTTATGCAAGCAACTTTTTCCAAATTTCTCTATGTTGGTTGTATTTTCATCCATATCGGACAGCATATCATCACCATTGTCAACTAATGAATGGCACTTATGCCAAGCCACTCTTTCAATGTTATTGGTTATATATTTTATAAAAGCAACTGTTTTTCAAGGCTTCTCTAAAAAGTTTAGATTATCATCCACACTGGACAGCACATAAACAACCTTTGTACAATACTGAAATTTTTTCAAGACAGCCTTGCTAGGTGCTCAGCATTAAGAGGTTAGTGTTAGGACTGGTCGGCCTGGTGTCAGGATAATGTGACATCATGTTACATGTTACATGCTACACTATAAACAGCCATGATGCTGACATTGTAGCAAAATGACTGAAATATTGTTAAAGCTATGTTAAAAATCCAAATCACACACACAAACACATACACACACAATGTCAAATTTGGCTAGATTATGCTAAATGGTTTGCTTTGTGGGGCTTTTAAATTATTGCAATATTTACTTTTTTTTACTTTATCTGTCAAATTTAGTCAAAATCTGTTGAGTGATTTTGAGATGCTGTCATTTAATGTATCTTTTTTATTAATAGCCATATTTGAAGGTGGTTTGGAAGATGTAAAAAGCAATTGTTGACCGACATAGGGTTACACCACAAGCAAACATTACTTTATACCAGGACAGCTAAATATTCCTTATAGCCTTAGCAAAACTGCCCCTAAAAAGTATTAAAGTAGATAAATAACAATGTCATTTAACTCTGCACAATTTTCATATAGCCAGCCCTCTTTACACCCTTTCAATAAACATAAGAGGGGTCCCCCTCTCAAGATCAGCCACCCCCTAACTTGCAAAAACAAAAACATTACCATATATCAGAACCATTTTATATCCCTCAAGAGGTGACACCCCTTTTATAAAGCCAGCATTATAGTGAAGAAGGGGTGACCTCATAACAGCAGGACCACAGTACTTGACAATAAACTATGAACAGATGTCAAGGTATTACTGGTACACTGGTTTATAATGGTCTTTTTTCCAGTAGTACATACCTTTTCACATATATTGCTTAACTAAGAAGTATATGGATATTCTAAAAATATTATATTATGAATTTAGTGATATTAACAGAATGTCTTCATTTTTTATGATAAAATATTTCAACAAAAGTATTCTTTTTATAAAACAGTAGAATCTGTCACAAATTAAATTTAAATAATAGAAAGTTAACTATATTTTTGATGCGTAAATCTAATGTCTGACATGTGTCACGTATGCTACTGGTTACCAATGAATATTTAGGCCATTTCAAACTTTGGGAAATTTCCGGTAAAAGAGAAAATATCATCCGCTTTGGTTATTTACCAACACACATCAGTGTATTTAGGTACACTGTATATAAATGTATTTGTAAATTAATGTATCTAGGTATATAAATTTATTTGTAAATTAATGTATCTAGGTATATAAATTCATTTGTAAATTAATGTATTTAGGTATATGAATTCATTAGTAAATCAATGTATTAAGGTATATAAATTCATTTGTAAGACTGCAAATCATCTTATATTTTTTATGTTTACACATTTGTAAAGTCCACTAAATGTCTCCTTTTGTTGCATGTATTGTATATTTGCTGATCCTCTTATCCTGCCATGTGTTGGCATCATACTCAAAGTTTCTTTTCCTATTATATCAATAGTGAAGCTTGTAAATTGTAGGTGCAAGTGTCAACACTTCTATTTTTATCAACAAAGACTCTAATGGCAGCTAGATGGTGTCTGGCTGTCATTTTCTGTTTGCTTCACAATTTTGAACTAGTTATTGATTTTAGTCTGGGATGATCATCAGACACTATTCTTCTCTCTGGTTCTATTTTTTCATGCTCCATGTGTTGTATGTCTGTTCAATATTTACCTCTCATTTGTAATAATATATCAACATTTTGAATCATTTTCAACAATTACTTTAAGCTTTTCATGTCACACCAATCTCCACACATGTAAATTTATCTGTCTGTCACTTATAATTTTTGGGGCCCCAAGTGGCTGAGTGGTTTAAAGCGCTCTCCATTATGGATCACTGCCATCTTACCTCTGTATGCGTTGGTTCAAGTCTCAGATTCGGCCAAAGTGGGTATGTGAGAAAGTCTGCCAGTAACTTCTCGTGGGTCAGTGGTTCTTTCCTGGGTTCTTCCTCCACCAGCAGTAATACTGGCTGCCATGTATAACATATCATGTGCTGAAAAATGGCGTTAAACTCTGCAACAACAACAACAACTTATAATTTTTATATTTCCCAAATATGTATAACTGTGTATGTATCTTACTTCAAATGATATAATTGTTAATTTGTATGGAAATTTTTGTTTTTACATCTCTTTCAATATCTATATTGTATCCTTTTTCTAACATGCATATTTTTGTGTTTAGATATGTACATGAGTGCACCAGAAAGTGTGTTCGTGTGTGTATGAGTAAGCATCCAACACTTCCTTTTTATTTACTGATTGTATATGATACATGTCATTATTTGTACTTTTTACCATCTGCATGTATGAATAAACTTTTATGAAAATTAAAAACAAAAAAGTAATTGCAGCACATTGTTTTAGAAGGGGGTAAGTGTAAGCTAAATCAGTTACAGATTTTAAATTACAACTTGCACAACAATTAACATACATAGTAAATTGATCTACTGTATGGTACTGACCATTCATTTTGGGGTAGGGGGACTGCAATTTTATTCTCAGCTGAGATGTTTTGTTTTATCTCAAGATAATCATTGTTTTTCTTCATAATATATTATTTTTCTGTAAATCTAAGCAGGTAATTTTTTCCTGATATTCAAAGACAGAAGGTTGCATGCAAAAGTAGGACAATTTTTGGGGGGTAACTAACATAATTGCAATATATACTGTAGTACATACTGTGGTATGTTAAAAATTATCGTGGTTTCCAGCAGTACATAATTATTCATGGTACACAGCTCTAATGGTGAATATTTTTTCCCTTCAGCCATGAAACCGTGCTTATGTTTGATAATAATGTGGTTCCCACCTGCTACATATTCCAGTTTTATAATCCCATCTCCTACAAGCTCTGCAATTAATCTCCTTCACTGAGAATTTTAAAATCTAACTACATGCAATAAAGAATACTAAATGGCAAACTATTTCACCAATCTCTCCAGAAGACATCTTTTTCTTGAAGTGGATGATGTCGGAAAGGTCTGATGATATAGCAGCCAGCCAGTCACATGAGCTGAGTGGTTGGACTGCACAAACAGCAGACCTCATTATGCCTGGCATCATCAATCTCAACCAGCTGATTATTTTTATGGGTGACACTTCTACACATTATCACATGCCTCAGTGTAAGACTTGCTCAAGGAAATAATGCAAGTAAAACTGCCACCTCCGTGATAAGATCAGACTGATTTGATTTTCCAATATTTATAACCATTCAATACCTATCAGTGCATTTCAAGTTATCCTATTTCTTTGTACATTTCCCAAGCAGACTATTATTTACTGACCATTGGCAAACTGTCTTAATGTATTTTTAACCAAAATTTTGGCATGGCATATTCACTTGTATGCAATCCATTCACTACTACAAATTATGTAGTCTTAGATCTGCCATTGCATACTGCATTGCTGTTCACACGCGCAAAAACATTATCAATATATATAAACAGCATACTTGTACAACTGATATCGAAGGATCAGCATTCACTGAATTAAATTACCCTATCGGTGCTTTACAGTCAGGAAGATATGCACGATTTTCTAACTTATAACTGCGCATTGCAGTCAGATGTGCATGATTTTCTAACTAAAGTATACATGTCTGCGCATTACAGTCAGGGAGATATGCATGATTTTCTAACTTATACCTGTTTGTGCATTATAGTCAGATGTGCATGATTTTCTAACTAAATTATACATGTCTGTGTATTACAGTCAGATATGCATGATTTTCTAACTAAATTATACCTGTCTGCGCATTATAGTCAGATGTGCATGATTTTCTAACTAAATTATACCTGTCTGTGTATTACAGTCAGATATGCATGATTTTCTAACTAAATTATACATGTCTGTGCATTATAGTCAGATATCCATGATTTTCTAACTAAATTTTACATGTCTGTGCATTACAGTCAGATATGCATGATTTTCTAACTAAATTATACATGTCTGTGTATTATAGTCAGATATGCATGATTTTCTAACTAAATTATACATGTCTGTGCATTACAGTCAGATATGCATGATTTTCTAACTAAATTATACATGTCTGTGCATTACAGTCAGATATGCATGATTTTCTAACTAAATTTGCCTGTCTGAGCATGATAGTCAGATATGCATGATTTTGTAACTAAATTATACATGTCTGTGTATTAGTCAGATATGCATGATTTTCTAACTAAATTATACCTGTCTGAGCATGATAGATATGCATCATTTTCTAACTAAATTATACATGTCTGTGTATTACAGTCAGATATGCATGATTTTCTAACTAAATTATACCTGTTTGTGCATTATAGTCAGATATGCATGATTTTCTAACTAAATTATACATGTCTGTGTATTACAGTCAGATATGCATGATTTTCTAACTAAATTATACATGTCTGTGTATTACAGTAAGATATGCATGATTTTCTAACTAAATTATACCTGTCTGTGCATTACAGTCAGATATGCATGATTTTCTAACTAAATTTGCCTGTCTGAGCATGATAGTCAGATATGCATCATTTTCTAACTAAATTATACATGTCTGTGTATTACAGTCAGATATGCATGATTTTCTAACTAAATTATACATGTCTGTGCATTATAGTCAGATATGCATGATTTTCTAACTAAATTATACCTGTCTGTGCATTACAGCCAGATATGCATGATTTTCTAACAAAATGATACATGTCTGTGCATTACAGTCAGATATGCATGATTTTCTAACTAAATTATACCTGTCTGTGCATTACAGCCAGATAAGCATGATTTTCTAACAAAATGATACATGTCTGTGCATTACAGTCTGCCCATATTAGTCAGGAAGCTCAACCATCTTCTACCCATAGTAGCCTCTCTGTGCTGATCTGATGAATACTGAGGAAATTAAAGAAATTAACCCTTTTGGTGGAGAGTCCATGATGCAAAAGACCTAGCCACAATGGATCTTTGTGTCCAAGTTGGTCAAATTCTGTTCAGTTGTTGTTTTTGTTTTTTTTTAAAAAAAGAAGTTATGCAAATGTATTTCTATTTTGGGTGGTGGACTGTCATGATGTTTGCAGGATGTTTTATTTGAAGTTTTTCATCAGATGTAACTTTTAAAAATATTTTTTAGCAACAATGGCCATATCTGATGGTAGATTGGCATCATATGTACAAAACTGAATGTCAACATCCTTTCATTTAGTTACATTCTGCCAAATGGTTAATGTGTACAAGTCTTTTCAATATTTGTTTACTTTTAGTTATAATAGACATACTTATGTTGTTGTTGTTGTTTATGTTGCTGTTGTTGTAAGGTTTAATGCCAGTTTTCAGCACAGGATGGGCTGGCTTTACATGGTAGCTAGATTAACTGGTGAAGGAAAAATCCTGGAAAACCTTGGGAAGAATATTTAAAGCTGCAACTTGTTTGTTTTACTTAATATTTCTTGCTGAAATTCACACAATCTCTTTGAAATCTATTCAATAAACACTTTCAATAATTTGCAATGATAACCATACAAGTTGTATTGATGCTGAGGCCACTCAGTGCTAATGAAGTGGTAACGGCCAATTAGTGAGGTTGTTGTTTTCACATTTAACTACCGTAGTTGCTTCTATATACAACCAAATCTATCTTGAAAATGGTACATATCTTTAAATGATCATTTTACAGCAAGTCCATGTTTGTTGTGAATGTATTTACTTTTACTTGTTTCAGACAATTGTTATACTACATTTTATTTGGAAATCCCCAAACAAGTACTGAAAAACATTTAAATTCTGTCGTAATAAATAAATCTGTTAACCAATGTTACTGAAAATTTGAGAAAGGATATATTGGTCCCCATTCATAAATAGCCACTGTTTCTGCATGTGTAAAATGGCCTTATATAAGACGGGTGGCTTTTCCTGAGGGGGACTATATTTGTGAGATGTGTATGTATATGTGTATATAGTAGGCAAGCTACATACATGTATCACTTACAGCAGTTAATATCTTCATTTAAAAGTAACATATTTAAAATGCTCTTGTCTTTACAAAGAGAGTTATTTCAAGGTAATATAAACTAACAGTTCTTATTCTTAGACCTGAAATGTGAGTGGAGTATTGTTGGCATTTGCATTATAAAACCATTCAAAAACACTATTTGAGTCTTGGTACAGAAGCTGTTTCAAATGTAACATAATTATCTTTCCATTTATTCCATTTTCCCACTGCTACAGAATGTTCTTTTTTTATGCTCTCATTTATTTGAGTCTTTCCTACACAAATTTTTCAGCATGTAAAAAAAATCTCCCCCTTGTCATCAAGTTGAATAACTTTTATTTTTCTCCTTAAGTATTCTTTCTTTGTTTATGTGATATGTTTCAGGTCGGTAATGATTTATTCCTAATTGTGCGATACTACAATTTAATTTTGCAGAAGAAAACATTTGTAAACAAAATGCATTATTATACCGGGAAGTGATACATGAACTGTCATGTGATTTTTCAATCTTTGTCTGCTACCATGTTTTATTTCTTATTAAGTGTGTGTGTGTGTGTGTGTGTGTGAATCCACAAAATCTATTTTCAGCCTCACTGACCATGTTATGATCTTGACAATTACATCGGACGTAATGGTAAATTTTTTAAAAAATCCACTGTGTGAAGCCTGCTCTTTCAAAACACAGCTGACCCCATTTCTATCTGACCATGTTATGATCTTGACAATTAAAAACATTTGTGAGGGGTAAATTTTACATTTGTGCACTAATATAGTGGCCAATGGTCGTGTTAGCAGGGTGGCCTTTCTTGAGGGGTACTTTTTGAATTTAAACTCATCGGTGCCAAGGGATTCTGGCTGTAAAGAGTGGGTGGCCACAAGTTAGTGTAGTCCACTATATTTGAGTGAGTTGCACAGAACTTATAGATTTCAGCCGATTCTAGTCTTATGAAAAATACAGAAATTGCAGCATTAATGGTGCATCTGCATCTTAACACAGACTTAAAAACCATTTATTCCAGAATGCTTTTTGTACAATTTAGGCAAATTAAAAATGCTTGGGTTTTTTTAATTTTTTTCAAAGACATTTCAATTTGAATATTTTTCTATTGCTTGTAAAGGTTTCCATACTTGATGACATATCTGCCAGTTTTCATGTCAGGATGTTTTCTGTCAAGATGGATCAATTTGTATTGAGTCAACATGCCATTAAAACAACTCATATTTTTCTTTTTGAAAGGGTAGCCATATTTGATGTTTGATTGGCTTCATTTTTATAGACTTCAAAGAAGTCTTGCCAGGATTTTTTCTGTGAAGTTTGATCAATTTCTGTTCATTTGAAGAAAACACTATTTCAAGTTTTGTCCTATTTGTATTAACAGTGGCCATAAATGATTGGGGATCAGAATTATTTAGACAAAATTGAAAACCTTCAATAAAATGGATGCCTCTAAATTTAGTCGAATTTTGTTGAAATTTTTTTTAAAAAAAAGTCATCTAAAAAAAAAAAAATTCCGTAATGGGCTACAACTGATGACAGTGTTGCATAATTTATACAAATTTTAAAAATCTTCATGCCTGGATGCATTCAATCAAGATTGGGAAAATCATATTAACACATTAACCCCTGGAGGTTTTTGCTGTTTTTGCATGAAATGCGAGTAGTTAACACAATTTGGGGACTATTTCTGAATACATCCTAATACATCCGACTTCCAAGCAATATTACATTAGACAAATGGCTAGTTGTGTTAAAGAAAATGTTTTTCATTGGTTAGTTTGCTGTGCATGAGCAGAAATTGAAAAGTTGGACTACTTTTTTCTTTTTCTGGCTTAATGGACCTATAATTTTCATATGGAGAAGGTCTTTAATTCAAATTGTCCACCTTATCCTACTGTTTTTTGCACAGGTTCACTTGTCTCTGTGTGCTTCAGACTGATCTGTCGCATATCTGAGGCCACAAAGTCTAAAATCTGGACAAAAAATCAGATTCCGGCAAATTTTGGGTGAAAAAAACGAGTCCAAAACTCTTCTCCCTTCTGTATTTTGTACTGCAACTAAAATGTCCAGATTATTTGGTATCATTGTATATAGTTAATCTGTCTACCTTTCTATAATACCACCCACTTTAGTGTATCATGCATGACCTTGACACTACAGACCTTGGAAGTAGGCTACTACCTCATGCCCCATAAACCCATCGCTAGGGGTTAATGTGTTAATAAGTACAGTATATACTCACGAATAAGCTCATTCGCATATAAGACAACCCACCCACCCACCCCAAACTGAATTGGTAAAACTGTTATAAAGTTCATGACCCGCATATAAGCTGACCCATAATTTCTAGACTACCGGTACATCACAAGATGCACAAAGTGAGTTCTGGATATGTTTATTTAGGCAAATCACATTATTAAATAAAATGAAAGAAAGCTAATTTATATGTTGAAATAAAAACAATTCTAAAGTGTTAAGTCTTAATGGAAATTTAATTAATCCTCATTCTAAAATCATAAATTATAGAAGTTCAATACCCTTTAGAATCCTTCAAAATCGGGCTCTGTATCAGACTTGCAGTTCATGAACCCTAGCTTTTGTTACGGGCGTGCTTTGATCATATAACGTCATCATTGTCAAGTATTGTGACAGTTTATAACTGTGAGCAGAAACCATGTCCACTACCATATCTCATTAAGCAATACATCTGAGAGTCGGCATGTATTAGTAAAGTCATTGGCATTGTGCAACAAAACAAACCTATTATCCCCGAGGAATTTACAACAGATTAAGCATATGGTAGCTAATGTACAACACTCTATCGCTAACAAACCACTTTGCTTTACAAACAACTCAACAGTAGTATATAAACTGTGGCTGCCGATTACTTCTAAAACAAATGTCAAAGAAATCCCACAAATTATATTGCTTTACAATTATTCACGCCGATTCTTATATTGCACTGTTATTTACCCTTCCTAATCGTGCGCACAACAAACCCCTATGGAACCTCTCGCTATTGTTCCTTTAAGACTATCGTACTATATATTTCTACTCTCGATCAAAATGTTTGTAGTGTATACCTACAGTACAATATCGTAATTCTTTTATTTTTTTTACATAGATTCTATTCATATTTACACTGAAATAAGCTAATATGCATTTGTACGATACCGTAGAGTTTAATGATTACTGATTAGCTGAGGGTTAAATACTTGACTGGAGATTACTAATATGGTGGTTCTTTTGGAAAATACACATACCACCATGGCTCAAATAACACGTATGGCTACATTTTCTTGTGGATGGACATCTGTCAAATAGACGTCAAGTACGTTAAAACATGTTTTTCATTCATTATCCTACCTCTTAAGTTAGGAAAAAAAATATTTTTTTCACTTCACAACAGCACAAATCTTATGAGCCAAATATTTTAATTATTATAAAGTTTATTGATTTTTTAAAATAAATTTAATAATTCAATTAAATTGGTTATGGGTATGTTTGTTGATGTTTGTTTATTCTTATTAAACAACTTTAGTACCAGATTGATTAGTGTGTGATTGATTTTGATTTTGTTAATCGAAAAATAAACGTTATATTTTTCTGACCTATAACTGAGTCTTTGATAATGAATGATCAAATCCCACTCAACATTATTAGTTGCCAATTGCACATTTATATGTGCATCTTAAAGGGCTTCGAGTGGCCAAGTGGTTTAAAGAGCTCTCCATTACGGATCACTGCCATCTCACCTCTCTGCGTGGATTCGAGTCTCAGATTCAGCCAATGTGGATATGTGAGAAAGCTTGCCAGTAGCTTTTCGTGGGTTGGTGGTTCTTTCCATTGGTTTTCCCGGGTTCTTCCTCAATCATTTAATAAAGGCCGCAATGTATAACCAACCTGTCATTTGCTGAAAATTGGCATTAAACCCTACAACAACATTGTAACAGAATTGTTACCGAGAGGAGGGTGGATTAAATGAACAATACAAACACAATTTGTGAAAGAAAATATAAATTTATGTTATAAATTATAAATGAAAAAAAATACAGATGTAACAACACAATAATTCATGCACTCAACCCACAATTAAACTCACAACCATTCACAATACATGAACAAATTAAATAACAATACAAAAGGAATCACAAATGTAAAGGGATCTCTTGGATTATACACAGATCCAAGAATCCTTTACGAAAGTTAAATAAATGCAAGTATGATTTACGAAAAAAATAAACACAAACGACAAACTATCTATCGCACGATGGATTGCGATAACTAGCACGATCATATACTTGTATTCAATCAAGTTGCTAGCTTTTATTGATATCTATGTGATCACTTGAAATATTATTGCGATCTGACATAAACATGCAAATACAACAATGTATTAAATTATATCACAATTTCAATACACCTATGTGTCTCCCCTGTATAACCGCACGATTCAGCAACAGTTGAATCGTCTCTCAGTTTCCCCAAGAACCGAGGGTTGACCAATACTATTATCGGACGTTTCCCTACACGGATCCACCACAATTATACGTTCAGACAGCATACAACATCTACCAGAACCAACGGTTCCTCACTACCCTAGATGTCGACCCGGACGTTTTACAACTCTAAGACAGCTCCGACACTCGGACTTCTAGCTTTCCGGATATTTACATGTTACACAGATGTTGACGAACAGACAGTTCGACACACAGACAGATACTTCAATTCCGTTTGCACAAATTAACGGCACAAGCACATTCAGATATTTATACAGAGATGTTCCAGAACAAACAATAGATGTCCCACAACAAATCAGACGATATCAAAGACGTTTATCAAAAGATGGTATCAGATGTGTTAACAGCTACGGTATCAACGATGTTATTAGCAGCTACGGTATCAGAGACGGTATCAACGATGTTATTAGATGCGCTATCAGTGATGTACTTCTACGGTATCAACGACGGAATCAACGACGGAATCAACGATGACAGCTATTGTCAGATGTTATCAGATCTACGGAATCAACGATGTTATTAGATCTCCGGAATCAGCTATAATAAACAAAACCAGACTAATAATAGTTGTCTCAAAAATAATCTAAGCCGTAGATTACGATATTGTATTTAAAGTCTAAAAGTGACTAGTAATTCCAAATATTCCACGTTTAATTGCAATAAAAGCATCATTATACGAAATGATAATCTGAATAAAATTCACAATAAAACGAAATGTAAATTTAACACTCACCCCTTTGGCTGGAGATTTGCAAGACGAGGTTATCTATCCTTCGATTAGATATTTTAGTTCCCGTAAATAATAATGAGAAATCCTTCGCCTTATATACTCTCAATAGGTGAACATAAATCACATCGAGCTTGCCGTGCACCACGTTAAAACGAGTATTTCGGATTTCATGTAAATTACAAATTGGCACATGCAAATCGTTACACGCCACTTAATCACCCCAGGTAATGCGTGTACGACGAAATCAAGAAAATGGTGAGTTTCGTTTGCAATTCAAGTACAACAAAAATCAGTTCAAATTTTCGCCTAATTCTGTGACAAACATGCGCATCTTATAATTATAATGGCTATATTTATTGCACTTTTCCATGTTTATTGCTGTTCATATTTAACAAATATTATTAATAAATAATAAATCTGTTCGATAATTATTCTAATTTTCCCTTTTTCTGAGCATACATGTTGAAATTTTTGGCAATAACTCACTGACTTCATCAGTGATTACTGTTGATCACATGACTTATAATGGTCAAGAGATATGAGAAAACTGGTGTAGAAGGGTGGTGGTAATTCCAGCCCTCATCCCTTTTTAGAGTTGGTCTCTACTGTCTCTATTTTGATTGCCTGCTTCACCTTCCTTTTCCATCCTCAAAATAACCTTGATCTGATTGGGAATGATGGAATGTCCACATTTTGCAACAATGTTCATATATCATGGAAGGCTCTCTACTGACATTTTCCTAAAAATGTTGTTTATTGTTGGTTTCAACAATATTGTCATCCTCACAATCACTACATTGAATATAATAAACCACACCATATTTTTCAAATTTTCTGGTTTGACTTTCACATGTGTAAGTATTTCTCTTAAAAAATGTATGGTTTGGGATATATATTAATCCCATGTTGTCGGAATACTCTAGATATGGCTTCTGATGTACCACAAATGAATGGAATAACAATGTTGGTTTTATTTAGGCTACTACTGATTTTATTTGATGCTATTCTCTGGGATTTGAAAAAAAAAAAAATAGATAGCCATTAACTAAATACTGTGATATTGCCAAATTTTCGAACTCTAAGACATTTATGATTTGAGTAAGGGAAAATTCTAATAATCATGAATTATCCAGAGCAACGAAGCAACATTTTCAATTACATCTTAGTTCTTTCGATTTTAATGGGGAAAAAAAGTGTTTATTTGTATGAACAAGGTTTTGTCATAAGTTTATGATGAAGAGAGAGAGAGAGACTAGGATCTACATGATAATAACTGATCTCTCGATCTCGATCTCTCTCCTTTATAATACACCATAATAGTCTTTTGATTGTACTTTTTTCATGTGTTTATGTAGGATTATTTTGTAATATAGTTTTGTCATGCATTATTATTTTTGTAATATAGCATTCTCATACATTTTTATTTTTGTAATGTAGTTTTGTCATGTTTGATTCTTTTCTGTAACCTATATCTTCCACTACCATAAATTCATCTTTTTGATCCTTAATTAGACTGCAAGTTACAGGTACAATAAGATGTGTCTCTTGAAGTTAATATCTACTGCAATCATCGTAAATCAAAGTTTAAAATACCAATTAAAAAAAGAAGCCTCTAAAGAGTGACGTAACAGCACAGGATCATAAATGACTTGTCTTCATAATGAAAGGATTCTACCTGTGGCATTGGCAAGTTACCTAAATAATCAAATAATTATTATCATAATTGTTATTATTATTATTACTATTATTATTATTATTATTATTATTATTATTATTATTATTATTATTATTATTATTATTAACCTTTGAAAGAAAAAATGAATGATCATATTGCAAAAGAAATCTGAATGGGCTGAATAAATATGGGATGTAAACAGTACAGGAGACCTGTGAAAAGTAAGCTGCTTACAAAGACAACAGTGATGTATGGTAATCTGTAGTTTTATAACCAGAGACAACTTCCAATATGTACTGACAAGTTGTATTACATATATAATTTTTAAAAAAAAATGTTTTTTGAAGTTGAACTTGATATATATTCTTTTAAATGTTACTTGTTTGATTAGAATGATGCTTGATTCACTAGACTGGTTAATCTATTTCATTTAAAATAAATTTTAATTTATTTTTATTTCATCAAAGTATATTATCTGTTGGTACATCATTATGACCAGTGGCACTTGCTCAACTTTATAGTATTCCAATAAAAACATCTTTAATAAAGTGGCATAGTACATCTCTAAAAAAAAAAAAATGCTTTTAAGGCGAAACAACCCAGTTAAATTGACCATACTAAAAGTAATGTTTGGGCTGTACTGACCCTGGCCAAACTGGGCTTTGGACAAAATTACCCTAAGCCATTTCAGATAAGGCTTATCTAAAGTTGAAGAGGGTGTACAGAAGGAACACAGAACCTTGCTCCATGGTTTACCTGTGTTACCTGTTGTCTGCTTGACCAACGAATAATCTGTACTACTTTTGCATTGGCTACAATTCAATGACAGCCTCCATAAGATAAATCTATGTAAGTTGATAAAGACAAACCTCCGTATGTTGTCTAAAAGCCATTATCACATTAAGTGTATCCCTCTCAAGATATGACAATGGCATGTCTTAACAGTGCAAAATGATAGCTAAAACTATTTACCATTACACTGTATTTATGCAATGTCCAGGACACTTCTTAATTTAAAGTAATTAGAACTAGAAGTGCTTCCATGGCAAATGCCCACACACTTTGCATTTACGGTATTAATTAACTTCATGGCCGGACCTCAACTTGGCCTCCAGATTATGACCCTATGGTAATTAAGTCAAAAGTTGTTTTGTATGCTACATATTTTCCATCAATGAGTAAATGTATAAAATCTGGCCCAAAAAAATATTGAGAAGAAAAAAATATCACTGCAAATGCAATTTTTGTATATTTAATGTCTGACCCCTCTCAGGACTTCTGGCAAATTATGTACCAAGTCTGATGAATTCCCATCATGCAGTTTTGGAGATGAGGTTACAAGCTGACATGTATTGACAGAAAATGAAATGGTGGGTATCACAATATTCCCTGATGAAAGTGTGGGTAATAATAAAATCATGTGTCCACAGAATGTGATATCTGCCATACAAATCTGCTTTCTTGTATGCCCAAAGTGTATTACACTGAAATCCACATGATGTGCTGCCTGGCCTGCAAACTGTGCTTTTGATGTATGCCCACTGTGTATTACTTCGAAATCCAGAGGATGTGGTGCCTGGCCTATAAACTGTACTTTGTTGTATGCCCACTGTATATTACTTTGAAAATAATTAAAAAAAAGGAGTTTAACAGAATTGTGATCACTATAATCACCAACTGACCTACAAGAATGAGCAAGATATATGGTAGGGGGTTCTTGTCATGAAATGCATAAAGATTGATTTTCAGTATGTGAACTCCACTTATGATTTATGTGAAGTGACAAGTAATAACCATGTACATCACAAGTCTGACCCAATGTTGTTCTCACCTGATAACTTGAACTGAAGAATTTGCAATGTGTGTAACAAGAGAAATGCAGTATTTTAAATCTAGTAGAAAATTGAAAACAGCAGAATTCATAAGTGCATACATACATACATACATACATACATACATACATACATACATACATACATACATACATACATACATACATACTTACATTACATTACATTACATTACATACATACATACATACATACATACATACATACATACATACATACATACATACATACATACATACATACATACATACATACATAGATACATACATACATACATACATACATACACACACATACACACAACATACCTGTTTCAACAAGTGAAGCTCTATCTATGAGTAGTATCAGTTTGATAAAGACTGAGAATAAATAAATAAGCATGTACACTATATGTAAGTGTATTTCATAGTGTGGCATAGTAAACCACACAAGCCATTGGGCAAACCTTGCCTATGGCAAATGGGAAGATTAATAAAACTAAAAACTGGCATAGTTAAAATCTTGAAAGTTACAAGTATTCATTGATCAATATAAGGCTAAACTCTACAGCTCATTCAGGTTTAGGCCAGGCAAACATATACAGCTCACTCAGTGAGTCTAGGGCAGGAAAAATTCTACAGCTCACTCTGCAGGTCTAGGCCAGGCAAACAATCTACAGCTCACTTAGATGGTCTAGGCCAGATTCCTTATTATATACTGGGTAACTGATAGTTCAGACCACCCTACACTTGTCTAACTGGGGTCAAAATAGAAAACCAATGAACCTATTATAGTTGACTTTAAAAAAATGCCTAAAAAGTGTGCGTGTGTGTGTGTGTGTGTGTGTGTGTGTGTGTGTGATTTGGAGTGTTAATGTACATGTAGCATCATGTCCCACCCAGTCACATCCTGACACCAGTCCTAACACTAACCTCTAAATGCTGAGTGCCAAGCGAGGGAGCATGAACCCACGACCTCCTGCATCCAAGGCAGACACTCTAACCACTTAGGACACAGAAGAGACAAGTGTAATTGGGGCATGTAGTGTTTACTCAACTCATACTGACCATTCAGTTTTATTTGAAGATGAACATGTCTTAGGGAATGTCCATTTGATTCTTTTGTTATTGTTGAGGGAGTAGAGAGAGAAAGAGAGGGAGATGGCCTGGGATACCTTTTGGTCTTTAACCCATTGATATCCTTCAGAAAACTAATATAATGGACCTAAAATTTTTTCTTCTATACATTTCAACATACTTTTTAACAATCCCAATGCCAACCCCCATTTGAAACAAAGGGTGAAATATTCTCTATTGGTGGGATGTAATGAAGAAATATATAATTTCAGGTTGAAAATATAATTTACAGTTCATTCAGAGTCAGCTGATATTTCAATGTTATTTCTGAGAAATTAGCATAATTCATACATCTAAGAACAGACCTGCTTTCTGCAAGGTTTCAGTAGCACCTGAACTTGACTGAATAAAGACTCAGATAAGGACTCAGATCAATCTAAAATACTTACAGATCTTCTGAAAGAAACTTATATTCTTCAAAATTTTGTTTTCCTAACTTATCTCAGTAATAAATTATTTGTTGCTGCCCTTGTGGTGGTGGGTTTAATTCCATTTTTCAGCACATGATAAACTATACATGATGGCCAGTAATAATGGTGGTGGAAGACCCCTGGTATTACCCAGTAAGACCCACCAACCCATGAGAAGCTACTGGCCAGCTTTTTCACATAATAATAATAATAATAATAATAATAATAATAATAATAATAATAATAATAATAATAATAATAATGAGGAGGAGGAGGACTTTGTATAGCGACTAATCTTTAGAAGCTCTAAGCGCTTTACAACATCTATAATGATATGACTACAAGAAACAAAAATCACAAACATGAAATTAGAAATGCTGAAAACATTTAAGATAGGAAACATTATTAGGTCTTAAAGTTTGTTCTTGCAGTCGAAAAACGTGAATTTAAAGAGCACTTTTGAAAGGGATCACTGTGTCTTTGTGTTTATTTCAATGGGCAATTCATTCCATGTTGCTGGGCCCTGGTATGCAAAAGTATATTGTCCATATGACTTCGTTTTCGTAGTGGGAATATTGATTATATGATTGTCAGAAGATGAGCATAAGTATTTTAATGGTGTATACACATGGGTGAGGCCAGATAGGTATGTTGGACTAGAGTCTGTCATTGAAACGTAGCAGAGAACAAATTTTGTGTTTGATTCTGGATCAAATGGATAGCCAGTGTAAGGTACAGATCAGCGGGGAGGTGTGCTCTGATCATGGTACTCTAAGGATGATCCGAGCAGCTGTGTTTTGAACTTATTGAAGTTTCTGGAGTAGATATTGAGATGAACCAGACAGAATTGAGTTACAATCATCCAGTCCTGAAAATACTAATGAACACACATGTTTTAGTGGCATCAACTGAAAGATATTTGTGAATGGAGCTGATGCGTCTCAGCTCAAGATATGCACCCTTGCATATGTTCATGACATGTTGGTGCAATGTAAGAGTACTGTCTAGAGTAATACCTAGGTTTCATTGTCAAGTACCAAATTTTTCGTCAGTGACATCCAGTAATTAATTCGTAGGCTAGCTGACAATCAACTGTCTTGGGGAGAGTTTGGAACGAAAAGAATGTTAGTTTAACTCGGTCAGACTGTTACAATAATTAAAATGAAAACGGACTGAGTGTTTGACACGGTAAAATTATGCGATTACTCACGCAGAGCTTTCAAAATTGATTGAGACAAATGATAAGGTGATATTTCGATCCTAAGTGGCATTTTTGGCATCTTGATAGACGGTTTTCACAAGGTCAGTAAGAATAGCATTTATTCCGATTGGGCGAATGCATAGGGAAGGGGTAGTGTTGGACCCCAGAATCGAGGAAATATATACTTCGTATCAAACGAGGTTAGTCAGTCTGAAAATTTCTCTGCAAGGGAGACTGCTACCAAGACTCCGACCGAGACGTCGTAAAATTGTGGTTCCGGGAAACTGAATGTGGAACGATTGTAAGACGCCAAAAACACAAGGTATTTAACTCAAATTCACCTTTATCAGGATGTAATGTATATGCTGTTTATCTTTGTCATAGATGCATAATGTATCGATACTACGATACAAATAGTTCAGTATTACATTGATTTAATAACGTACTTAGATATGTTCTTTGTTACAGATGCATGATGTGTTCATATTTTGTATGGATAGTCGGTTTTACAGTGATTTAATAATGTATTTTGAATTCTGAATTAGCAATTTTACCTTATATACTTAGGTAGGTAAATGGGTGGTGTAGAAAACCCGCCGTGTACAGTTATGATTGGAAAGTGTTACATTAATTTGAATTTATCATATTAGTAAATATGGATTGTGTGTTATGTTATATTGCCTCACTTTACGTAATGATTTACGGGAATATATGACTTTCCCGAATTCTGATGTCGATAATTAGCAGTATAGCTCTATTGATCTGAAAACATGTATAGAATTTGTTAGCCATATAAATGATAACACTGATAGTAAGATCTGATTGTTCGAACATGAAGACGGACGAACAATCGCAACTCTGAAAGTAACGAGATACTTAGGGCGTTTTACCCTTTTCTTTTACAAGGAAAATAGTTTATTTTGGGCAAGAGTGAGAATCAGCGAGAAGTCAAAAGGAAAGAGAAAAAAAAGAAGTAAGAAGTCAGAGTGTGGAATTCCCGTTCAATCAAAGGGCACGCTGAAGACGGACGCACGCAGGGAAAAGAAAGAAAAACCAGTCGACGAAAAAGGTCATGTTGAATCATCCAACAGTCCAATGTTAAATGAACATTCGATTCCTTGATGAAATTTACTCTCAGTATTAACTGCTAACTTCATTTATTTTCATTAGTGTTGGATTCTTCTGAATGTATCCATTATTTTAAAACTTCGGTATTTGTATTTTTCTGAACTAAGTGTATTCAGAACGAGAGAAACTGTAATTCACAGTGTCATCCTTTTCTCAATTGTATTTTTAATTAAATTCATATTTTATCTTTACGGGGGCTCGTGTATTGTCTTGTTCAAATTACCATCTCAGATTATTATATTCACTGACCGTGCAGATTACACCGTAGCAATCATCTTCTAGATAACGCCAATTAGTGGGAGGCGGTCTTCAAGTGTTGTCTTCCAAGTTGCACAATACCTCTGACCAGGCCTTGTGCAATATTGTACTAATAACACTTTGATAACCCGCCAGCACCACGTTACATTCATACTGACTGAATTTAATATTGATGTTGCTGATATTTATTGTTTGAGGTAGAGGATGTGAATGAGAAAGTCTTTGTGTTGTGATCAGAATGGCCTCAGTTTTATCATTATTAATCTGCAGCTTGTTACATGTTATCCATGATTTCACATCAGATATTCACCTCTCTACCGGTACACCTTGGATGGTAGCATCAACTTCAGTTGGGTGGCTAGACTTGTATATTTGGGTGTCATCAGCGTACAATTGGTGAGACACTGGGTGATGATCTATGACACTTGAAAGCAGCTGAGTGTATAGAGTGAAGAGAAACAGGTCCATTAACAGACCCCTGTGGAACACAACAACATAGATCAACTGGGTTGGAATGTATTCCATTTACAGATATAATTTATGTATTGTTGACTAAGTAGGACTTTAACCACAGTAAGGCTGGATTGTAAATGCCAAATACATGCTGAAGATGGTTACGTAATATATCATGGTCTATTGTGTCAAATGCCACAGACAAATCAAGAAGGGTGAGGACTGTAATCTTTCCGCTATCCAAAGCAGAGAGAATGTCATTAACTACTTTCAGAAGTGTAGTTTCAGTACTGTGGCAATGGTGATATGCAGACTGTACATTGCTAAAAAGACTGTTTGAACTGAGATGAGATACAAGTTGGGTTAGAACAACGTTTTCTAAGATTTTTTATATGAATGGGAAATTAGAAACTGGTAGGTAATTCTTTAAATCATTATGGTCGAGTATTGGTTTCATCAGCAGCGGCTTTACAATGGCAGTTTGAAAAATGATGGGAATTCCACCAATGAGAGGTATTAATAACGCCAGTTAGTGAAGGCAATTTTTGATCTAAGCACTGAAGCAGCAGTGATGTTGGAATTGGATCAAGTTCACGTGACTTTGGTGCACTCTTCATCATGACTGTCCATACTTAATCCATAGCGGCATGTTCAAAAGATTGCTAATGGCTGTTAATGAAATTCTGTATTGCAAGTGTATGGTGATGAGTCAATTGAAATTGTGTTATCAAGCTTATCTCTAATGGTTTGTACCTTGACATATAAGAAATTTGCAAACAGGTCTGGAAGGTGGAGAAAAGGTAGTTGGAAGTGGTGTACATTTACATGGTACACATACCCACATTGGCTGAGCCCAAGACTCAAACCAATGAAGTCAGAGGTGAAAAGACAATTATTGCTAATGACAAGTGCTTTAGACCACTTGGCTACAAATGACCCTCTAAATTATATTTAATTTACAGCCACAGATATGACTGAACCCACTTGCTTTTTGACTGCTTCAACAGCTTTACAATCATTTTTAAGTTGCATTATATTGTAGTACTAATGTGGTGACCAGATTGAAACTATATATTTACACAAGCGGCAGATTCACCATGGACACATTGTAGACCATGGCATCCTATCCAGATTTAATAACACTATCTTGATGTGGAACTCCTATCAAAATCCCCACTGAATCTTGCCCCAGCAGATTTCCAACTGAAGCATGGAATGGGCTTAATTATTTCCATAAATGATGAAAAACCATCATGAATTTAATATGCAGCGTTGGTCTATGTTTGCAACAGTAAAACCCAAATAAATGTGTGTGATTTTGTTCTTAACATAGCATCAAAAGGATTTCAGTCATATTGCTACAGTGTGGACGTTTATAGTGATGTCTAGCACTAGGGCACCATGCTGCAGACATGTAGCATCATGTTCCACCCAGTCACAATATTCTGACATCAGACCAACCAGTTCTAACATTAACCTCTTAACATATTAACCTAGGAGGTTTTTTGCTGTTTATCCATGATATGCAAGTAGGAAATACATTTTGAGGACTATTTCTGAACACATCCTAATACATTGTCTTCCAAGCAACATTCCATTAGCCCAATGCCTAGTTGTGTTAAAAAAAATGTTTTCCATTGGTTAGTTTGCTGGCGCATGAGCAGAAGGTGAAAAGTTGGAGTTCTTTTAGTTTCTTTATTTTGTTTTGCTTAACGGACCCATAATTTTCACATGAAGAAAACTCTATTCAAAATGTTCACCTTATCCTACTTTATGCACAGGTTCACCTGTGTGCGCTTCAGACCTGTCTGCTTTAGATCTGAGGCCATAAAGTCTAAATCTGGACACAAAATTGGATTCCAACAATGGGCTAATTTTGGGTGGGAAAAAAAACTGGTCCAAAAAAATCAAGTTTTTTCCACCGTATTTTGTAGTGCAACTAAAATGTCTAGATTATTTGGTATCTTTTGTAGAGCTAAAT
The DNA here is from genome assembly GCA_029339505.1 of Unio delphinus. Taxonomy (NCBI): domain Eukaryota; kingdom Metazoa; phylum Mollusca; class Bivalvia; order Unionida; family Unionidae; genus Unio; species Unio delphinus. Next base: position 13,579,268 of record JAQISU010000058.1, on the reverse strand, counting down.
CTGTCTAGATTTCTATAATACCACCCACTTAAGTGTCATGCATGACCTCGACGTTATAGACCTTGGCAGTAGGCTACTACCTCATGCCCCCTAAGCTCAGCGCTAGGGGTTAATGTGTTAATTAATGCTGAGGAGCAGGCAAGGCAGCTATTAGGACCACTGTATAAATCTTCTGATTGACTTGGCCAGGTTTCAACTCAACTTGTGGCGTGCAATATCTGAGGCAGATGCTATAACCACATAGGTCACTGGGGCTGTCACAAATACATTTTTCTAATGCTTGCAAAAATATAATTTAATAAATAGTCCTACAAGAAAGAACATGTATTTGTTACCAACAATTATACTTCCACAGTGAACACAGTATATACAGTGTAGGGGCGTTATCTCCCTTATAGCAGGAGTATGCAGTAAAGAATAGGGGCCCACAAATACAAATACAGGGGACCCATAAGCACATTTAAATATATTACATTTTTACACTATAGAAAGAAAGAAACTAGGAACTTGCAATATACCACCCATCAAATACCATAATTGTTGGGCTCATCTGTACGTTTTACATAGGGGCCCAAATATCCTATATATTAACACTGCTGGGGCCCAATATGTAAACTTTGCATAGGGGTCCTAATATCCTAGCTATGCCACTAATACTATGAAAACAATAAAGGACAGTCAAGCTACAAGATACAACTGTCCCTTATAGCCATGTGTAGTGATGGGAATCGGTCAGAAATTCATAATAGATAATCGGTTCCCCTTAACCAACTGATAGTCGATTATAATCGGTTACTAAGAACAAATTTTGATTTATGTTACACAGTTATATCTTTGATCAAGAATTCAATATGTTTATACTTTAACCTGACAATAATATTACAAAAATGCATTGTGTTACTTTTGTTCTACAACTTTGTTAAATGAATGCAACTTTTTATGACTGATTAGTCATATGTAACTGAAATACTGCTACAATCCCCCGAAATTCTTTCATTCATATGTGATGTGTCTATAATTTAAAGTATAGAAGGTCATGATTTTCTTGTTTGTAATTGTTTATAAATACTACAAAAGATGTTGCAATTTAACTTAAACAAATCAACAAAATGTGTTTAAATTTTATTAACTCAATAATTTAACAACTTGAACTTGTAATAATGACTATATCTTCCTAATAATGAATCGTAAGACTTTTTATTTGTAGTTGTGAAGCGATTAATAAATTTCAGGTCAACTTTAGTGGCTGGGAGTTTTACTAACCTTTGTGCTTTGCATGCACCTAAAAGGTTGTCTCCCTTTACACACAATTGATTATGGAGTTTCACAATCGATTATCTTATTGGTTTGCTCAACCAACTGATGATCGATTATAATCGATAATTGGAACAATACTAGCCATGTGTTCTTAATATACAGGCCATTATTCTCTGTGCTTTATACAGTTCATGTAGTTGTGAGTTTGTCACATAAAAATGTGAAAAAGAAAGTACAGGTTCTCAAGAATAATAGGATTACTTCTGAAACAATTTACTGCCCTATTACATTCAATAACAATCCTTCAAAAGGAAAGACTCTCTTCTGCTCAAATAGAATTTTCTGGAATCCAGGAAAAGAATGTTTCTTCTTTACAGTTTAGTGTTGAAAATATCTTGGATATTCTTGAGAAATTCTAGCATACCTAATTTGGTAAGAAAACATAGTTTCTTGCATGTCAAAGTTAGTATACTTACAAGATTCATGAAAATGTAAGACAAAATTCATTGTCATGGTCTCTGACCATAAACTTTATTTATATCATAAATATTTTATTTAACTTCTCCCAACAATGCAAAGACGTAAATCTACAATTTGTATTCATTACTCCCACCCAAGAAAATTTTCTTTTTTTTTCTTCTTTCAAGTGGCATTGTTCAAGGGATTCACCAAACATATCCACAAAGATACACTGATAACAAGATTTTCTAGATAGCCATGGTGTTCGATATACTGTATGTAAGACTAGTACCATTTTATTTAGAGCCAACTAGACATCATAATAATGATAATAACAAGATTATGTGATGGCTACCATCCTGGAAGTTAGATTAGAATCAATTTAATTCCCAATCAACTAGACACCATAAGATGTCTCCTGGTGAAAACTCCAGGTTGATATTACTTCTATAATTCAGAAGGAGAAGCAATAACAAGATTTTATAGTTGGCTGCCATGGTGGTTATACTGGATGTAATTAAAAATGCCAAATTCATTGAAACAAAGTTTGCTTCATATAAAGTGATTTCAAGGAAAATTGTATGTGTAAAATTGTTACCATTTATATCATCTGATTTTATTTGCAATGTAGAAAATATCTTTACAAAGAAAAAAGTACAATGATAAAAACATTCTTTCCATTCTAATCAACCTGAACAGAAAGCAGATAAGCTCTTGACCTTTAAATACATATTTTTCTACTGAAATAAATTCTCCTTACTGAAGTCAGTTTTATGTCGTTCCTTGATTTGTAAGGATTTTAACTGAGAATACATGACATCATACTAAATCTGAGCCAGACCTAGCCATAACACCCTCTCATGAATCATTTAATTTACAAGATTTTCACTGCTGCCATATTCTTTAGCAGTGAAGTGCCACTTTCAGCAACACTGTACTATTTTCAGTCTGACTGAAGAATATCAGTTATGAAATCAATAAGTAAACATGTCATTTTGTGAGACCTATTTGAAAATGGTTACATACTACCAATTAGTAACATGTTAAAAAAACTGAGCTTCATAAATCCATTAATATTCACTAGTGCCTGTGGCAAGCTTTAAGTGGAAAACAAATATGTATGTGTTTGGTCATAATGTTCATTATACTTAACTATGTTGATGAAAAAACTCCATAGATATCAGACAGGTGTCTGCTACACAGACACTCAAGGAAGCATTCCACTTAGACACCATCAACCTTCAGCACAGTTTCCCACATGTACCGATTTCCTTTGATGTCACAGGAAAGAAGGAAAAGCATTATTTATTTACAGTGTCCCTATCAAAGGTAAAAGAAAAATGCTTTAAACTATTTGGTTGTCAAGCAAATACGTTACTATATGAACCACGATAACAGAAGGCAATGCTGCTGCTTCAAAAACTTTGTTTAACAACTTTTCTTCTTCTGATTACAGTTATTCAAATCTCTGGAGCCAAGTCTCAAATTTTGCTTAACCTTTCAGTCTTTTTCCATGTATCACAACTGATACAATAACAACCACATTATAGAAGTTGTTGTTCTTTTAGGTTGAACATTATTTCTCAATGCAACATTTGCTATACATGGTAGCCAGTGTAACTGGTGGAGGAAGATCTCCAGAAAACCCTGTTAAGGACTACAGACATAAAGGAAGTAACTGGCAAGGTAGGTTTCTCACATATCAACATTGGCCAAGCCTGACACTTGAAACCAGACAGAGGCAAGTTCACAGTTATTGGTTATAATTATAATAATAATAATAATAAGAAGAAGAAGAAGAAGAAGAAGACGAAGACGAAGACGAAGAAGAAGAAGAAGAATGCTTTATTTATAGAAGGTGACTCATGCATCCAGGACTATTCTCCCTTGAAGCCCTCTTAACACATTAACCCTAGCACTGTTTGCGGGGCAGGAGGTAGTAGCTTACTGCCAAGCTCTGTAGTGTAAAGTGTGATACACTAAAGTGGATGGTATTATAGAAAGGTAGACAGATTTAGCTCTACAATGATACCAAATAATCTGGACATTTTAGCTGCACTACAAAAAACAGAGGGAAAACCCCAATTTTTTTTTACCTGTTTTTTTCCGCCCAAAATTAGCCCATGGTTGGAATCTGCTTTTGTGTCCAGATTTTTGACTTTATATATGGCCTCATTTCTAAGGCAGACAGGTCTGAAGTTCACACAGACAGGTGAACATGTGCAAAAAGTAGGATAAGTAAGGTGGACATTTTTAATAAAGAGTCTACTCCATACAAAAAGTATGGGTCCGTTAAGCAAAAAAAAGAAGTCCAACTTTTATCCTTCTGCTTATGCGCCAGCAGAGTAATCAATGGAAAATGTTTTTATCACAACTAAACATTAGGCTAATTGAAAATTGCTTGGAAGTTGATGTATTAGGATGTATTCAGAAATAGTCACCAAAATGTGTTCCTACTTGCATTTCATGTTAAACAGCAAAAACCTCCAGGGGTTAATGTGTTCAGGAGAGTGTAATAATGCACATTATATGAAGATAGCAATAATTACCGTACTGTTTATTTTAACATGTTTAGTATTAAAATACTAAATTCCATTATCTATTAGAAATAAAAAGATGCACATGATATCTCTTATCAAATACTCTTTTATTTGCAGCAGATTTTACATGTAGTTGAAGTTTGTTCCAGAGAACTGTACCAAAGTATTGGAAGCTCTTTTAAAATTGCTCTGTTCTTGGTTTTGGTGCTAGGTTTCCATGTGATATTCATCTCAACTGGTATTGTGTTGAAAAAGGTCTGAAAAAGTCCTGAAGATACTCTGGTGCAGTTCCATGTAGACATTTATATAAAAGAACTGCCTTGTCAAAATCTATCCTGTCACATATTGTGAACCATTTTAGTTGTGTAAATAATGCTTTTGGGGGATGATGAATTGCTGCATCATTAATTATGAGTGCTGCTCATTTCTGAAGTGAATAAATCCTGTCAAACTCAGACTTAGCAGTTTCCCCATACATTTGAACAATAATCCATTGTTGGAAAAACATATGACTTGTAGTAAAGTTTGTGTGCTTCTATAGGTAAGTATTTCTTGATTTGCTGAGAGGACAAACAGTGTTTTACAAAGAATATCAAAATGGACATTCCATAAAAAAAATATTATCTACAGACACATCTACAAGCTTTTCATGTTGACATTTTCTATTTTTATTGCAAGAGATAATTCTGGGTTCCCTCACCTGTGTTGCTTTTGTGATGTCTCCAAATTCCCACATTTTATTTACCTTCTTTAACTGCCATCTTATTATGCTGTAATCAGTTTTGGACTCTAATACGGTCTGAGTTTAATCTCATTTGGATAACTTCAGTATCAGAACTAGATGTATAGAAGGTTACATCGTCTGCTAACAAATCTGTATTTGTGGATTCATTATTTAATGGGAGATCTAGAGAGGAAGATAACTGTTCTTGGGTGGGTTCAGCTCTTTTAGATGCTACCACAATGTCTTGGTACTCTTACTTTCATTAATAGACTGTTTATAGCAGTTCTCATTTGCCTTATCTATCAGGTGCTTAGTTTTATCCCTACAGCTTTTCATGTCTTTTTTCTTGTGGAAAGTATCTCTCAGGTGCCTAGCTTCATTGATCTCAGGGGTAATCCACTTGGGTATAATTTGGTGTTTAACCCTTTTTATTTTAATCAGGGAATTGCTTGTCTAAAGCTGCACTGAACATCCAATACCATTTGTCTAAGGCAGTGTTGGCATCAGTTATATTGCAGACTGATAAGAAGGGTTTACAAACTAAATAATTTAATAATATTTCCTCATCAAACTGTATTATATTTCAATGTGTTGACAATTTTTAGATAATTTTTTTAATGTGCCTAGTTATACAGACTGGAAAGTGGTCACTCAAGTGGTTAGAACACTTGGCCACCATGATGCCACCCATTAGACAAGTTAGGTAGTTTTGCAACTATACAGATGTTATTCTAGTGCCAAGGTAAAAATGTGTGCTTGTCCCCAAGCTCAGATAAATTCCTATATCTGATTGGACAATGAATTGGTGAGACCTCGGGAGTTACATGCAAGTCTGAGCATGGTAATTCTAGGGTCAACAATTCTACAGAGGTCAGAACATTTTCAGTACTTTTACATAATTCTGATCCCCCACGAATAGACATTATCAAACCACAAATTGATACAAGCCGGTTTGTTTAGGTAGTCATATATTCCAAGTAAGATTGCACTGTGTTAAACATGTAAAATGGCTTACCAATCAGTTTAGTTTAATGCCATGAACAGATAGAAGATCAGTACACATTATTTAAATAATAATAATAATAATAATAATAATAATAATAATAATAATAATAATAATAATAATGAGGACTTTGTACAGCGCCTAATCTTTCGAAGCTCTAAGCGCTTTACACCATCAAAAATGATATGACTACACTACAGAACAACAAATGACAAAAACAATGAAATTGGAAAACATAAAAACATGCTGAAAACATATAAGATACAAAACATGATTAGGTCGCTAAGTTTGTCCCTGCAGTCGAAACAGGTGACTCTTAAGAGCACTCTTAAAAAGGACCACTGTGTCTTTGTGTCTAATTTCAATGGGCAATTCGTTCCAAGTCGCCGCGCCCTGGTCTGCAAACGAACGTTGTCCATATGACTTTGTTTTCACCTTGGGAACGATGAGTATACGATTATCAGAAGAAGAGCGTAAGGATCTAGCTGGTGTATACACATGGGTGAGGCTGGACAGGTATGTTGGACTGGAGTCTGTCGTTGAAACATAGCACAGAGAACAAATTTTGTGTTTGATTCTGTATCGAATTGATAGCCAATGTAGGGTACAGAGCAGTGGTGAGGTGTGCTCTGATCGAGGTACTCTAAAGATGATCCATGCAGCCGTGCAACATCAAAAGCAGTTATATCAGTTTCTAAAACTACCCATTCGGACAAGCTTGCATTTGGCTGTCACTGACACATCTGTATCTAAGATGACCGTTTAGTAGGATTTTTCTGTTAATTCCTTTCTCAGTGCTTCACACTGACTCCAGGTTTCACTAGGAATAAGGCCTAATAAAAATATATTTGTGGTTCTGGTTATATTGAGAAAAAAAACAAAGGTATATGGTAGGTACGTCAGTACAATTTTTAAGTGTTTTATCTTGTTCTCTGGATGGATTTAAAGGAAGTAACGATTAGAAAATAAGTATTTACATCCTGAATTTAACTTTGATTACAGTTACTTCCCTCTGTTTATTTCTTTCCCACTATTTTTTTGCTTCTCCAAAAATGGCACAGCTTTTGGTATATATTGTAGACTAAGTTCTAAGAGCTGAGCATGAAGCACACTGATCAAACGGCGCTTGTACTTTTACCTCTGTGAAACATCACAAGCAGTTATATCAGTTTCTAAAACTACCCATTCGGACAAGGTGAACAGGCATAATGGCATTTAGTCTTCTTTTTCCGTGTTATTATTCTTGTTATTGTTCTTACTGAAAACCATGTACCAGGTGTTAAATTTGTTCATCTGAATACAGATGTGCATTCCAATATTTAGTTACAGTAGTGCCAAAGCCTGCAGACTGTATAAATCTTATTATCAAATTTGATGACTCTTCTAGAATAATACATAAACTCCTTGTCTTTCATCACAGATAGATATACCCTGAATATTCTGAGATGAAAATTTCAAGGGAACTGCCAGCCCCCCCCCCCTTTCATTAAATAATGTTGATGAAGTATTCTTATATGTGATTCTGTTTTTATGTCCAAATAAAGAAGAGGGATCTATGTAGGAAAGTGACTATTTCTGTTTGACACATAAAATTATACTTTGCTAAGTTGATGTGATATTTTGCATGTATAATCAAGAAATGTTGCATATATATATATATATATATATATATATATATATATATATATTCCATAAGTATTAAAAACAATGTATCAATGTTTGTTTGTTTATTTGGAGAATTTTTTTGTATTATGCATCAGTGATTTCATTAACAGTTTATGATTCTGATGTGTTCTCTGGTAACAAAGTTAAGAAAAAAGGAGCAAAAATTTATGTTTATTTCAGTGTCTGTTTTACAAACAAATCATAATTTTGAATGACAGTTTAGAACATAAAATAATGCATTATGTTCATTACAGTTGAGGTGTTGAAAAGAGCAGCACTGGTTGATTATATTTATACTATGCGGATAATACATCTTTTTAATTAAAAGATATATACAATTACATTTTGTCAGGAAGTATAATTGTATGGGTGTATTGATGGAAACAGAAATACAAAAGCTGCCGTCTCTAATGATGACAGCTATCCTTAAAATGATGCATATATATATATATATATATATATATATATATATATATATATATATATATATTCCTTTAATGTGTACATACAAGAGCATTACTCAATGTAGATTTGAAAACAATACAAAGAAATATGTTTGTTTTTTGGGTTTAATGTCATTTTTCAGCACAAGATAGGCTATATACATGGCAGCCAGTATTATTGGTGGAGGAAGAACCCGGGAAACCCCCAGAAAGAACCACTGACCCATGAGAAGCTACTGGCAAGCTTTCAAACATAACTACATTAGCCGAATCTTAGATTCGAACCCACGCAGATAGAGGTGAGATGACAGTTATCTGTAACGGAAAGCGCTTTAGACCACTCTGCCACTTGGGGCCCCATGACAAAGAAATAAAATGTACAAAACTATTACTGTACACACTAATATATTATAGTAGAACATATCAAATATATGAAAACTTCCCATTTGACAGAAGAGCAAATAAAAGCAACTTTATTTTTGCCTATGTCGTGAATTATGATGTGTTTCTAAGCATCCCTCTGTGCTTTGTCCAAAAACAATATGGCAGCAGCTGGACACAGTGATGTCATGCTTTATTTTTAGCAAAATGTAAAATTCAGTACAAGTGCCATTGTACTATTCATGTGACAAAGCTGTGAAACAAAGATTGGGCTTTGTCACTACCACGTGTTCGATTACTATAGCATAAAATTCACAGATCCATACTCACTTCCATATTATTTAAACCTTACAAAAGCAAACAGAGAATGTAGTTATTGTTAGCTCATGATAATCAGGATCGTCTAACCCTATAAATCTTGCACATATGAACAGTTGGATCACATGCAATTCTGCTAATGAGCTAATAACTGTAAAATTAAAAGATAACTTGCATAGCATTGAAAACTTCAGCTAAGTATATATACTGCTTAACTAATGCATAACATTTCTACAAGTACATGAACAAATAATAAAACCAAAATGTTGCAATCCTATCAATAGTGTTGTAACATACCTAAAAAGTGAGTGGTTATTTTATGAAAATCCCTTTTTTTAAAAATAGACTCACATGTTGACTGTGTTTCAGAAAGAAGGATCTAATTCATTTCATTTATCAACTTTAATGCTTCATCATGTTGTCTATGATCATAAAATTCAAGTCTAGCTTCATAATCCCTGTAGTTTGTATTCTTTGCAATTCCCTGATCTAACCCAAAGACCAAAGTTTGAGCTTCTTGGACAGGTCACTGTAGACATAGACTGTCCCAGGGTCTATTGTCAGTTACACAGATAATATTGTCTCATCTGTTCATGTCTAGCTAGTAAATGTACATGTGGTTATAGGGTGTGAATCTTCTATGCTATAATCAAATAGCTAAAATCTTGCCTTGGATAGACACTGGAGCATAATTTAGCAGTCACATGACAGTTTGATCCATGACAAGACTCGAGTCACTAAGCACATATGCCAATTCTCAAACATAAAAGATATACAACAAGCTATCTGTATGTTTTTTATTTTATATAAAAACCATTGTCCAATTATCCCCAGCAACAGAGGTGTTATAAAACATTGCACATTTTGGCAAAATCTACACACACAGACCTATCATTGACAGGAGTTACATATGTATAGCTGTCATAGTGTAGATGAAGGAGTTCATGGGTATTACACACATACAACCATATGTACATGTAGGGTACTATTAATTACTCTCAGTAGTTAACTGATTTAGATGTGGAACCTGAAAAGTCTTTCTACTCATAATAAGAATATTAAGGCCACATTGATTTCAGATCAGCACCATTTTCAATGATGTTAAGCTAGATATCACAAGAAGTCTTTTGGTGAAAACCCTATTTTGATACAACTATCCATCTACAAGGATCAGAAACAAGAAGATTTTCAAGATGGCCACTGTGGCAATTAAAGTAAAAATCAGATCAGCACCATTTTTATTTGGGACCATCTAGATAATATATTTCTTGTGAAACACCTGATGTCAATAATAATTTCCTTCTAGGAGAAGCAGCTATTGGAAGATTTTAAGCCAGCTGCTGTGGCTGCCATACTGAATGTCAGACTGGTACAATTTTTGTTTAGGACTAACTACATATCATAAGTAATCTTATAGTAAAATTCCTATGCCGACAAGACAATTCACTCAGAAGTAATGCTAGAGCATGATTTTCAAGACGGCCACTTATCACTTACACTGGATTTCCAAACAGCATCATTTTCATTTTGGATCAACAAGACCATGGAATGAATATGGGTGTAAATTTTCGTGGCAATCCTCCAAGTAATTTAGGAGGTAGCAACGATTTGCACTAATGGAAAGACAGATGACAGACAACAGACATTGGACACAGATTATTTAAAAAAGCACTTCTGATCTATGACCAGAAGAGATAAAACTTATGGGAGCAAGAAATTTGTCCATATATAACAACATCTTCAGGTGATGGCCAGGTTTCATGGCAATACATAAAAAATTACAATAACTGATTTTGTGCAAGATGGCAGGACAGACAGGAATCCTATACAGAGGGGTATAAAAACAGCAAGCAAATTCAACAAGCTTTTGTCTAAACAAACATACAAGTTATCCATAAACTTTGCTGAAGGTACATTTTTGATAACTTAAATTTATGTGCCAAAACCATTTTTCTTCTTTCAGTCAGTGGAACCTTTGAATTTCACTTACTTACCTTGAAGCCATTAGATTTCTTCCTTAATCCAACTAAAGTATATCCATACAGTTTGGCCCAAGTCTGTACTATAAAACTATGTTTCTTCCTTTAGATCAGGACCTTTGAACTTTTGGTCATGAAATCAATAGGGTTCTTCCCTACCCACATACAAGCCGTCCATAAAGTTCAATAACAGTTACTGTTAATGGTGGAGAACTCGGGTTATTGTGCAAAACTATTTTTCTTCTCTCAGCCACATTGACCCTAACCTCTGAAACCCAAATGCAATATAGTTGTTTCTAATCCAAAGTGCAAACCATCCACTAAGTTTAGTAATTATTGATGGTATTGAAATTTCATTTCATTTTTCTGCAGAACCATTTATCTTCTGTCATGCTCTATGGAACCACAACTTGATAGGGTTCTTCCTCACCCCAACTGCAAACCATTCACCCTGTGTGGTAACTGCAAAGTTGAGTAACTGTGCAGAAATGAAATTGGTAATACAGAGGGATGGAAATACATCAAAAGATAAATTTATGCACTGCCATAGCATCATCTTCATCATTTTTATCATCACCAGTCTCTTGACCTAGTGTGGTTGTTGTTGAGGCACTGTGCTGCTGAGCATCTGACCAGTTCCCTCCACTTGTCTTGATCATGTGCCAATGCCTCTGTCTGTGCAAAACTTTTCCTGGTCTATTCTGTAATGTTGTCAGACCATTTTTTTCTCTGTCTACCTCTCCTTCTGCCACCCTGGACACTGCCTGGCAGTACTGTTGTGGATAGACTGTTGGCTCCAGTGACAAGGCCATACCATTTCAGCTTTCTCTTTTTGACAGTGGTGAGGAGGTCTTCATAATGGACCCCTCATCCAAGCATTTGTGAAGGATGAGGGGCATTATTGGAGTAAACAGTTACCCCTGAGTCTTTGCAAGCATTATCAAACATTGGTTTCTTAACCCATTAAGGAATCGACGAATGTTTTGGTACTGTATCCTGAACAAATGTTTAAGTATTCTGTGAAGAAAAAAGATTGGGTGCACCACATTTCAGAAAAATAAAATTTGCAACTAAAACATTTTCCAATCTACCTCTAGACCCTGAAGTTTCACAGTATTAATCGCTCAGTATATTATAATGTGTTCATTACTACAGAGGTTATCATCAACTTCACAAGTCAAACAAATGAGATGGATTGCAGATGGTCAGTTCTAACGAAAAGATGGATCCTGTATAACTTGAGATTGAAAAGGCTAAACTTTGGTTCTTATGACAAGGCTTTTATGTGTGTGTGTGTGTGTGTGTGTGTGTCTGTGTGTGTGTGTGTGTGTGTCTCTGTGTGTGTGTGTGTCTGTGTGTGTCTCTCTGTGTGTGTGTGTCTCTGTGTGTGTGTGTGCCTCTGTGTCTTTAGCTTATCTTTAACAAATCTCTTGTCATATATCACTACAATGTTTGCAGTGTGATGTTTGTACTGATGTCCAGTACAGGGGCATGATGCTGCAGACATGTAAAATCATGTCCCGCCCAGTAACATTATCCTGACACCAGGCCAACCAGTCCTAACACTAACCTATTAATGCTGAGTGCCAAGTTACATATTTTTTTTGTCTTTGGTATGACTCAGCCAGGGAAACCTGTGATCTCCCACATCAGTTAGGCATTCTAACCACTTAGGCCACTGGAATGGTGTCCTTATTCCTATATATTATGATGATGTTCTATCCAGTTGGGAAGTATCTGGCTTTTTAAAGCAAGTATGAATACAAACATGGACTTTACATTTTAAGGATTTGATTGACACCTTTATTTTGCATAAAATGAGCCAGGGTAACTCAGTGGAACTCACAAACAAATGGTAGTGGGTTCCATACCTGCCCAGGCCAGCCAGATCAGCCACCTCTGTTCTTTAGAAAAGCATTTAGCTACCATTTCCTTGTCATGGTAAAGCCATGTCTTAAAAATGCCATAACCCCCACCCCATTATTTGTAATATTTGCTTTTCTTAATGGGAAAAAAATACAGTTAGAATTAGGTCAAAGCATACTAGTTCACTATTTGATAGACACAAGAACCCTCTCATTTATTAGTTTTGCACAGCAATGTATTGCCAAATTTCTTGTACATACATACACATGCATACACACATGCGCGCACAAGCACAGTGCCAAAGATACTGCAATATTGGTTTCTGATTTAATATTGACTATCGGGCCACTGCAAACATGGATATATGAGAAAGCTTGCCAGTAACCAGAAAATCTGGCAACTGTTGATCACACTGCAACTTGGTTCAATTTTCTGGCTTATAAAGCCTCATTCAGAGAAGGCACCGAGGTAGAAAATTGAGTGTTCACACATTATCAGTACTGCCACAAATTTCACTTTACACAGGTGAACCACTACCATACATTTCCAGAATAATGTACACCATTAAACTCAAAGACCCAGATTCACTAACAAATGATGACATAACAGCTTGACCTAGCTGCAACAATTACTGATGCTGAAATTTTAGACCTGAAGTATGGTCCTACTGTGCCAACATATCATGCAAAGACTAAAAAGGGGGTGTCTTACATGACATAACCTTGCATTGGATAGATATACTTGTAATGGGGCCTAGATTACATGAGTAGCCTTAAATATATGTGCTTTTTGTATTTTTGTTTTTATTTTTAACATAGGTTTAACAATTTGAGTCATATAGGTACAATGTCTGCAGTGTGGAAGTTTGTAGTGATCTCTAGCACTGGGGCATCATGCCATAGTCATGTAGCATCATGTCCCACCCAATCACATTATCCTGACACTAAACTGACCAGTCATAACACCAACCTCTTAGTGCTGAGCCCCAAGCAAGGCAGCTGCTTGTACCATTTTATAGGTCTTTGATATGACTTGGAGTTTGAACCCATGACCACAGGCATATGAGGCAGCCATTCAAACCACTTAGGCCATTGGAGTGATTGCCTTGCATCTATTGCATTGAATACCATAAGGAACTTCAGTAAGTTATATTTGGTGTATATTCCATTTGAAAACTAGCACTCTACTATAACAACAAATTTAAATTTGAATGTTGCATTACCGGTACATTAAAAAATTCATGTCTGGTTTGAAACTTGACAAACACTTAAAGCCCTTTAAAAAAGATTCCATCTGTGTATTATTACTTCCGTTGTGCCTATAGACAAAACATCAATTACTAATGTTTCCAAGCAAAATAAGTTTACTGTATCATATTCTTTGAAATGGACATTTCTCTTCATGAAGCAGCTATATACCAGCTAACCTCTTTGTAACAGCCATGGATGTTAATGATCAAAGGAAAACAGTTATCAGTTGCATGCACATGAAATCCCTTAGAACCATCAGTTTTGGGAAGTGAACAACTACCAATGTGTTCCTTTCTTTTCAGGTGACCAATGTAGTTAACAATTAAAACAAGAGTGGTAGTTTAGCAAAGTACCATGGGAGTACACACAAGCAATGGCATTAACAAATTTGTAACCAAGGTTAATATGCATCAAAAATGTGTGAAAGAAAGATAGAGTTTATATTTCTTATTGCATATTAGTTTTGAAGGGTATGTGAACACATTATATATATATATATAACACATTATATATATATATAATATACATATATTAATTATATATGTGTGTGTAGTATCAAATTTTGAATAAGCAGTGAACCTTAAAGTTCACTGCACTGAGCATAAAGATTTTTATTACATTTAGACCAGGGGAGTATTTGGGAAGGGTCATTTCAACTTTTACTCTTAAATTCTTCAATGTCAGTGTTAAAACTTCAAAGGGGTCAGTGTTCTGATTCAATTAAATTAACCGGATGTCTTAAAACAGGTTTGAGAAAGATACAGCTAAACTTCCGATTTGTGTCAAATAGTCATTCTTCAAAGGGAAAAGTTATATAGCGCAGTTCAGAGATACTGACAAAACAAACGATTGTCTTGGGATCTTTTTTAGAAACCACTGCTTATGACTGGCAGAGTGAAATTAAGGCTCACATCTTGGAATCTGTCTTGAGAGACCACTGCTATGAGACCGTGTTTTGGGAGACAAGATTCTCAATGCACATATTTATTAATTATTTAGTGTTTTGACCTGTTATGGGGGACCACCTGTCTTGAGAGACCATTATTTGGTGGTCGAAGGTTTGGTCTTTCAAGACAGGTTCTACTGTAATAAGCATTTAAAGTGACAACCTTGACTGAAATTCTTTAGTCTGAAATTTCTTTAAAGAGAAAAGTTTGGCTCCAGGATAGCCTATAATGGAATAGTGCCTCGTTAATCAAGAAAAGGGAGACTCATTTCCAACCCTTTGGGAAAAGTAATATATACATTCATGGAAGATATGGGAGGAGTGACTTAATCCAAAGTCAGGATTTACATTTTTTGTGCAGTCAAAAAACACATGACATATAAATTTGTGTGCAAAATTTTGTACCTCTTAATAATGTTTTTTTGTGTAATGCAAGTGGGAAAGGGTTTGGTTTGGTTTGGTGCTTGATGATACAACAACCAAAGTATGTTATTTAGTGTTGAGGTAATTTGAGTAAAAGTGTCTTGCTCAAGAACATTCTACAGTATCCGACCATCAGTAATGTGACTGGCATACTGACTGAGCCACCATGGCTCTGGTACCGGGAAATGTCTGAATTATGTGCAATATAATTCAAAATTATGGTGCTCACTCCAATAGTATATACCAATCTCCCCTAAAGAATACTGCTAATATCTGGAAACAATACAAAAGAACCACAATAGTTTGCTTATCTGAGTATTGGTCTTGTCAGCCAAGGGTTACATGTTCAATACCTGCCCAGGCCAGTCTAGGTTGGCTGCCATGATGTGTCCTTGGGAAAGATACTTTGATCCCATTTATTTTGCAAGCTAAAAACAATAATGTGTTAACAGGGCTCTTAAAAACCAATAAAAAGAAAACAAACAATGGAACAATTTTCTATGACAAGGAAATCAGCTGCATTGCATGCCACCATAAATGATGAATTTGTTTAATACAAATCAAGCCAACAGCAGGTTTAACAGCATGGCAGCACTATGACTCTGTTTTTAACATAATAATATACAAATTTCACATATTTTGCTAAATACATTTATTGTTGTAGCACATGCTAAGTGTTTGAACATGTATTTTTTTCCATTGTTCCTACAAATGTTCAAACTTTAATGTTCAAATGGTAAAATGTGTTTTCACAAAATAAATGACATACAAAATTTAATATACAAAATTACTTAAAAAGCTGCTTTTTAGAAACTGCAAAGTGTACTTTATGACATGAATAGTTCTGATGCTTGCATGACGAACTTACAAAAACATACATGTCCTAATGCAGGTAATAGAAAATCATCCAAGAAATCAAGTGTGCTGAATTTTTTTTAAATCATTAATACTCGCTTGTCAGTTGGATCCAACTTCTAAGTGCGACACGCAGATCTGCTGTCGCATGATATGCCCACAGATCTGTTTCTCTGTTGTTTGCAGTTTTACCTGCCTTACAAATGCCACAGTATGAACTGAGTTAAAGGAAAATTAATATTCCACCACAGTGCCCCATGTGTGCTTAGGCCATGGAATGCTGAACCATTTCATTCTACTATCACCACTGGTAAATGCAGCACTGAAACAGTACCTACCACTCCATAATTTTGTGCTGCAGTTTGATGAAACTGACCTAATTCAATTGTTTGTTACACTTACCTAGGAGATAGTTAAGAATAATTATTGTGACCAATGTTGATGATTGTGATCTCTCTGGACATTGTCATTTGATGCATGTTCGTTTTTTCACATTTGAACCAATCATATCCTTTTTCCTTCTTTTTCTTTCAAATTGAATATGTAAGCATCATACACTTCTTCATACAGAATACATCACATTAGATAATTGATTTTGCTTGCAAATGCTGTAAATCCTTCTGTAAGAGAGCACTAGCTTAAAACTGGGGGGCTTAGACTATGCTACACATGCCAATGGCCAATTGTGAATGAATTAGATTGATCACCCTTGGCTAACATAAAATACTGTGCCAGAAAAAATGACCTCAATGACCTCAATTCAAAACGTGACCACTTTGACCAAAGGCTGGCCAGACAGATGTATAGTCAAATCTATCCTAATGGTCACCTATTCACAACAAAATTCTGCTGTCCCTGATCAATTTCCTATGTTTAAATGTCTTGTAGCTGTTAAATATCCTGTAGCAGTCACCTGCCTTCCACAGAGATCAGCCAAGTGTTTCATGAACAAATAATGGTTTCTCCCTATCATAAGTGGTCACTGGAGTGTATTTATATTAACTGTTCATTCTGTGAAATTTTTACTTGATGAGGAAGATATTGCTTATGCAAAGGAATATCAAGTGAATCAATGTGCAAACTTGTACATAAAACTTGCATCATGCAGACAGTGTAAATCCAGGCCAATAAAGTCAAATTTGAAAGTAAAACAGTTTTTATCATCATTAGGAAAAATAGTTGAAGCAAATCAATTGCTGGATGGTAGGAAAAGTTGTAATGTTGTTGTAGCTGAAATGTGTCACCTTTTGTGCCCGTGTGTTGGGTATAGTCAGACATCATCTATTGTCTGTGAATGAAAGCTATCTCTGAAGATAAAAGTTCATCTTTGAGATGAAATATGTAATACATCCTTTTGCATTAGGGTCTGGAGTCATTTAATATTCAAAACATATGTGTAAAGACATGTGAAGCTTTCACTTCATGGGTCACAATGAATAGCCATAAACATGTATGGCTTTTCTGTTCAACATAGACCGCTCTGGTGGCCTAGTGGTTAGAATGTCCGCTGCGGAAGCAGGAGGTCATGGGTTCGATCCCCCGCTGAGTCATACCAAAGACTTACAAAAATGGTACTAACATCTGCCTCGATTGGCGCTCAGCATTAAGAGGTTAGTGTTAGGACTGGTTGGCCTGGTGTCACGATAATGTGACTGGGTGGGACATCATGCTACATGTCTGTGGCATGATGCCCCAGTGCTAGACATCACTATAAACTGCCTCACTGCAGACATCATATCAATATGACTAATTTTGTTTTTTAAAGCTAAGTTAAAAATCCTAATCATCAAAAAACAAACTGTTCAACACAGGATTTTCACATAAACCAATTGTCTTTTGATCCTGATGATTTGAGCAACTAGCAATCGATATGTTGCTTTCATAGTTGAACCAACTTTGACCAGTTTTTATTTTTAAGTCTTAGAGGATTTCATTTATAGGAAGGATTAAAGTGACCTGGATATAATAATTTCGTGTGGAACAACAATTTGGGCTGAACATGTACCTGTAATCATGATTTTGTTGTACAGTATCAGTGCATGGTATTTCTTCAAAAACTAATTTTAACAGTTGAACCTATGTAAAAGGGTCACCTATGTGCAACAGCCACTTTTGCCTTTTTCCAAGAATGGCTGCTAGTGACGTTTTGGACTCATTATAATAAACAGGTACAATTCCAAATACCCCTTCTGAAGCCCCCATTATCATATCAGCATATCATCTTGATCATTAGCAATTACAAACCAGCAGAGATAGCAGTAAATCTCCCATGATAGAGGGATGATACTATAGGTATTGATAACCTATTAAGATTGTTCAAAATTAAAAATAGAGAACAATCTTTAAAAATTCTTCCCTCCTTAATCTCAATTTTGAGCTTATTCCAAGACATAAAATGGCAAATAAATAAACATGCTGTTTAATTAAATACTTGATTCCTGAAATGGCCTCCAATCAAAACCAAATGTAAACATGATTCTGGAAGTACCTTTTCTGTGCTCCATTGGCAACAGTCTGCAAAGTACAAGTACTGTGGCAGAGTAATGTAAACATCTCCCTATGTATATGCATGCAAACAATGTGAAAACACCGAACCTCATAACAGGCTTAATTGTGTACTATGAAGAAAACTTGGTGCAACTTTTTATCAACCATGTTCTGAGGGCCACCTGGAAATGGTATAACATTATTGTATGATCACTTACAGAAGCAAAGAATCTATCTAAAAACTGTGACAATTACAAGTATATTGCAGTGGGCCACATACTAACAATGGCAATACCAACCTTTGCCATATGCACAATTTAAGATGCAGGCTTTAACAACATCCTGTGTACTGTATCAGATACCAGTTGAAATTACGTTGTTTAACAACACTCTATTCACTGACAACTTTCTTTGTAATAGATTTATAGTAAGAGGTCATTATCATAATCTACAAGATAAATTCACAGTAGCTAATATTTCCTGGTTAAGTGTATTATGGATATTTTAATAAAATTATATATAATTTAGTATGCTAACATCACCACACAATCCACCTCATCTGGAAAATTGGGTTAAAACATTGCCAATTTACAGAATAGCTGAATCTACAAATCTATGCAGTCTGAAAAATGTTGTTACCAACCCATATTGTTATATAGATGTTTAAATTGAAACACAATGCCATGTCTACAATGAAGTATGCTAATATGGAATGGATACTGAACACAAAGCCAAACCCCCTTCTCTGGTAAAACTTGTAGAAATTCACAGACTTTTTTTTAAAAAATGGGTAACCCTTATTACATCCTTCCAAGCTGGAAAATAAGTCTTAACTAAGAAAATATGTGATAGGTATGGAACCAGAAAAAAACAAACACAGAAAAAGTAACAAGATTCCCTAGAAGACAGAACATCATTTTCATTTTGGATTTAGACATCCCATTTTGGATGAGTAGCAATGACAAGATTTTCAAGAGGGTTGCCACAGTGGAGGAAATGGATCTCAGATTGGTAACATTTTCTTTTTGAACCAACCTGACTTCAAAGGACATCTTTTTGTTTAACTCTATGTTGATGTCTTTCAGTTTTAGTGGAGTAGCAAAAACAAGATTGTTAAGATGGCAGCCATCATGGCCATATTTGAAATAAGGACTCTGGAAAAAAGCAATTGTACATGGATGGATGCACAACAAATGACATGGGGTGTACATAGAGCAAAGAGATACTTGGGTCTTAAAGAGTCAGGAGAGTTAAACTAAATAAGGAGCTAGTGGTGCAACAATTCATAAATATATATATCAGCATTTATTACTTTACATGAATATATTCTGCATTACTATATTAACTACTGCCAGAATATTTGAATATATATTACATCACTGATGAGACAATACATCAATGCATTACCACTGGAAGGACATGTATCATGATATACCTGAATTTAAGTTAAGACAAAAAACAAAACTGAAATATTCAAGTCCCTAATGAAACAAGAGTCCCTTGAAGAGATTGATGCTATACCATCTGAAAAGAATTTCCAGGAATTTAAGATGCTCCCATTGAGTGTTGAAACTATCTCTGGTATTCTCGAGTGGTAAAACTTTCAAATCTTTTTAATTTTGTTAGAAATTCAGATACAAAAATAATCTGAAGATTTAACATAAAACAAAAATAGTAACTTGTGACTTCATAAAATACTGCAATGGCCAAACCAAAAAGCAGAACAAAATCTTACATCTAAAATACCTAGCTCTATTTAAGGACTCTGCCGGAAACATTTTGCACTTTAGGGGTTAAATAATTATAAAGAGAGTGAAGTATTGAAATTTGAATAAGCATTGAACCCCAAAGATGAATGCACTGAGTATTAACATTTTATCACATTCAGACCGGGACAGTCTTTTGGAAGGGTCATTTCGATCTTTATTTTTAAGTTCTTCTATATATCAATGTTAAAACTTTAAAGAGGACATTATTCTGATTCAATAAAACTGACCGGATATCTTAACACAGTTTTGAGAATGAGACAGCTGAACTTCCAATCAATGCCAAATACTCATTCTTCAAAGGGAAAAGTTATAAAACATAGTTCAGAGATTCTGACTGACAAAACAAATGATTGTATTAGAAATTTTCTTTAGAAACCACTGCTTATGATTGGCTGAGTGAAATTAAGGTGTACACCTTGGAAGTAATGAGAATTTAAAGTGACAACCTTAATCAAAATTCTTTAGTCTGAAATTTTCTGAGAGAGAGAAGGTTGGCTCTGAGGAAGTCTAGAAAAAGAATAGTGCTTTCCTTGTTAAACAAGAAAGGGACCAGGTGTCTGTCTTGTGAGAAAGACATGGTTTAGTGCTGGATGCACAAGTTCTAAAGTTAACTGTATTAAGGTACGCAATTTTAATTTCAAGTAATATTCTTATTTATTTTGTTGTTTGCAAACTTGTTTGAAATGACTAGGTTCCAAATTATGTATCATTTATTCAATTTTATGGAAATATATTGATGTTCGAGTTGCTATGCAGTTGATCTTTTAATATTACAGTTATTAGTTCATTAGCAGAATTGATTGCATGTGATCCAA
Source organism: Unio delphinus (assembly GCA_029339505.1). NCBI lineage: Eukaryota > Metazoa > Mollusca > Bivalvia > Unionida > Unionidae > Unio > Unio delphinus. Next base: position 13,558,088 of record JAQISU010000058.1, on the reverse strand, counting down.
ATGTTGATATGTGTAGGATCTCATAAAGTTATATGAAATAAATATGAAATAAGTTTCTTTGTCTGTCAGTACAATACTGATTATCGTGAGTTAACCTATTGCCTATTATATTTGCTTTTGTATTATTTATGTAATCTTGTAGGTTAAAGATCTGTGAATTTTATTCAATAGTAATCAAACCTGTAGTAGCATACAGTAATTTTGATAGCTCATGTGGTAATTTATGGCAAAGTACTACCATAGGTAGGCTTTACGCTGTGTCTGAATAGCTAATGTGTTCTGAGTAACGTAAGTGAAGGAATTTACATCTAGAAAGTGGTACATATAGCGATTTAACTATAATTTTGTCCTTTAAGGAGACAGTTTTCTGAGTAAGAGGGAAACTCGACAGTCCAAACAAGAGTCACGCATAAAAAAAAGAGAAGTGACGAATGAAGTCTAGAAAAGGGAGAAGTGACAAGTGAATCTGAAAGGGGGAAGTGAAAAGTTCAGAGTAAAATCTAAGAAGTCCAAGAAGGATCAGGCAGTTAGAATAGGAAGACTCGAGGATATAGGAAGCTTTGAAACATGGACAAGAAAGAGGAAGGTGATGCAATCAGTTGTGGACATTGCGCTCTTTTCACTTGTTATGATGATGAAAAAAATCCAAAAAAGACACTGCTATCAATTCCCGTTGATATCATTTAAGTTGAACTGAAATTACCTCTACTAATTTATTTGATTCAATTTATTTTTCCTGTCTAAGGGGATGCATATTGCATTATTTGTTCCCAATAATCTTGCCCAGTTCTCTACTGATATTCTACCAATTCACTTACACCGGGTCATAATATCGAGGGAGGTCATTCCCTAGATAAAATAGCTAAATCCAATTAACTACCCCTCTTACTACGAGGGAGATATTACATAAAGGTATAATACATGTACCAGTACTTTCAGTAACAAAACCATATGCAGAATCTGCTAGCTAGCTAGCTAGCTAGCTAGCTAGATAGATAGATAGCTAGCTAGCTAGCTAGATAGATAGATAGATAGATAGATAGATAGATAGATAGATAGATAGATAGATAGATAGATAGATAGATAGACAGATAGATAGATAGATATGAAATGTGGAAAGTGGTGGAATCTATATCTCTAATGTGATACGTACTACATCATCAATGCTGCCATGGTATGTATCGTAAAATAGTCAATAGTCAAAATTATATATCAATGTTGCTAGTTAACTGTATATTATGGTATGCATTGTACTGTCACAAAGTTTGTAATGCAAAGCCTGCTACAGTATGATTCTATATGACATCAAATTGCCCCTTATGGAGCCCATTTAAATAACTAGACTACTTTGACAATGGCAGAATTAAGTCTTAAATTATTTATCGAATTTTTATGAATACTAGCCAAGAAAAATATAACCAGGTGTAGAATTGAAATCAATGACGTAAATTATTGAAAACTTGCATAGAAGGAAAATAAAAACTGTAAATCTCTAGATCTTATTATGCAAGTTACTGAATTCCCTATATGTCACGATATAGACATTCTAGATATGTGCAAACGTTTCCTAAACACACAACATGCTGGAGAAAAGCATATGCAAGGGTTGCCTGTTTGATACCCATCCAAGCCAGTCTCAGGTTGGCTGCTTCAGTGTGACCATGGTTCTTAACAACCATTTCCTAGGCATTATGAAACCAATAATGTGCTAAAATTGCCTTACACCCCTCTTCCACTCAAAATATGGAAACAACCAGGATCACTATTGGTTTTATGGTGCACTATAAAAAAAAAAACTAGATCCCATTTGCTATCAATAACAGTGGTATAAAGTTTGCAATAATAGTCCTTCAAAGTTACATGCTCTACTAGCCCAAAAGAATTTCCAGGAGTTCAAGATTGAATCATTTCTTCATTTTAACTGCTGAGTGTTCAAACTGTCTCTGACACTTTTGAGCAATAACATGATTTTCAAGTTAGGCACTGTAACAGCCATAACTGGACTTAAAATTGCCACCACATTCATTTGGCACCAACTAGACATTATTATAAGTCTTTTGGTAAAAACCCTATCTGAATATCAGCATCCATTTAAAAATGAAGCAATAACAAGATTTTCAATATGGCTTCAATGGTAACCATACTCATGGCAGACCTAAAACTAAACATTAGAATTCATTCAGTAAATCTCCTTGTTGATATGATCATCCATCTACTGGGAGTAGCAATAAAAGATTTTCAAAATGGCTGTAATGTCAGCTATAATGGAGGTTAGATTAGAACCATTTTAATTTCAAATCAAGCAGGTATCAGAAGTCTTCTGGTGAAAACTCTATATCAATATGACCTTCCATATATAATAATAATAATAATAATAATAATAATAATAATAATAATAATAATAATAATAATAATAATAATAATAATAATAATAATAATAATGCTTTATTTATAAAGGGTCACTCATTAGTCAAGGACTATTTTCCCTTGAGGCCCTCTAATGGAGTAACAATAACAATCCGCATCATTTTTATTTATATCCCAACTATATACATACAAGACATCTTTCTGTGAAAACCCAATGTCAATGTGACCATCCAGCTGGAAGGAGTAATAGCAGCAACAAAAGTTTCAGGGGCCCCAAAGGCTGAGTGGTATAAAGTGCTCTCCGTTACAGATAACTGCCATCTCACCTCTGTCTGTGTGTGTTCGAGTCTAGATTTGGCCACTCTAGTATGTGAGAAAGCTTGCCAGTGGTTTCTGGTGGGTCGGTACTTCTTTCTGTGAGTTTCTCAGGTTCTTCCTCCACCAATAATGCTGGCCGCCATATATAGCCTATCGTCTGCTGAAAAATGGCATTAAACACTACAACAATAACAACAACAAAAGTTTCAAGAAGGCTGCTATGCTGGCCAGACTGGTAGTCCAAGCAGCACCATTTTTTTTATTTTATTTAGGACAAATTAGAAATCATTAGAAATTTTTCTGGTGAAAAGTGCATATCAATATGACTTTCCATGAAGAAGGAGTAGCAATAGCAAGATTTTCAAAGTTACTGGCATGTTGGCTATATTGTATGTCCAAGCAGCACCATTTTTTTTATTCAGGACCCAGTAGACATCACTACAAGTCTTCTGATGAAAATCCCATGTCAACATGACTTACCAGAAAGAAATGGAAGCAATAACAAGATGTTCAAGATTGCTTCAACAGAAATGATACTGGACATCAGACCAGTACCAATTTCATTTCAGACCAACTAGACATCATAAACCTTTTATCGAAAACTCAATGTCGATAATACACCCATTCAGAAAGAGACAAGATTCAAGAAGACCATTGTGGTGGCCATACTGGATATCTGAGCAGTACCATTTTCAATTTGGACCAATCACTAGTAGACCATGGCATGAAAGAGTCTGTACAATTAGTATGAGTATTGATATAAAAATTACAAAAACAAGCTCAGGAAATAAATTCCCAAGCATTTGCCCCTGGGATGAGTGAATTGCAAGAGTTACTCACTCATCGTTGTCCTTGTTACACTCAACACAGTACTTTTACTAAAGAACCTCATTTAAGGTGGATCATAAAATAGGTAAAATCCATGAAAATGTATGTTCTAATATATGGCTTCTTTGAGAAAAGTATAGCAGAAAGACACTGTTTGTAACTTGATAAATTACAGGTGCACACATAGCCTTTGATCTTAGTAACCCAGGTGTCAAAACTTTCCTTTTCAATGATTCCAGCAGCACAGAGTAGGTATTTTAATATGAACCTGTTTGCTTCAAAACTATAATTTTCCTTTAAGAGTCATATATAGTATAATTCTCTTTTCTGAATTATGTGAGTATTTACATTTTGTAAAATTGTGTAGCAAGTGCCTATGTCACTTAGTACCCCACTGTGTTGCCTGAATTCAACAAGCTTTATCAGACCTTGCAGAAAACTGTCTGACTTGCCTGAAAATATTTATACTGACTTTAACACTTCTGAAATCAAATTTATGATTGAGGTTTAACACTTTTTTAAATTTCAAAACTTGTTAATCTTATACTTTTGTTTTAAAATTGGACATTAAAACCTAACTACCTTATACTTGTACTGGGAACCCATCCGCATGTGTTTCATTTACTGTCAAAAGAGAATATGGTTAAACAAATCTATATTTATTCCTGGATTGTATCATATATCTAAAAAGGTAGTGCCATGCATACAAAAAAGATATTACTTAGGCAACACAATGATTCTGACTTAAGTTTGTCCCTCTTCGTGAGCTAAAATCAAAACTAAATTTGTGATAATCTTATTTTCCTGTGTGTATTGTGAAACCAATTATAGACGTCACAAAAACAAAGATTTGCAACAGCATTGTAACAGTCTGCATATTGTAAGATGTTACGGTAACATATAACCGAATGAATCTTGCCAGTCAGTGTGACACATAATAATTAAAATTGAAGGATGGGCTTAGGTACCTAATAAATCTCTAGGTTATGGTGTTTAATGTCCCTGGCTTTCTACATGATTGAACTTTTAATTAGAATCCTTGCTGATAATGATTAGTCACATGGACCAGGCAAGGTGACTTTGGGGTCAAAGAATCAGAAAATGCCAAAGTTGAGATGAAGCAAAGACAATTTTGTGCTAGTTGAAAAAAAGTGTCACAAAATTAAATTTTCCATTACATATAAGGGTGGAATGGAGAGAATTATTTTAAATTTGATGGACATGTATTAGTAAGATAAATTTAATCTGGATTGGCTAAGGTAAATAACGGATGTGTGTCTCTCAGAAAAAAAATTCAATGTTTAAAGTATTCTCCCTTAAAAAAAAATAATCAAAGTTTCTGCAGAAAGGCAAGAAGTTCTTAGGAGGAAGAACAGCAAGTATCTTTTCTCATTAAAATTATCCAAGGGATAGGTGTCTGGAAGTTTGATGGACATGAAACTTAACGAGAAAGAGAGATTCTGCTATGGAGAGGTGAACACATCTAAAATAAACACATGGTATTTGTATCAATCATAAATTTGGTCTTGAGTGTTATATGACTCATTTATTTTAAGATAATTCATATGTAACAGATAAAATATTAAAAGATTATTACTGCACCATAACTGAGGAAATATAAAATTGTGTTATGGTCAGCATAACATGTACCAATTAACAATGATGTATGGGTTAGGCACTCAATAAATTGCTAGCCTGCAATAGTTTAACCTCTGTGTCTGGGGCATGACTAATTTTTAATTAGAATCTGTTGAGATAATGGTCAGATATATGGAGAGGTAAGGTTAATTGGTGGGTTAAATAGAGGAAAATGGCAACATGGAGACTATCCAGAGAAATTTGTTCCATTGAAATGAGGGGTCCCGAGTGGCTGAGTGGTCTAAAGCTCTGTCCGTTACGGACCACTGCCATCTTACCTCTGTCTGCGTGTGTTCGAGTCTAAGATTCGGCAAATGTAGTTATGCGAGAAAGCTTGCCAGTAGCTTCTCGTGGGTCGGTGGTTCTTTCCGGGGCTTGTCCGGGTTCTTCCTCCACCAATTAATACTGGCCGCCATGTATAGCCTATATTGTGCTGAAAAATGGTGTTAAACCATAAAAAACAAAAACAAACCATTGAAATGAGTTAGTTTGTGGTGGTTATTTTGTTATGGTCACCATAACCTATGCTCCTCTTCTTACAATCATAAACTCATTATTCCCGTTATGAAAAATAAATCATATGGACAACGTTCTTTTGCATAGGACCCAGCACTGTGGAATGAATTCCCCATTGATATTAGACACAAAGACACAGTAATCCCTTTCAAGAGTGCTCTTAAAATTCATTTTTTTCAACTGCAAGAACAAACTGAAAAACCTAATTATGCTTCCTACCTTAAATATTTTCAGGATTTTTTTTAATTTTCTAATTTCATGGTGCTTTATTTTTAATTTTATTTTTATTTTTTGTAGTCATATCATAATAGATGTTGCAAAGCACTTAAAGCTTCTAAGGATTAGGTGCTATACAAAGTCCTCATTATTATATAAAGTTTATCCTGATTGGCTAAGTAAAATGATGTTGTTTCCGTGAAAAAATTCAATGTTTTAACTATTTTGCCCTAGTGAAATTAGCCAGTTAAGTTTATGCAGGGAGATTAGAAGTTGACTCCAGGAAAAAAACAAGTTTTCATTATAAATTGTCCAAGGCAAAGGATTCTGGAAGCGATGGGACACATACATTAAAGGAACAAAGAGATTTGGTGCATGGAAATAATGAGTCTTGGAAAGCACAAAGGTTTGTCTCAATCAGACAGAATTTATTCATTAATACAATGTTGTAGTTATTTGTTTGTATTTGTTTTAAATTCATGCATCTATTTCTCTTGAGTTATGAAACTTCCTGTTTGTGTCCATTTGTCTTGAATGTTAAATGACTCATGTATTATAAAAATGTCATACGATATTTCCTTCATACAAATTTGTTCAAAATTACTCCTTTTGTATGTAACATGAATCAAGTATTCTAGGAATTTCATAATTAATTCCAATACCAATTGTGAGAATGGGTGTAATTATGTCATAAATGATATGATTCCAGATGGTTCGGAATAGATTTTCCTATGTCTGGAAATGCTAGTTAACAGTAATTGTAGTTAAGACAACACATGAAGTTCATTAATTCATTTGTGTATTTAAGTTGTGAATTCTTTGCAAATGAGAATTGTACACCTATAACTCACAGATTGGGCATATGTGGACTTTATTAGGATGTCTAGTTATGTCATGGTTCCATTTAGGAATGCCACTAGTAACTAGGGAAAGACTTTAATTTGTTTGGTAACAGGGTCATGTGTATCAGCTGTCAAGCTGTGAACTGACCTATATTAGCTTTGGTTTCTGTTGAATTACGATCAGACAATATCTGACTCAATAGAAGAGTGGGAATTTGTTCAATCCCAGAGGGAAAACCCAGACAAATATTTAAGCTGTGTTTTATTTATTTAAGGGGGAAAATAGCTCCATATGTGCACCACACAGTGGGAAGAGAAAGCAGACAAACAAGTTAAAACTGATGGCCCAATGGAGAGAGGGAGAGAGAAGGAAAAGGAATATGGTAATACTGACATGTCAACACACTGAATTTGAGAGGACTGGAAGCACCCAAGGTATGTGAGCATGATGAGCAAATGAGTTTTATTGTACACTTGATTTCATGATGAAATTTGCTTTATCTGTATAACAACTGCTAATTGCAATTCATATAAATTTGTAATTTATTTCTAAGCAAAATGGTATCATTCAAACATCGCATTCAATTTCATTTTGTTTATGTAACTGATTAAATTGTTGTTTTTTTTAAATACATGGGCTTATGTTGTTTTATTTACTATACCTGCTCATATCTCCATTATTCCATCCATTAATTTCATATGTTATGTTATTATTTACTCGATCCAGGCAAAGGTTTGAAATGCTCATAGTTAACTAGAGAGATATTCGATTCAATATTATATAATATACACAAATAAAAACATTACAGACAACATCTGCTTCAATGAAAACAGGTCAGATAAATTACTGTATTGAAACATGGGTGAGTCTCTGTTTATGTTGACTGGGTCTTGGCCAATACAGAGTATTCAATAGAAAAAATCTGTTAACATTACATAATTCATACAACTACATATACATACCAAATAAGTGTAATGATATACATTATGGAATAATATCATGCCATGTACATGCAACATTTAATCCAATGTAAGAAAATATGCATGTGCATAAGCAGTAGAAGTTGGGCCTAAGATGCACAAGTGAAGGACCTGTTCACTCTATTTCTGGAAAATTCCATACCTTGCTAACATAAATATTTTCCTTCTGATAGAGTCCTCATGTACCATCATGGACCTATACTACTTCATTTATGCACACTGCTTGCATCAAATGCCCTGTAAGTGCTTAATCTCTTGAATTATATACAATGTCTAACAATATATAAAAGTTCAACATACCTTAAAAGTCTGACAGCAAACCACTAAAAAATTGAAAAATTAAATCTCACAGGTATTTCACTTTCATTTCTGCGCTTCAAAGGCAGCTCTGTTGACCTAGAAGCGAATAAACAGAAATGTGAATATAAAAATAGTATAGTTTAGGTTTTATATGTATACTGTGATAGACAGCAAGAAAGAAATTACATGTTTCAAATCAGATTGAGCAGATACCATAAATGAAAGAGTAATACATACAGCACAATGGCAATTGTCTGGACTTTGATTGTCCAGATTTTTTATCATACACATGATCTACGCATATTTTTTTTTAAAAATTATACCAGGCTGTGAATTACTGGATTTTCCAAGTAAAATAATTGTGATAATTCACCGGAGTGAATTAAGATAAATAATTTCATCACTTCATTGATAACATGATAGCCTTGAAATTCAAAGTTGGATGCTTACTTGGCTGAACGGTAAATATGAACGCCTTCCAATAAAGACTCAAATTCAAATCCAGCAAGGACCAAAATATTGTTTTCTTAATGTGTTATTTCACTCTGAATTGCAAAGGAGAATTATTGCTGTTTATATTTTCTGTGAATAATAGCAAAGCACAGCAGAATATGGTTATCACGATGGATCGAGTAAGAAATCTGCTACTTCAGTCTGTAATACGGGACAACATGCTAGCCAATACATTTGAGCATTTGCTTGCTACAAGTGAATAACCAATAGATTTCATCTTGTGGGTAAAAAAAATGGGAGTATTTTCACTCATGGCTTTGCCAAATTCAGGAAACTACAGAGTTTCTCACCCACTCGAGGAAATATATCCTTTGTATACTCATCTTAAGCACAATTTCCTCTCTCAAACTAACAGTTATCTACACAAGCAATTATCCCATGTTCTATTTATATAGTTTTACTGTCCCACAAACAAATGTGCATATCCAACCTTAAAAATTACACACACAAAACATAAAAACAAAACAAAAAGGCTTTAATATCATTAGCAAAGTGGTATCAACTCAATTCTTATTTCATTTTAATGGTGGCACTGATCTTACATAGTTCTGACAGTCTGACAGGGGTAAGATGAAGCTGTCTACATCTGCAACTTGCACAATATAAAGAATTTTGCTCCTACCATGTGCTTGAAAAATCTGAAAGAACTAGTCCAAAAATACAGTAACTTTAGCAGTTACTATAACAGTGAAACAAATTTGCCATAGACAATACCGGCTTCTGAAAGTACAATTAATGAATTACAAAACACAAAATAAATCAAAAAAGTTATCAGGTCATTCTTGTTACAATTTACCTTTGAAGTCCTGAAGTAAAAATGACAAACTGGAATTAGCAGTATTTTTGAAGTAAGGCCATGCTGTATACTCTATAACCCAAGTTACACCCATGAATCATAAACCAAAATGAAGGGAATTAACAGTACCTAAAATATACAGGTCTGTCTTATATAGCCAGGATAATCAGGAAGGGAAACCTGGGAAATTCTTTTTTTATTTTTCTTTGCAAATCTAACCCTATGCAAAATACAAAACTGTAAAGTGCCACCAATAATGCTGATTACCTATTCCTTGGATGCCTGGTAGCTCAGGTGACAGGGGCATCAGACTTGTAACCTAAGGGTGGCAGACTTGATGCCCACCCAGTCCAGCCTGCATCACTTCATTGGGATGTCCTTGGGAAAGGCACTTTGCTCTCATTTCATAGGCATAATGCAGCCATTAATGTGCTTAAAGTTCCATTAAATCACAACTAACCAACCAACACAAGCTTCGATCTAGAAAGGGTCAATTACTCTATGGTTCCTCACTATTACACACCACAAGAGTGTGGAATAAAATTAAATAACCACAGCCTATATTATCTTGACCACATATGATGAAATCTGATCATAGCAGATCACAAGTGGAGTCACATAATATGCAGGTGTTCTGTCCCAAGAGTTGTAGGAAGAAAATTTCCAAACTCGTAGCTAAATCAAATCATCTTAGAAATTCTAATGCAAATTACAAGGTAAACACTACCACATAATCATCTTTCTTAATTTATATCCAAACCAAATCATCTTAGAAATTCTAATGCAAATTACAAGGTAAATACTACCAAATAATCATCTTTCTTAATTTATATCCAAACCAAATCATCAAAGAAATTCTAATGCAAATTACAAGGTAAATACTGCCACATAATCTTCTATCTTAATTTATATCCAAGCCATACTGCCAAATAATCATCTATCTTAATTTATATCCAAACCAAATCATCAAAGAAATTCTAATGCAAATTACAAGGTAAATACTGCCACATAATCTTCTATCTTAATTTATATCCAAGCCAAATCATCTTAGAAATTCTAATGCAAATTACAAGGTAATTACTGCCACATAATCATCTATCTTAATTTATATCCAAAGGCTACTTGGGGAGGACTCACACTTTTAAAAGTACCTGAACCTTCCACTGTGGACATGTTCATACAGGGGAGAGATGTACATCAAGGATAATGTATGTTTAAAGTGTCGTTTTACTAACTGTCTAATTCAACCTGTCAATAGGATGCTTCCCCATTGCAGATATATTTTTATGATTGCATACTTTAGACAGGTTCAGCAATCCAGATTTAGTCATTTAAATTTCTTTGAAATTCTTTTCTTTTTTAAAAAGCAACAACAGAGGTGGAGGCTATGAAAAATATTCTTGTAGTATTTTGTTGATGCCCCCTCTCCCATTTTCACTTCCACACATGCCAAGGGCTGCATTTAGGATTCAAAACCTTATCTATCATTACCGGTACCTAAACTATAAATGCAAGACTAAAATATGACCTAGTCTGATAAATCAACCTCGCAAAGCAAAATCTATTTATAATGATGGACGATAAGTGGGTCTGATGTGACCTGTTCATTAAAATGTGCAAATAGAGAGTGTATGGGTCGATCAAGGTTATGATATAAAAATAACATTTTCCAGGTCTTCCTCCATGGCATGATGCCTTTCTACTGCAGGAACTCTTGACAGAAACCATCCAGAGCAAGGAGTCTGTTCCAAAAATATTCTAATTGATTTAAGTGATATAATGTATATGTACTCGCTTACAAGTGAGTCCAATAGCAAACAACATAAACCCTCATCGCTGCTCATAACCTGCAGTTGGGCTGAGTATAAACAGTAAAGTATCTAAAGGTGACATTTGAACTTGGTTTAATATGACTGAATCAATAAGGTCTCTAAAAAGTGTGCAAATCCCTTGCATGTTTTATCCAGTTCAACATGGAAAACTGATTTTATCCTAAAAACATGAATGTAAAACAAAGGTTATAAGGCCATACATTCAAAAACAAATCCTTTCTCTTGACATGAACTATCAATACAGTAGTCAGTGTTTGTTATACATATGGTAATTTTAATTGACAGTGGCTGTCTAGACTGAATTTTCCTGTGTTAGTGAGTGCAAAATAAGCAATATTACACTACACAGCCTAGAAAAGTAACTTTGCCTGGGACCCTTGCCAAGTCTGAATGATCACCTGGAAAACCTTATTTCATGGAGGAACATTGGAAGCAAACTTTTGATAAAAGAAGGCACTGCTGCAATACAAGCAAACAAGTGGCATGGCAAATTTCTGGATAAATGCAATGTCTGGTAACCAGGCATAGCAGAAGCTTATGCTGGGCAAGTGACACATTTTATTTTGCCTACCCTGATCATAAGACTTTGAAAGTTTTACCTTTCATGTTTTTTTTTAAACCTATTTATTTCATTCCTGTAACCAACTGATACAATAAATGCCCTTTACAGTTCTAAAATCAATATAACTGAATCCATTCATACAATCACTAAAGCTCCTGTCTTAAATAACTCTTTTCAAAGAATTAGAAAAGTGCATGGCTTGTATAAAATAAAATACTCAATGGTTTTAAATGTTCTGAGAATGGCATAACACCCAATTCATTTGTGCAAAAAGACATTTAGTGTTGCAAAAAAAAAGACCAGTTGTAATATGTCTAGATATATTTTCAACAAGATAACCCCAAATAAATATTTGTGTAAAGTTGAAAATCAAATATGAGTTGAATCCAAGCAACAAACCCTATGATCTTCAGAAATGAGCTAATTTTCATGGTGTGCATGTCTACATACACCTGACATTTACCTATGTCATCTACCTTATCATCATGGAAACTCCCAATCAAGACTAAATCTTTGCCTTTAAACTAAACCCTTTGCCTTAAGACTAAACCTTTGCCTTCAGACTAAACCCTTTGCCTTAAGACTAAACCTTTGCCTTTAGACTAAACCTTTTGCCTTAAGACTAAACCTTTGCCTTAAGACTAAACCTTTGTCTTAACACCAAACCCTTTGCCTCAAGACTAAGCCTTCGCCTTAAAACTAAACCTTTGCCTAAGACTAACCCTTTGCCTTAAGACTAAACCTTTGCCTCAAGACTAAACCCTTTGCCTTAAAACTAAACCCTCTGCCTCAAGACTAAACCTTTGCCTTAAGACTAAACCTTTGCCTTAAGACTAAACCCTTTGCCTCAAGACTAACCCTTTAGCTTAAGACTAAGCCCTTTGTCTTAACACTAAACCCTTTGCCTTAAAACTAAACCCTTTGCCTCAAGACTAAACCCTTTGCCTTAAAACTAAACCCTTTGCCTCAAGACTAAACCTTTGCCTAAGACTAACCCTTTGCCTTAAGACTAAACCTTTGCCTTAAGACTAAACCCTTTGCCTTAAAACTAAACCCTTTGCCTCAAGACTAAACCTTTGCCTTAAGACTAAACCTTTGCCTTTAGACTAAACCTTTGCCTCAAGAGTAAACCCTTTGCCTTAAGACTAAACCCTTTGCCTTAAGACTAAACCTTTGCCTTAAGACTAAACCCTTTGCCTCAAGACTAATCCTTTGCCTCAAGACTAAACCTTTGCCATATAAAATGCAAAAGACTGGAAAAATCTCAGCCTGGTCAGCCACCATGAAAATGTCTGCTGTGGCGGTTTTTCATGAACACGAGTTGAGTATAAATGTAACTCTTAACTCCATTTCTTTTACAGTAAACAATGTCTAGACATGAAATGTATGAATAGTTTTATAAAGATTAAAGAGTGCCTAGTGCTGAGTGCCTAGTGAGGCTGCTGTTAGTACTAATTTTATAAGTCTATGGTATGACTACTAGGCCACATAAACAGTTAAACTAAAAACAGAAGAGCAAAGTATGAATAATAGTTGAAGCCATATATAAAATAAAATTTGCAATATCACAAAATTTTCATTCAGATAATTAAGCAATAATTGAATGTTTATTGTATTAAGTCTAAAATTAAAAATAAACAGGCTATTATGGGGATAAGTAACTTAATCTTAACTGCAAATAAGCCTATCATTCACTGTGCAAAAAAATTAGTTATATGCACTAACCATCATGAGTTCACAAACCAGGGTCTTTAAATGGATATATAATTGCTAAAGCTCTTATAATATGTCAACAAAATTTCCTTGAAGGATCTGACATTAAACTGTTCTGGAATTCACAATATGAACATTTTTCCGTTTTAACTGTTGAGAGTCAAAACCATCTCTGATCTTCAAGAGCAATAACAAAGTTTTCAAATTAGTGACTGTAGTAGGCATACTAGATGTAGAACCAAGTAAATATCAACATGTCTTCTGCTATAAATCCCATGTCAATAGGACAATTCATTTAGCAATAATAAGATTTTCAAGATGGCCATGAAGGCCACCATATTTGATAAGAAATTGTCCCCCTTTTCATTCAAGACCAACTTTTTAAAAAATCCTTTGTTAATATGGCTATCAATTTAAGAAAAATAAACATTAATATGATTTTCAAGATGGCCACCATGATGGTCACATTGGCTGTGTCAGATCCACATTATTTTAATTCAGGACCAACTAGAAGCTAACCAAGTCTTCTGGTGAAAACTCCATGTCTATATGACTTTCTATTTAGGAGGAGTAATGATAATAGGATTTATCAAGATGACTACCATGGTGGCCATGTTGGAAGTCAAATCTGATGTATCTGTGAACAGGCAAGAGTGGGGTTTGGGGGATTCCTAGAGACCAGGGTCAGAAACTGGTCTTTATTTGTCAACTGATTTGGATTATAGATGGTGGAAATCCTGACCCAGTGATATTAAAGTAGTCAAGGGGTTCCTGTGCCATTTCCAAGCAGGTAAAAAGAGAAACTAGAGTAGACATGGGTACAGTCTGCCCAGGGAAGCAGAGCTACTGCAAAGTGAAAGGACATAACGGGGAGAAACTCAGCTTAGGCCATAGACAAGGACAATGTATTCCTACAAGTTTTTTCTAAAACTGCCAAAAAACAACAGAAAGCCATTGGTAACAATGATTCTCCATCAGCATGCTGAATGAGGCTGCTGAAAAAGTCAGCTTGTGAGACTACAATTACTAGCGACCTAGCTTTTAGTTCTAAAAGATAACAGTATTTACACTGGAAGTTAAGCCCAGGCCCACAGAGAAAAAAAACCCACTTGCGCCTCTTTAGCATCTAAAGTAGGAGGTTTGGTGAGCCATGAAGGAGTTTCAAAATTTGCAGCTAGACGAAGCTACCAATGGTCACTAGATAAAGGGAGGTGCTCATGCCTTTGCTTGCAAAAGCTTGGCCCTTGCTAACCATTTCGAAGCTCAACGAATTTTAGAGTTGAAATAGCTATTGTGGTGGCTATAATGGGTGTCAGATTAGCACCATTTTCATAATAGCAGATATCACGTATTTTAGTTAAAACTCTATGCTGATATACATTCAGGATGAGTATCAATAACAAGATGGTCATACATAGTCATCTGGTGAAAATATCAAGTAGATAACAGATTGATGAACGATGGACAAGGAGCAGGTCACCCAATATGCCCCTCTGCCCTATGACTAGTGGAGGTCTATATCATGCCAGCAAAATATGCAAAGAGCATTAAAAGAGCATTACATCTGCAAGCACTATGCTAAATTTTTTAATCCCTCCTATATTTAGAGAATTCCCACATTTTCTTAACATAAAGGTGTATTTTCCTTCTTTACATTTCAGTTCTAGATTGGACCGTACACAAACCGCCAATTTCAGACTGAAATTTATTTTTAGAAAATTACTTTCTAAATATATTTGCTGGGTATGCATATCTTATGAAAAGATCATTTTGGTTGATCTTAAAATCTGGTATAATTTCTTTATAAACTTCCTTATTAATATGTATTTACATGTGTGCTACTAAGAATTCTGACTTATAAAAAATTCATATCCTGTTGTAATATGATTAACCAAATGGAAGAAATATTTGGGTTCCTTTACTGATCAGCTATTATTAACTTCTGGTAAAGCTCCATCTATTCCACCAGTATACATTGCACTACTCTTGTCTGTTGTGTTTAATATGTACAGTACAACAAAACCAAATACAAGCCATAAGAAAAGCAGTGTTTCCCTTTACCCTTATCTGTGCTTCAGAGACCTCCAAATTTGTAATTTGACCCCCAATTTTGATACCAAAGTTTTTTAAAAGTACTTACCCTGACCACCTGTTTTGACACCAAAGAGATTATTGACTCTCAGTCTTGCACCCCTAGGGGATGCATTAATAAAAGGTGTTTAAGCTTTTTACATCAGCATAACACCATTCAAAAGGTGCCACATATACTGTGCTACCACTTAGGACCATATGACAAAATAATTATTATTATTATTATTATTATTATTATTAGTAGTATTATTATTATTATTATTATTATTATTATTATTATTATTATTATTATTATTATTATTATTATATTTAGAAAAGTTATTATGGTCCACTGACCAATGTTCCATGAGACCTTGTACAATTACATTTATGTGAGACTGCTCTGGTGGCCTAGTGGTTAGAGCATCCACCTCAGATGCTGAAGGTTGTAGATTCGATCCCCAGCCAAGTCATACAAAAGACTCTTAGAAAAATAGTACTAACAGCTGCCTTGCTTGGTGCCAAGCATTAAGAGGTAAATGTCAGGACTGGTCAGCCTGGTGTCAGGAAAACTGGTTGGGATATCATGTTACATGTCTGCGGCATGATGCCCCCCCCCCCGCTAGACATCACTATAAACCGCCCCACTGCAGACATTGTACCGATATGTCTGAAAAATTGTTAAAGCAATGTTAAAAATCCAAATCACAGAATTATGTGAATATGATGTACAATTTACACAAGTTGTGGTGTCTTTTAGATAACAATGCTAGACAACTGATTGACTGCTACA
The DNA here is from genome assembly GCA_029339505.1 of Unio delphinus. Lineage (NCBI taxonomy): Eukaryota > Metazoa > Mollusca > Bivalvia > Unionida > Unionidae > Unio > Unio delphinus. Next base: position 13,541,803 of record JAQISU010000058.1, on the reverse strand, counting down.
ATAAAATATATAAAAGGCTTTAAAGGCAAGTACATACTGGATTCATACACAGATCAGTAGTAAATCTGTGTCAGACTGGTAAGTACATGAAAGAACATTGCTTTAAAGTAGAGTACCGGTACCGTATTTTCTGGCCTCCAAGTCTATACTTTTTTACTTGAAAGTCGGGGCTTAATCTTATACTCCGAATTGACTTATATATGGTTTGTGTCATTGAAAGTTTATATAAGTTACATTCATAACTACAAGTAATAAAGTAGTAAAATGAACTACAACATGGATGTGCTTTCAATTATAATAAAACAAGCATGGACTGTTTATTCAGCTGTGTCAATTGATAACAGAATATAGTAGTGATTTGTTCAGAAGTAAAATCAGAAGCATGTTAGCATCGGTAATCCAATTTCACGATTGCCGGTAATATGGAATATCATATAACGATACCATTACTAGCGTAAAATACGAAGCCATGATATTGACCTGGCCTCATCTTATATTCCAAATCGACTTATATAAGTATGGAAAATAAGTCAAATTGGTGAATTTGACTTATCTTCCCCATGGACTTATTGGTCGGAAAATATTGTAGATACATTAAATCGTACAAATGATCATTTCAGTAGATGCTGACTAATAAGATTCTTACAACCTTTGGACAAGTCAGCTGACCTTAAATAGGGTGAACAGAACTCCATAGTTGTGCTCCAGAGAAAGCAAAACGTCTCTTGAATTTGTTTAAGGCAAAAGTAACGTGTTGCTTGAGATGGACAGGAATTAATGCATCTTTACATTTTTCACAAATTTAAAATTACTTTAAGATAATCTGGAGCCAACCCATGTAAAGGTTTGTAGTCTAGTAAACCGTTTTGATGTAGAGTTCTCAGTTGATGGGGTTAAAAAGACATGTCGATTATATATCAATATCAGTATCAGCATCTTTCTTAAAATTTCTGAAATCCTTCTTGATTCAGGGTTCTCAATCGATTTCCAAAAATGAAGTCAGTTGACCCTTGACCCCAGAATCTCAGGAGTCAAAATGAAAAACTCAAAGAGTCAAAACTAAAGTCTTGAAAGTCAATTATTTTGGAGTCTTGAGCCCATAGCTGTGATTTTTCATTACAGGTGTTAATAAATGATGTTTAAGAATTTTCGTCTCATTCTGAATAATGAGAAATACTTGTACAGTATTTTGATAGAAATATAATCTCAATTTTGTAAAAAGTGTTTCTCTTTCTAACTATTTACTGCCTGTGTGTACATTTTCTATATGAAACAGGATTTTATTTTATATTTTATTATATTTTTTACTTTTTATTTTATATTTTATTATATTTTTAACTTTTGAAAATATTCTACAACTGCTCAAATCATTTTTTATGCAAAAATATACCTATACAACTATGAAGGTTATATATTATTCAAATATCAAGGATGTACATCACAGAATTGTCAGTTCACTTTTCAAATGTCCTTAAATTTTCTAACAAATTTCGCTGATTGATGACTCTTATTCTCATCAGAGCTGACACTACCTTTCTGTCTCTTTGTAGTCTGAATGTCAGAATTATAATTTCATCACTGGCAGGTCATTTCTGAGACAATGACAGAAAAGAAAATATACTTCTTTGTACCATGGTGATTGTACAGTATAAAATTTTGAATAAGCAATAAACCTAAAAGTTGAATGTACAGAGCATTAAGATTTTATCACATTTAGACCAGGGAAGTATCTGGTAAGGTTAATTTCGACCTTTACTCTTAATTTCTTCCACGTCAGTATTAAAACTTCAAAGGGGCCAGTGTTCTGATTCAAATAAATTGACCGGATATCTTAGAACGGGTTTGAGAAAGAGACAACTGAACTTCTGTATCAAATAGTCATTCCTTAAAGGTAAACATATAACGTAGTTCAGAGATTCTGATTGACAAAACAAATGACTGTCTTACGAAAAGTTTGAAGAAACCACTGCTTATGACTGACTGAGTGAAATTAAGCTCAGAGGAAGCTGAAGAAAGAATAGTAAAAGTTTCCTCGCTAAACAAGGGAGTAACCAGGTGTCTGACTTGTGAGAAAGACATGGTTTAGTGCTGCATGCACAAGTTTTAAGTTAAAACCATTAAGGAAACAGTTTTCTGAGGGAGAAGTGACGTGTAAAGTCTGGAAAGAGAGAAGGGACGTGTGAAGTCCGAAAGAAGTGATGAGTACAGAGAAAAATCTATGGAAGTCCAAGATATACGAGGCAGTCAGAAAGAAAGGATTCGAGGAAATAGGAAATGATAGAATACAATCAAGAGGAAGGTGATGCAATCAGTTATGGACATTGTTCTCTTTTCAACACTTCTTATGATGATGAAATAAATCCAAATTAGACACTGCTATTAAATCCTGTTCATATCATTTTAGTGGAATTGAAGTTACCATTAATACTTTGTTTGATTAAATTTGATATTTTTCTTGTCTTGTTCTTTCCAATAATCTTTCCCAGTTCTCTGATGTCATTCTATCTTTCACTCACACTGGGTCATATAATCAAAGGAGGTCATTCCCTAGATAAGGTAGCTAAATCCAATTAACTACCCCTCTTACTAAGAAGGATACATTACAGTGATTTTAAAGTTCAGATGTATGCACCGAGTGTTATGCCCATTCAATTTTCTTTCTTAATGATCCATTAATTAAAATGTTAGAGGTTTTAAACCTTCTGCCAATTCAAGCATTTCATTAATCACCAATAAAACAAAATCTCACACTGAAAACTAGCTCAGCAAGAAGCCATATATTCCTGCTTTGTCTAACTGATTAAAATTTAAATTGTGATCAAACAAAGGCCAATATTTTATCAGAAATGAGTTCAGTGAAGTCATAAATGATTCCAAACATTTAAACATCCTGCTAAATGAGAAAATTGCAAATAAAACAATGAAAGTTGATCCACTTCCATTAATAACTGGCTTCGCAAGCGGCCACAATGATATGCTCCAGTTCTGACCAGTTGATTATAATTTGATGTCCAAGCATACCAATCCTGATATCTGATCAAAAAGCAGTCCATTCATAATTGTTTCCTCTTCCTCTGTCATACACTTCAAAAATAATCTAAACACAATTCAACCTAAGTCAGTTGAATCAAAGGCCGACTTCAGTGAATTTTTAGCTCTGCCCCATTCATGTATATTTTTCATTAGTGCAATATTATTTGCTATCAGGGTCTAAACTATCATTAAGCAGTGCCTCCTACTGAAAATATGTTATGGACAGCCTATTCTTAGTAAGAAACAAAGCTGGAAGTGAATCAAGGGTAATTCAGATTGATGTTTCAGCTCAAATATGTGTCTCAAAAAGATGCAAAAGTTGAAACTTCAGTGCATCAAATATGGGTTATTTTTAAATTCCAAACATCAAAACCTAAGGGTACACATCTACTGAAAAACCTGTTGATTGTATGCATCAATATTACCTCTGACAGAACAGAAATATTGTAGATGCGGCATGATATGGGCAATTTAGAAAATCTTTCTCTGTTCAGAACAGATTTTTTAAAATAAATACTCTGGTCAAGAGATAAAACAGTGAGTTTACTTTTTTAATAACCATTTCAACTTGTATTTTCTAGCTCATGATATTGACAATCATAATGCTGAATAAATTTTCATTTTCAGACTAACTACATTTACTCTTATACCATTGTCCTCACACTAGTTGTTTACATTAACCAAATCCTTATTTAATTTAGTGCTTAGCTCATGGAATGTTGATCCACTGTTATATAATGTTGAATCATCTGTGTACATGTTGCTGGTAGATAGCTCATTCTGACATGTTAAATCACTGATGTACAGCAGAAAGAGTAATTGTCCAAGAACTGCTCCCTGTGGAGCATGTGACTTCATGAGATTTTGAAAGTTTGTTATAAACAGAAACTTGTTGTCAAGATGCCTTCTAGACAGGATTCAAGCCAAGTTATACTTTCATGATTAACTCAATATATACCAAACTTGTGAATAACACATTAACCCCTGGAGGTTTTTGCTGTTTTCGCATGAAATGCGAGTAGGAAACACATTTTGGGGACTATTTCTAAATATATTGTAATCCATCGATTTCCAAACAATAATCTGTTAGACAAATGGTTACTAATGATACAGAAAATGTTTTTCATTGGTTAGTTTGCTGGCGCGAGAGCTGAAGGGCAAAAATTGGACTTTTTTTTTTTTTGCTTAACGGACCCATAATTTTCATATGTAGAAGACTCTTTATTCAAAATGTCCACCTTATCCTACTTTTTGCACAGGTTCACCTGTCTGTGTGCGTCTCAGACTGGTCTGCCGTAGATCTGAGGTCATAAAGTCTAAAACCTGGACACAAATTCGGAACCCGACCATGGGCGATTTTTGGGTGAAAAAAAAAACGGGTCCAAAAACTTCGGTTTTTCCCTATGTATATTTTGTAATACAATTAAAATGTCCAGATTATTTGCTATCACTGTAGAGCTATATCTGTCTACTTTTCAATGATACCACCCACTTTAGTGTATCATGTATGACCTTAACACTACAGACCATGGAAGTAGGCTACTACCTCATACCCCGTAAAGTTGTCGCTAGGGGTTAATGTGTTAACAAGGTCAAAACTTTTCATTGTTGTTGTTGTTATGGATTTTAATGATGTATTTTAGAACAATATCAGCTACACATGGTGGGTGTCCTAGCTGATGGAGGATGAACCTGGGAAAACCCCAGAAAGAACCAATGAGCCATGGAAAGCTACCAGCAAGCTTTCTCATGTACCAATGCATGCTGAGCCCTAGATTTTAAACCAGAGAGACATGGATGAGATGGAGGTGATGCCTAGCAGTGGTGAGTGCTTTAGACCACTAAGCCACATGAGGTCCCTATAAGTTTTTGTAATGTCAATAAACACTGCACCTACCAGGCTACCTTGACCTATTGCTGTTAAACAATCAGCCACCATTCCTGCAGGCTTTGTGTGTCATAAATGTCCTTCATGAAAGCCTGACTGCCATGAATGTAGTCAATTACAGATTCCAGGTACATGTAGTTCCTAAATTCATTAGGAACATGTCTCTGACAATAAAACTGATACAGGACCATAGTTACATATATCATAATAAATCACCTTTCTTGTTTATGTAAATTTAGCTTTAGACCTGTAACCTGTAACACACACACACACACACACACACACACACACACATACATACATATATAATATATAGGTAATAAATTTGGAGTATGTGCATTTGATAATGCCTGGTTTAAGGAGTATGTGATTAGGATTTATAATGCAGCTTTAAAACAAAAATCAGTCATATAGCTACCATGTCTGCAGTGAGGCAGTTTATAGTGATGTCTAGCACTGGGGCATCATGCCGCGGACATGTAGCATGATGTCCCACCCAGTCACATTATCCTGACTGACACCAGGCTGACCAGTCCTAACACTAACCTCTGAATGCTGAGTGCCAAGCAAGGCAGCTGTTAGTACCATTTTAGCAAGTTACTGGTATGACTCTGCCAGGGATCGAACCAATGACCTCCTGCTTAGGCCACCGGAGCCATCCTGGTTTTAAGGAGTTGTTAGATTTGTGTGATTACTTGGGTGAATAGTGGCCTGAAAAAGTGTTAGTGAGTTTCCATGATGCCATGGTTGACTACTTGTGAAGTCAGGACAAAACCAAATGAATGTCCCTGGAGTCATGTAGTCCATATTAAAATCTAGTGGTGTACATTTGTAGTGTAACTGCAGTGGCAAGATATATGGTAGGACACTGGTAAATTACTCAAAGGGTAAGAAAGGCATATATTGTTTATGTCACAAGGGTGGCAAATGGGGCAAAAGTTATATGGCAAAATAAGACCGGGAAGCATACGCTGCCTGGTCTAAGGTTGTGGAGTTAAAATAGTTCCCTGTTTGGGGAGATATGTATAGCTTCTACAGCATGAACTGCTGGCGGTACAGAAACCTGATGATGAGAAACCATGCAGATGTGTGATTTACAGATATTGGGCAGGCTTGAGATCTGTAGTCTTGCATAGATTTGAGTAACATTTATGAAAATCTGCACATCAGGCTTTCTAATTTACAACTTAAGATGTATGGAAGTCTTTGGAAATCTGCAGGAAACTTGTGAATTCTAGTAGGAATTACACCAGGGTTTCTGACAACTGCTTGGTAAAGTAAAGACCCCTAGCTATTAACTATATATATATATATATATATATATATATATATATATATATATATATTCAATGATATACGTATCTTTATTTTGTAATGACCTTGTCCAAAATCAACTCTGTGTATATGATTAGTGACATTTATTTTGTAAACAACATAATAAATAGCTAATATTTCTCTATCATAATGGATTAAATATTCAGATCAATATTAGTAATAAAAATGTAAAAATGTTTGCTTCAATACAAATAATAGAGAGAGTCTTGATTCTAACCAAAAAAAACTTCCAAAAATAGAAATTTCCTATTAAGTTTTTTCAGAAAAGGGTAACAGCAACCAATGTTGTGTAGATAGGTATATAATCTTATTGACATAGTAAAGATTATTCATTCTTGCCTTGCTATCTGAAACAGAATCAGTATTTAATTAGGGTGGAATTATTTATTAAAATACTATTCACTGGAATTACAAAGTGCTCAATAATTTTCTTGGACTAAAACATTAATTACAAATTATAGTGAATTCAGACAAGGCCATTTTGGAATATTTTGTTGTGATAATCAAATGACTGCCACATTCCAGGCCACTGGCACATTAGCATGTTCAGAATTTCAGGCACATCAACACATTCAATATCAGAATTTATGGAGAATACAACTGGAATTTAATTTGTACTATATTTGGACTTGTGATATAACTTTTAAGACTGTTATGGATTTAGTTCCAATAATGCAAGTTCTTTTTAAATTTTTGCTAAGTATTCTAGGGATATAAATATTATTTGTTGAATTTTACAAATTTATAGCTGCAACACACTTATAAATCTACCGAACAGAAATTTTTTTTTTATATAAAATAAAATCATTTTAAAAAGATAGATCATAAATTAGATATCTGTATTTTAACTTTTGAAACAAATGTTGTCCACCATCTCTATGCTCCTTTATTTACAGGATTTATTTACAACTTTAAGTTCTTACAACCCACCAGACTCATTTTGAACTAAATTGCTGGGTTTTGTTTCAAATCTTATAACTGACCAATCATAGTCCTAGAATTCTGTTTATGAAGTAATAATGTATTTAATATTATGCTACATGTATTTTGTGTACACCTAGTCATTTCTGAACTCCACTTCTCTATTTTATGCTATGTGTTTACCTGTCTCATTATATCTGTAGTTGCATAATTCAGTGCATCCAACAAAAGACTTTTGACTGATAAAAAGTGCCTTACTGTCTGAGTATAGACTGCATATCTGGTGCACACTGGTTGCAAAATATGCTACAATTACAACCAATAGCTGCCGATCATTTTGAGTGTTCATTGTCCTTGAGTTTGAAGATCACCATGACATTACTAACTGGTTTGCTTTCTCCTAGTATTGAATGACTGGCTGATCAAGCCAATCTGAGCTCTGAACTGTCTGTAGCATACTTAACTGGAAAAAAGAGGTATGCAGTAGCTTGGGACAGTACTGAGATATGAAACTGGAAATAAGTGCACATTACATATACCTAACAGGTATATAGATCAAGGACAATTTGACTCATATGAGAGAGATCACAGCCTTGTGTGTGTTTGTCTGTGTGTATGTATGTATGTCTATCTATCTATCTATCTATCTATCTATCTATCTATCTATCTATCTATCTATCTATCTAAATAATAAATTAATAAAATAGAACTACATTTGACTAAATATATATATATATATATATTTACAGTCAAATGTAGTTCTATTTTATTAATTAAAAAAATGTGAAAACCAAAAGACTATATGTGTGAATAGAAAGGCTACAGCTGGAATATTGTATATCTTGGTTGTGAGCATATATCCAAAAGGCATATCATGCATGAAGTTGATGAACTGAGACATACTTGTATGAAATTAGTTAATTAAGGCATTGATATTTGGGGCATTGATCTGGTCAGACAACAAGTATCTAGCCTGAGTACATGAGAAAGATAGTATGCAGTATGCTGTGTCACATGAGAAAATTCTGCAGTTATAATGACACTTAATTCCAGAGTGTTCTCAGCTCAAGACAAGTGACTTACTATCCGAGGTAACCATAGCCATTTAAGCAATACTACCTTGTTTCAGACACATGTCACTATATCGCTATTATTCAAGCAAGAAAACACCTAGATAACCTCACTCTTCAGAGCTATTTGGTCAAATTGAGGTATCAAGGTGGATACCATATCTCACATGTTCATTTGTTTTACACTCCGTGCCATAATGATGCACTGTCACACTAGTGTTACAAGTTTATACTCTCAAAAATAAGTAACAGAAAATAGTCAAGACAACAAGCATTGTAAAATTTAACAGATAAAAGGGTGTGGATCTATTCTCACGATCAGATCAGTCTATGTGAGTTACATGATGTACCAGACTGTATACTTAGGCTATGCACTTTCTCTATCAGCCTCAGCACAATATAACAATATAACTTTAAAAGTGCTGATATGCCACTAACACTAAACCAGACCAATCACCGTGATGGAGATTGCAGGCAGAATCAAGAGCAACTATAGTCACGATCATCCATTTCTAGTTTTCTGCAGTAGAAACATTCTTATAATACCATGGATTTAAATCTTGTACTTCAAAACTTGGACTAAGCCTATGGCATTACCAAAATGACAAAGTGCCAAAGCTTCTGCCTGGCCAGCAGAAACCACCCTTTTATAAGTATTGCAAAATTAAAATTAATTTATTGATATAAAAAAATAACATATGAGATCCTTCATTCATATGGTGCATGGTATCTTATTTGTTTCTAAATTATTTTAAGCTGACCAGTTTTGTGGAGAAACAAGGTAAAAACTATATGCCACCACATTTGTGTCATTCATGGTTGTATGTATTTAATGAACTAAATTTTGATATAACATTAGATGGCAGCGTAGAATGATGTAGAACAGATGTATCCAACCTTCACAATCTGCAGCTATGTAGCAGACCTTTTGAAAATATGAATTTTAATTAATGTACATAATTTGTGATACTATTAAAGGTTGGACACCCCTGAATGATAGTGACATGTAAAAGTTTACTAAGTGAAATCTGAGTAATCAATAATGATGTGATTTATATAATCTTGAAAAAATATTATTTGGCTACAGTCTATATTTTTGAAAATTTTATCAATATTTTGTACATATTTTTCAAACAAGCAGGAAAGAATTTAATTTGCATTCTTAATTTACAACCTAAAGTAAAACTCATTCAGGCAGAGAAATGGAATTTTGCATCATGAGGTAGTACCCTCCTTCCATAGCCTGTGACATCAACAAATTGGGCAACTTTTGGATTTGAAGTAAAACAGGACAAGCAGGCACAAATTATGGATCCAATATGCAAAAATGTCAAATTTTCACACATGGGCTTATACTGAGCCTGATAGCCAATCCCAAAATGACTCTTACACATTTAAGCAACTGATGATTGAAACATTGTTTGTAACTAGAATTCCATTGGCAATAACAATAAAACTCTCTTTACACCAGTTTAATGTGAACTTAAGAAAAAGCTCCAGAACTTAAGATGTCATGATGACCAGTGAAACATAACAAAAGAAAAGAGAAAATTAAAAATAGAAAATATTTAGTACTGGTTACCTGGCCTGAAAGACGCATTTGTTAACTCTGCTTGAAAACTTGTTCTGGCAGATAGGTAGCTTGAGATGAGCCAAATTGGAGAATGTGAGTGCTGGGTGTAAGAGGGAAAGCGGGAAAAGCTAGGATTAATGTGTTCTTATTCCCCTATTCCACCAATCAGTTATCATAAAACTTGGATATAAAATGTCTCCTGGCATGCATTTGTTAACTCAGCTTGAAAACTTGTTCTAGCAGATAGGTTGCTTAAGATGAGCCAAGCATGAGTACTGGGTGTAGGAGGGAACCTCTGTATTGCAATGAAGATCCTTCATTTCGGTTAATCCTAGGTTAACCCATCAGCAGGTCTAGATTTCCGAAGCACAATTATTGGGGCCACGATGGGGGTATAACGATGATATGGGCAGTAGATGTTTATTGATTTGGTAAGACTTGTGGCAGCAGTCAGGACAGTTGGCAGGCATAATTGAACAGTCAATCCCACAAGAAGCTATGCACCTGCTGCCAATGTGTTCTGTTCCCATTCTGGAAAAGTGAAGGTTGTCATTGAGCCTGATCACAAATAAATCCACCAATGGCCTTCCCTCCATGTAAAAGGGGACTCTGTTATGAAGGGGTGCTGAGATCATTCTGTGAGGACTATTTTGCCTGACCTGGAGAGACTGTCCACCAATACAATTTTGTTATCTCGAATGTGGTAACATTAGGTGTGCTGCCCTCTGAGGTGGAGGAGGTTCCAGACCATGCAAGAAGTAACACACATGCCTTCCTGAAATCAAAGATATGATTCAATGGACATATTGTCTGAGGAGACCAGAACATACCAACCTCTTATTCTCTTGATGCATTCAATGCAATGCAAAAATTACATCAGAAGGTCAAACCTCTAGCTCTAAATGAGCCCTCCAACCAAAATCTGATCCATCAGTGAACAAAGTTAGGAGTGCCTAGAATCAGAACTGAGAGTTCTGCATGGTTTCTGCCTTACAAGAAACAGCAGAAGTAGCATATGGGGATGTTCTAAGTGAACCAACTCTACAGCAGCATTCAAGGTTCCCAAAAGGGATATATAAAGGCTAGCTGACAACTATGTCTTACTGGTAGCACCTCTAGAAGTGCCAGGCTTCATTCAATCCAGTCATGCGAGATACAAACTAAGTTATGGTTTGTGAGGAAGTGAGGAAGTGTATCAGCATATAAATGAAGTCCTACAATGGAGTAAGCTCTGACATCTTGAATTTGGGCAAAAGACCCAACCAAGTCAATTTAAACCAGCAATGAAAGAGATCCTGATAGAGAGACTGTACCTCAACATTGTTTATCAGCCAAGCATCAAAGTATTGGAGAATCAGATTTTCCAGTAATCTGTGGTATGCAACTGCTCCTCGCATAACTTGGGTGAAAACACTTGGTGCAGAAGCTATTCTAAACTCATGAACTCAAAAATGGATGAATACCTGGTCATTGCACAACTAAGATGTATTGCAATGTGGAAAAATATCAGATGTGCATGTAAGCATTCTGAAGTTCAGCAAAGACTGGTCACTGCCCAATCTGATGGATGCATTACTTTCTGATTAACAATGAGTTCATCAGCAGAAAGGTTCCACCAGATGATACCAGTTAAGACAGAGATCAGATAAAAGACAAAACTTTCCACATCTTTGGTAAGTAAAAATAGTAGGGAGTAGAATGCGGAAGATTGACTGTTCAGGATGTTTTCTCGACTACACCTGTCTGTAAAAGCCACCTTTTCATTAATTTCACCAGATGGATTAGTGGAGAAGTATGAGGAGTCCTTGATAGTGGGAGTTGTTCCTGAAACCCTTACTCCCAATGGATAACACCTACTCATCGTCCATGATGCTTGACCAAGCCTCTCAAAATATGCTCAGACCAGGCACCTAGAGGGATATTTGGGAGGAATGCATGGCAAGAAAGGTTCAAGTCCCCAAGGTGGCCACCTACTTATTAGAAATGGAAAGTTAAAGAACACCCTAGGAGGCTTCAGCAACTGTGCATATGATCTAATGGCATAAGAGAAGGTTTAATTCAGGTTGTGTGTTGGACAGGGGCTTTATCTATTAAAATACTTGCTGAGGGCACCTGAGGTCAATTTGTACCCAGCTTCCTGTATAAATACATATTTTGACAAGTTAGCATCCAAATGTAGTGGTTTAACAGGCCTCTTTAGGAAACAAACCCAGTATCTCAAAGCAGAGACTATCCATTTAAAAGTTGAGGGAGAAACAGATCATTCTCTACATTTTCGAGAAATGTCTTGACTGGTAGAGAATCTCTGTGAAAATGTCCACAATCATGGAGGAAAGATGAAGATGCAAGAGAACGGGTTGTGTTGAGCCCTTTAGATCTTTTTGAAAATAGTAAGATTATTCTTGGACTGTGCACATGATGGTTTTAGACACATTTCCATTGATAAGATGGGATAAAAACTTAATTTACTACTTTATAAAATGACCAGATCTATGACTCTCCATTCAGCTGAGAAACCAGTGGGCCTGATTGGGTGTGTCAATGGAGTTGTGTCCACATCAAATTCAGGAGTCAAAACGGGTAGATAGGGTATCATCATTGCCTAGCACACTCTGAACAGGGGTCACTATGTCACTCACTCAGGGGCAGTGGTTACATAGAGCACCCTGTGCCACTGCTTCTAGTTTACAGATACAACACTTCCAAACTTCCTGGTTGATACCAAAAGAAACAAATGAAGAGGTGATGGTAGCACATGAGTCACAGCATTACCTCTAATCTAGGTCCAAGGTCCAGTAGGCCATGGAGTCATAAGAAACCAATTACTCTGAGGTGGTGGGCCATATTCCATAAAGATTCATTGTGATAATAGGAGGGTTATACTAATCCGATTCACCTTCTGGTCTGAAACCAATGAGAAGACTCCCAGTCCTGCACAGGATGTGATGGATGAGTGAAGGATAAATCTTGGTCCAATTCCTATCTCCATGCCACGAGGCCTCTGAATGATTACCTGTATACATTGGCAACCTGTACATTAGATGGCCCTTGGCTGGAGAACAGTACAATCTGACAGGTCACTGTGATGAACTGAGCAGTCACTTAGACAAACTGACCAGTGCCTGATCATCAGACACCAACCAATGACCGGTCAGGTAAAACAGATATGTGAGAGCCTGATTTGTCTGATTCAACACTCTATAAGGTATGGTGCTGCACATCCCACTTGGGCTGGTACAACACACTACCCTAGAAGTGCTGGATGTGGTGCAACAACTCCTCACTCACCAGAGAACACAACACACCACACAGAATGTGAGGAATACAGCACATCTAGATCATGTTAGGAAATCACACTACTCTGAACACTACTGGTCCCATAATCTCCTGGGACTCATGAGTGCTTTTCTGGCCTAAACAGCTAATCGTATTTCAGTGAAACCCTGCTATGAAGGGGACAAGCCTAAAGAATTCCAAAGAGAAGGGAGAGGGACTTTTTAAGTATATCTGGAATTGGCCAGATTCCAGAGTTTTGTTGATTGTAGTTTACAAAACACAATTCTTCATGGGCATGTTAGGCAGTCTTGGCACATTTCCCATGAGCCCTTTCTTGTGGCCACACTTTGCCACAGACTGTCCCAACACCGTTCTCCAAATTATAAATATCCTAAATGAAAACAATGAATAATGACAGTATGTTACATCATGTGAACTCACCTTTAATGTATATGGTGTGTGCAACATTCACTGAAGTGTATGAACTGACCTGTGCCTAAGATAAACAATGGAAACATGTTCTTATTTTCTTATATAACATAAGACATTACATTGTTAAACCTTTACTGAGGAATAATTGCTAATACACACAACACTAACAATGTAATGCAAGTCATAAAAACAAATCAATATACAAAGGTTTTTAAAATAACGAATTTGGTACATGTACAAGTATCAATAAATTTAATTACAAACAAGAAGTTCCTTATGTTAAGTATAGGTATCAACCTAATTATTAGCATGGCAAACATACCCATAACAGTGAAACTGATAATGAGAATAAATGTGCCCAAATCACCTAAGGGGTGGAACATAACATGGTAAACCAACAGGTTCCTCAAAGAACCCAAATCTGAAAAGAGGAGTCGGTTACAATATGTAAACACAACACAAAGACAATGTAACAATAAGATAATATTAGTTGAAGGAAAATGGCCATGTGATGAAGTACTAGCAGCATTAGAAATATTTCTCGTCACAGATACAACACATATTCCATCAACATGGTGTCCTTGAAAAAGAAGGCTGATCTGTGCATGGCATGCAAGATTCACAAGTGAATTGTGTCTTAATGACAATTCTCCACTCTGAGGCAGGATGTATTCACATCAAACACTGATGAGATATTTCAGGACATAAAAGTAACAACTACTCAATAGCAATGGGTAAGATATTACTGCTATTTAAATTCCCTACTTAATATAACCACATTACATGAAAAAGAAGGCTGATCTGTGCATGGCATGCAAGATTCACAAGTGAATTGTGTCTTAATGACAATTCTCCACTCTGAGGCAGGATGTATTCACATCAAACACTGATGAGATATTTCAGGACTTAAAAGTAACAACTACTCAATAGCAATGGGTAAGATATTACTGCTATTTAAATTCCCTACTTAATATAACCACATTTAAAAGAACGAGCATAAATTAGTTTCAAAATATATACCCAATTTTCTTTATGCTCCAATGGATAGTTACAAGTTTTGTTGTTGTTTTTTTCATGGCATCCATCAAAGATTGAATTAGCATTCCCACAATAATTAATCATCTGACAAATGCCGAATCTTCATGAAATCAAAGTTTAAATTTTTCAAGTGCTGGACATTACTATCATCATGAAATCAAAGTTTAAATTTTTCAAGTGCTGGACATTACTATCTTCATGAAATCAAAGTTTAAATTTTTCAAGTGCTGGACATTACTATCTTTATGATGCAGTACCAAACTAATTAATAACATATATCCATATATTTGGGAAAACCGCATTTTTAAGGGGATAGTCATGATAACATGTTACACAAATAACTACAATATGATAACCCTCAAAAATACAATCAGTGCAAGTAATCATAGGATATAGAGTAATCATAGGATATACAGTAATCATAGGATATACAGCAACTGATTTTACCTAAATGAACATATTATCTTAAAAATATTTCCATATTTCTGAATAAAATGGTTGAGTGCAAAAGAGTTGTCCTGCAGTCTACTTAGAATATAATGGTTGTGCCCTAGTCCACGGTGTATTGTCTGTATGTAATAATATGACCACAGTATTTAGGCTACATGCAAAAGCAACACATCTTACGTTCATGGAAACAATGACAATGCATTTTTTTTAAAGTTAAGTAATTATGTGCGTGTATTTTCCTGAATTTTAAAGACTTTACCGATCTGCATCATATCACTAGAAAATCCAGCAACTCCTGAAAAGATGCAAGAGCTTGAAATGTCAACTCACATCTTCCACAATTACATGCAGCTTGCGTTATGAATCTATGGCTATAAACTAAGTAGCATAAAGAATCAAAAGCAACAAGTTTTGTAGAACTTAACAAATTATTTAATATTCAAAGTTACAAAATGAAAATATGAGAAGAACTTACCATATTATGAAGTGAAAAAGTTCTATTAAAGTCCAAAAGAATAAACAATTCAGTATAACTTTCAGACTCAGAAATATAATGGTCCATCAAATATTGTAACTTTGGCAAAATGGTGTTGTCCAAAACTCCTTTGAACAATTCACAATAGTTCCAGATTAATACTAAAGTTCAATGATCACTTTCTATTTCCACTGAACAATCCAAACAAATGCTTTTCCTTGCAAATAACATCTAAGTACAGCATAAAATATATATGCTGACTTGATGTTAAAAAAAGAACACAAAAAATAAGAATGACCCCAAAACAGGAATGAATCTGATTGCTCAGTACTCTCTTAATATACACCTTCAAAAGTCTATTACGACAACCGGCATATGTTGCAATAGACCTCACATAACAGATCATAGTACTCAATGTAATATTTCAAAATAACTATAAAACTGATCTAACTCGTCCAATAGAAATTAACTTCCAAGACACCATCTGAATGATCTGTCCAATAGAAATTAACTTCCAAGACACCATCTGAATGATCTGTCCAATAGAAATTAACTTCCAAGACACCATCTGAATGATCTGTCCAATAGAAATTAACTTCCAAGACACCATCTGAATGATCTGTCCAATAGAAATTAACTTCCAAGACACCATCTGAATGATCTGTCCAATAGAAATTAACTTCCAAGACACCATCTGAATGATCTGTTCAATGGGGAAAAAGCATGATCTCATTGACACATTAATAATTCTATTGTCAGTATCTGGCAAGGTGTATGTAAGTATCCTCTGCAATTTTATAAACTTTAATACTTTAAAATAGACCTGATGCATGTATGAAATCCAGCTATAAGCAATCACTACAATTTATAGTCATGAATAAAATTAGACAAATTAGACAAAACAAAGAGTTAGAATAAAATAGATATACATAACACATGCATTTTGTAAGTACATGTACCGGTACATGTATGTGAGCATTAACTTGCATTTTACAAGCATGTACACATTAAATTAAAGCTCTGAATGAGCACACCCATCAAATTTAATAATTGTACATACAATAACTGCCGAGAAAATTAGGTATTTGCAAACATTTACAATAATCATTTAAGCTTACAATTTAGGCCACTGCAGTCTACCTTGGCAATTGCAATAAGAAGCCTCCAAGATGAACAAACCCATCATGTTTTATAAATGTATATTAAAAGAGTGTCAGAGAAACTAAGCTAATTGCAAAATTTTACACAAATCAAGGGACTGTGAAAAGTATATCACTATGACCTACATTGCCTGTGGCTAGTAGTACTCTCCAAAATGAACACATCAATCAAGTTCATAAACTCCATAACTATACATAAAGCAGTGTTTGAGAATAAGTGTCAAATGCGAAAGTATAATTAACTGAGCAAAAAAAGTAGGTAAAAAAAGTAGGTAACTGTCACCTACTTTTGTACCCTCCAAGAGAAGTTTTCAACAATGTCAAACAAATTAGGCTAAATGCAAAACCTGTGTGGATACTAAGAGAGTACCACTGGAAAAGTTATCCCCATGTCTTTGCAGATGAGACAAAATTTTCAGTAAAAACTAACAATGTTTGATATTTTTTTACCAATTGTTTTATATGTGCATACTTTTAATAGGGACATTATATTCAACGATGTTAAGTCACAACCTCTATGTCATGTGTCTAATAGTTTAATAAAAACCATGAGGATCTGTAAGTCTTGTTAAAAATGTTTGATAAGCCAAATGGTCTGATGAAACCATTTTCAATTTCTTCAACTCTTTACCACTGCATAATATACTTTTGTGTAATACCCTTCTTCCAAGCTCTGTGGCATCAACCTAATCCATTATGTGCAAGCAGTTTTTGTTTTTGTTTTTTTTATGGTTTAACGCCATTTTTCAGCACAATATAGGCTATACATGGCAGCCAGTATTAATGGTGGAGGAAGAACCCGGAAAACCTATGGAAAGAACCACTGACCCACGAGAAGCTACTGGCAAGCTTTCTCACATAACTACATTAGCCGAATCTTAGACTCGAACCCACACAGTCAGCGGTGAGATGGCAGTGATCCGTAATGGACAGCTCTTTAGACCACTCGGCCACTCGGGGCCCCATGTGCAAGCAGACCAGGCTCAATGTTGTTTGCTCTAATCCTTGCTCATAATAGAGTCATAACTGCACAGACCAAGATCTGTCAGTGAATTATGCAATGACAGTTCTGGGTCAATGCAATTTGCAGTTTGATTGACATATATGTGAATATGCTGAGTCTCTGATATATTTACTCTGGAGTAAAAATAGCGGTGAGTGACAATGGTATTTATTATCAAGAAATTCTGTCACTTAAGCATAATACAAAAGGCTTGTAATCCTTTTGTTTTTGCAATTCTGTGCAGAACTACACTGTAACCTTTGAAACTTGAGAAAAGTCAATGATACTGAATATGATTTTTGGAAGTATTAGTATGTACTGTACCATAACAATCTTCCTACACCATCTAGTATTTAAATTATTACAAGAAGTCCTCACTGAGTGGGGTCAGACCACACTGATAAAAAAATATATCATCCAAAAACAAAACTGACCCTGATTTGTCAGTGTAATGAGCCACTCATCCAAATGACAACAAAAACTTGAACACTTACTGCAGGATACCTAAAGTATTTGAGGTACATACCTATTACTGGATGCACTTCATTAACCATGCCATGAGTATGTGGTAACAATCATAAATGACTTCCTTAACAATTTTGTTTGATTGCCAAGGTATGCAAATTAAATAGCAATATTATTAGTAGCTTGCCAATGTACTATGCAGTATTTTTAACAAATATAATTTCCAATATGCACAGAAAATGCTTTTGAATTTTTGTTGATGAAGCTTTGTCACAAAATTATTACATAATAAAATGGTATATATTCACTCAAGTTAAAATTAACTTGTATGAATGCAACAGATATCAAGTTACTTGATAGCATTTCTTCAGTTCCAACATTTAAGCCAGAGTTGGCTGCCTCTGTGTATTATGATATAGTCAATATTTTGTTAACAGTGCTGTAAAAAATAACGCAACCCACCCAACCCAAACATTGTGAATGTTATATAACTGTAATCTCTAGTCCAATGTTGTATCTTTAATGAGCTGTCAACAGTACATTTCATGTACCCAAGTCCCCCCAAAACGATGAGATCTGCTCAGTAAAAGGAGACACAAGTCGCTTGGAAAGGAGGTGATTTTCTGCTGGACTTGCTCCAGGTGCAACATTGGACACTGGTAGCTTGAAGGGAGGCAACTGTCTCCTAAACTGCTCAAGATGTAACACTTGGACACTGGTAACCTGAAGGGAGGCAACTGTCTCATGAACTGTGCTCAAGGTGTAACACTGGACACTGGTATGTTGGAGGGAGGTGATTACCTCCTGGACTTGTTCAGGTTATAACACTGGACAGTATCAGCTTGCAGGGAGGAAACTGTCTCCTGGACTTGCTCATGCTGTAACAATGGACACTGTTTGCTTGGAGAGAGGTGACCATCTCTAGGGCTGGCACAAGGTGTAATACTGGACAGTTAGCTTGGACAGAGGCAATTGTCTACTGGACTTACTTTAAGTAATACTGAACACTGTTAGCTTGAAGGGATGTTTTGCGTTTAACGCAATTTCTCGGTGCAACATAAAGCAGACATTCCATATTTGTTCCCTAAGTACTTTACTGATTATTCAATAACCATTTTTATGCATGTTTCACTGAAACCTACATTTGTCTGCATGTTTTGCTGAAACCTAGCCTGAAATTCGTTTTGCAGTAAGGGTGTGTGTATTCAATGGTGTAAGAAAAAGGGCCACTTACTGGTCCAAAACCTATGATCCATATTAAAAGTTAAGAGAAAACAACATTTGTCTGTGACTCCATTCATATGTCCCAAACAAGATTTTTATTTTTTTCAAGAGTCAATTTTAATCACCATATCTGCCATGCAGTCAGATGACACAACTGCTAAGTATGCATCTAGGCCTAGCCCCAGTTGCATATAGAGTGATTTTTCAAAAGGTTCTACAATATTTTTAATACAACAACAAATGCATTTTTGAAAGTAAATGTAAAAAACTGAAAAGAATGTGTGAATAAAAAAGCAATTTGTAATTAATACAAAACCACATAAGTGATTTGTTATAAGTCTGAGAAAGAACTCATTTGACATAGGAACATAAATCTCAGTATATCTGAATAAACATATTCCTATACCATATCCACTAAAATCTGCATGGTCCTGTGATTTAATACATGTATATACATCAATAGTGTGTATCACTAAACCAGTAAATAAAGTGATATATTGTTCTTTGACATGAACTAATTATGCTTGGTTCCCATCAAGGGTTTATGAAACTAAAACTAGATCAAACAAGATCCACGGAAAGCTACTGGCAAGCTTTCTCACATACGAACAATGGCCATGCCTGAGACTCGAACCCACACAGACAGAGGTGAGATGGCAGTGATCCATAATGGTGAGCAATTTAGACCACTCAGCCTCTTGGGGCTCCATGACAAGACTGACATCATTGTTTGAAACACCTTGATCTAGTAAGGTGCATAATTTTTAAGGGCAACAAAGGCAATTTTTGGAGGATCTGTCAATGTCAAATTTGCAATCATTTGAGAGTGGACAGTACAATTCTTCAAACTTCCCCAATGATCTTGTTGAATTATTCTCAGTACTAAAAAATTCTCTTTCTGAGTCTGCTCGATTGAAAGCATAGTGTTATGTTGACAGATGTCAAATATTCTTGAATAAGTAATGTTGACATATGTTAGCAGTATGTACTTCAAAGTATACAATGGTCTCTCTTGCTGCAACACTTCAGAAGGTCAATCTCCATCAACATGGGTTTTGAAATTTAGTTTTAATAGACTTTGTATGCTTCACAGAGAAGCTCATCCTTCTTTGAATAACAGTTGTGTTTCAACATTTTACACAATGATTTACACTCACATACTACTCCTTAACTAAACTTTATCATTCCAGCTATCAAAATGACAACTATATTTTATATTGAATAATAGATGCCACTGATCATGAGAAAATTCATAAATAAAGATGACTTAAATAAAATAGTCTCAATCAAAGTAACAAAGTGCAATAACTTCTGTTTCATTGACACTCATGTTTGGTTTACTGAACTTCAGATGAATTGGGTTGTTTTACTTCTGTACTTAACTTCTGCAAATCTGCCTTATGATCACTCTAACAGCAATACTAAAAGAACAAAAATAAAATCAGTTATTGTCAGTCAATTAAGTGAAGTGTGAAATGGTGGCTCTTTATCTCTGACTGCCTTTACCTTCCAAGTGACTATGATAATTAACTGTATTATTATAAGCTGTCCTATGGTGACATTCACTTTATGCATGAATCTATGCAAAACGTGGCTGTTTACTAAGGTACAGTCTTAATATCCCAACGTCATTAAAGATCTCTCCCCCAGTTTTTGTTTCATAAGATTTACTGGAATTACTGTTTTATAAACAGTGGTGTCATGGGTTTTGGAAGGAGGAAAAACATTATGTTTCTCATGTGACACATTGTGACAAGGTAGGTATTCCGATTTATTTCTTTTAAATTACACAGTCGACGAAGCAAGATATTAATGTATATATATGAACGATAAAAGACAGGCGATGGATTGGTGGTAGTCCATCGTGACTTACGGATACAATTAGTTGGAGTGGGCTTTTATTGCATGCACCGCTTGAGTTTTGCAGATATTGGAAAGAACGTCATATACAAAATGCGTCTGCAACAAAGTTTCAAACACGATATTTTTGTTCCAAAAAACGTAACAACCATCAGAACTGAATCTGTGATACTGAAACAGACAGAAACAAACTTGACAGAAAGCCCATTTTGAAGCGCACAAATGACAAGAGATGCAAAATGCATAAATGATGCCTCACTGAAGCTATTTTGTACATTTTGAAGCTTTTGTACATAAATTCAAAATGCATGTTTATACTCACCACTTTTTAAAGCAATTTACTTTCTACTTTGTAGTAAACTGCACTATAGGAACTTTGTTTTGTCTCATGAAGAAACCAATAAACAGTCAGTACTCGTAAACTTCAATTGGTCAATACACAGTTGGTATCCGTTTACCTTGTACATAACAGGAATAGATATTTCAAAGGCGTAATATTGAGGCCGTATGCTATGAACTGTGGTAATTTTAGTCCTTATTTACGATAGCCCATAGTATGCAATTTTGGGATGCCATAGCTTTAGCTCTGTTTTATTCAGTACATGATGCATGACAACCAGTATCTTTAGTGAAATAAGTTGACCGAGCCCAAGATTCGAACCCATAGGTGAGATGTCAGTGATATATTAATGCGAGAGCGCCATAGACCACTGGGGCCCCCAACTCCATTAGTGTGATTTGGGTATTTGTATTCAGCTTTAACAATTTTTCAGTCATATCGCTACGATATCTGCGGTGTGGCAGTTTATAGTAATCCCTAGTCCTACATATAAGACCTGACGCTGATATTTATGTAAATCAACATGTGCTATGTCTTATATGTAGGACTAAGTAATTCCTAGAATCATGGCATCATCTGAAAACGTCAGACTCCTGTGTAGACATATAGCATGATGCCCCAACCAGTCACAGTATTCTGACACCAGGCTGACTAGTCCTAACACTAGCCTCATAATTGCTGAGAGCCTAGCAAGCCAGCGCTTTGTACCATTTTTATAAGTCTTTGGTATACTCTGCCGGGAATTGAACCCACGACCTCCCACATCCGAGGTGGGTGCTCTAACCACTAGGCCACCAGTGCGGACCACTGCCACTCAGTTAATATGAATATTAGCTATAAAAGCAGAAATATTTTTTTTTAAAAAGGAGGCCCTTCATGTCAGACTGCATTAAAATCGGCATTAGAAATGAGGTGTATTAGATTTCTGTATATTTTACATATTTGTAAACTTTGGTAAAAACAAACTATTAAACACAAAGGAAAAAGAAAGATTAAGTAAGAGTGATTTTGCTGAGTAAACTCTGCTTCTATAAAAATGGAATGAAGTTAAGTAATCTTTACTTAAAGTTGAAGCATGTTTAAAACAAATGAAGTTTTTACTACCAACTATTTAAAAGACAACCTCAATTAAGTTTTTACTACCAACTACTTAAAAAAATATCTATTAATTTAAATAACATTCAGATCATTTACACAGTGAAATAAACTACATGTACTCGGGAGTGCAGTGCTGTGGGAATGGTGTTCCCTTAATTTTTTGCACTTTCTATTGTCCCACCACCACCACATCTGAATAACATGCAGTCCATTGCTTGTTTTCTTGCATTCTCTCACTTCATTATTTAGCACAACACCATAGCATGGATTACATTGTATGTATTACACAAAAAATACAAGCATATGCAGTCCACACATTTTATAGTAAAGTTATTATTTGAAGAGATTTAAGTCTTTTTAACGTTATGGCCTACAAGACAAGTTATGCTCACAATATTTAGGTGTATAAGGGTCCGCCTTGGATTATTGGGAGAGAAATATGGAAATTGTTTTTTAGAGCTAGGTTTTGTTCTGATTGTAAAACTTAAAAAAAAAAATTAGTATAGCCATGATATTAATTGTTGGTAAAATAGTCTTGATGTAAATTTAAAAGAAAATCACAAACCCCCACCTGACAAATTAAATGGGTCTGTGCAGTTTGCAGTTGGTCTCAACTTACAGGCAAGTAAACATGGTATTTTTGAACAATCAGGTCTATATGCATACATGCATCCATCCATCAATCCATCCATCCATCCATCCATATATACATACAGACAGACAGATTGAAACATTTATATACCGCAGATATATATCATCATTGTAAATAGCTTGCGATACTTTTTAAAAAAAATTGAGACATATTTAAATGTATGTTTATACAAACATATTATAGAACAACAGTACATGTATATACAAACACATATGACAGTATAATATTACATGTTATATACAAACCGACACGATTGAATAAACATTACATGAATCGGAAAAAAATGTTTTAAAAATCTAAATCATTAAAAGAAACAAATATCAAAGTAAAAAAGTCACATGCAAGATAAACTGATTTTTTCCTGTAGTGTAAAAACCATTTATCAATTCCTGCCAAGTTAAGCTGTTTGCACATATTACATTTGCACTTGACCACTCCGGTGGCCAAGTTGTTAGATGCGAGAGGTCGTGGATTCAATCCTCAGTCATACCAAAGACTAACAAAATAGTACTAACAGCTGCCTAGCTCGGCGCTCCGCATTAAGAGTTTAGTGTTAGGACTGGTCAGCCTGGTGTCGGGATAATGTGACTGAGTGGGACATCATGCTACATGTCTATGGCATGATGCCCCAGTGCTAGACATCACTATAAATGGCCGCACTGCAGACAACATAGCAATATGACTGAAAAATTGTTAAAGCAACGATAAAAATCCAAATCACACACACATTTGCATTAAATGTCATTCCAATTTGCAATTAATATCATTCCAGTTGATAGTACATTTCTTAAAATCATTAAAAGAATCAAAGAGTTTTGCATAATTTTGAAGCAAGTTCTACAGCTGATGTAAAACTTTTTTATGGTATTTAACTATTTTGGATTTGAGTATTTCTTCCTTATTTACGTGTCTGAAGAATATTAGAGAATCTATTTTCTTAAAAAGATTTTGTAAGTATCAGAAGGATAGCATAATCCTGTCTACAGGCCAAGTACACAAGTTCCAAATATGTACAATTGCTGTCTTGATGTATATAAAATGCTTGAAAGTAGCTTTTTTAAGTTATTTTGTTGTTGGTTCATAAAAATCCCATTCTTTAAAATTAAAATTCAATATGATGAAGACACTCACTGTCCAATATATTTCAAGACATTTGTTCTGAATGTATATCACAACAATGCCTATTAAAGGTCAAGTGTGGAGGGGATGTTTGTCATTACCCTCAGGTTGTGTCAGGGTGAGATAGAAGTGTGTACGGTATCCAAAGAGTCCTGACATGAAAAAGAGCAATATATGTGTAGGAGTTAACAATTCTAACAGAACTTGAAAACTAGCAATCTTCATGTGCTTGTCATCATTAGAAAGTTGCTAAAATCAGGTTTTCATTCATCCACATTATTTGCCAAGCTTTTGAGGGTATTTTATTCTTCACAAAACACCAAACTAAATATTAACTTTTATGGCATTGGAAAAACTCAAAATCCCGTGTCTCATTATTAGGGTGATTAAGATCCATTTAGAAAAGCAATATATTGACATGCATGTAAAACAACAGGAAATTATATACTTTTGGTAACTTAAAGAGTTGTAATATTCAAATGTCTGCTTATCTAAAACCTTGAACAAGATACCTAGTTAAGTTCCATTTTAATCAAACCTTCATCTATATTATCATAGATAGTGTCTATTGTTTATTAATGTGGATCAAGAATATAAGAGCCAAAGCAAAAGGTTTAGTAAAATCAGCAAAAATGTTAACTGAAATAGTCCTATATGTTCGACACAGAAATATTGAACAACATGGACCAGAAACATTTACATCTGCAACCACAAGAAAAGAGTGAACTGAAATGGCTGTTATGAGAATAAGAGCACTTGTGAAGATTAGAATAATGTGAATGAGTCGTAAAAAGAAGGTCACTGTGATTTAAGCCTCTTAATTGATCCATACCAGCAGCAAAAGTGACCACATCAAAAGATTGACCAATAAATTTAGTTAAATGAAATATTTCATGGTCATCATCATTCTCAAGAGTTCATTTTGCCATATCTAGTAACTGCATAAGCAGGGTATAAATCAGGGATTTAATTTTCAATAGGATCTTACATTTTGTTAAATCAAAACAAGGCTTATCAGTTAAAAGTGGATTAGCCACAACTTCATTTCCAGCTAGGTCATTGGTTTGTAGTAAATGAATACCATCAATGGGTAAAGAAAGTCACTCTTCCAACTGTTGCAATTCCTTAAAATCTGAAGACAGATTTACAAAATGGAGAGGAACATCATCAGTGCCTCACTCTACTACCTGAATTTGAACACTTTCACTAGAAGAAGACTTCTCAGACATATCTAATAATAGATGACTTTGGGTGCACGTTTATCTCTTTTTATTTTTCTCTTTGCCTTGGCAGTTTTCACTCTTAATAAGCTGTAGCTTCTTAAACTCTATTTCCATTTGGGATTGTATTTTTCATTTTTTTCCAATTGCCAATCTTTTAATTTCATTTTAGAGTCAGGATGAGAATTTTACTAATCACAACCCAAAGCACTTTTATACCAAAAATTCTCTTCCACCAAGTATTTGAGAAAAATAATTTTTATTTCCTGCTTTGTTAAGAAACCTTTGCTTCAGAGAGATTATATTGTCTGGCAATTTTTTTAAAGGATTGTAACCATTCCTAGGTAGGTATTAAAATTCTCCACTATTGATGACATGTTTAAATTCGGTTGGTTTCTCTTATGATTTCTCAAATATGTTAAATTAATATATTATGGTGTAATTAAGTCTGAAACAAAGTGAATTTTAATTTCATAAACAAACTTAAGTTTTATGAAATATTATACAGAAATTTTTATCACAGATGACTACCCCAAAGCTTCTGTTATGACTTTATGATCTTAAACTTAGGAAAGAGCTTAAACTAACAAGTTTAGTAAAATTCATTTTCTTAGAATACAGAGTAAGCATTTTAAAGGAACTTTAAGTATTGTTCTAAAGGTTCTATCACAAGTCCCAAAATGTAGAGTATTCAGACTGAATGAATCCAGTTCTGAGGTGCCAATAGCATGTAATATTGTTGATGTCTTAACAGTCACTGTATCACAATGATATAATCCAAATTGTCTTTAAATGAATTCAGACTTTTTATCCAAAAATAGTCATATAGTCTAAAATTATTAATGAGCCGTTTATAATTCCAGTGAATAATTTAAATAAATAAATAAAGCCACTTAAATTATAAACAGAAAAACAACTGAATAACTGATTGCACTTTGGAAGTTAAGAGAGGACTGAGTAATTCTAATACAAATGAATCTCTTAAGTTACAATAGGAGGACCACCTTTTGGAAATTTCCATCAAACTGTAAACTCAATTCATTTCTTGTATATTCTAGGATTAGAATCAGGGCTGTATCTTGAAGTAGAAACAAAATAAGCATGTTTACACTACCTGAACTGAGGCATGCAGGATCAACAAAGACCAATAAAAAAAAATTCAAATTATATATTTGTGCATTTGTGTGTGCTCACAAAGTTTGTATGCCTCTGCAGTTAGTATCCTAAACAGCAAAACATCTATGTAAGCTGAAATGTATTCCTTCTTGACACTTGCGAGTCATATTTGCAAGGGCATAAACAGTATTCAGCCAGGTTAGGCAGTGCATACATCAACTGATGTGACCATCGCACACTTTTAGGTTTTGTTGTGAAATATACATTCTTAGTTGTGAACCCTAGTGTTAGGAATATGTTGCAGTTCGAACAGTAGGAGTGGGTATTGAATTAAAAATCATATTGCAATATATCACAATACATGTATTAAGTAAAATACTGCAATATTATTGCAATTATATTGATTTAGTAAAGATTTAAAGATTACTGATTGAAATAAATTGAATGCAAACTGCAGAAAATTACTTAATATTATTTAATAACATAATTTTAAAACAGTAGAGAAAATGAATAAAATGCAGTAGAGTAGTTGCAATCTAACACAGAAATAAAGAGTTACAATTTAAGTCTTTTGTCTGAACAGTTCAGTTTGTAGCAGGGCCAGCACTTCCGCTAGGTGAACTAGGCAATCGCCTAGGGCGCTGGACTAAGGGTTTTTTTCATGATGGGCAGGTGGGGGAGGGTGTGAGTGGAAGGGGGGCGCCAGATATCTGATCTCGCCTAAGGCACCAAAATACCTTGCACAGGCGCTGGTTTGTGATTTACTTTTTGATAAACATACAATGTATAAAACTGCAGATTGCTCTCTTTGTTGTCACTTTACCATGTGTAGTTCAAACTGAACTGCCTTGAAAATCACTTCATATTTTTTGTAAGAAGAGTATCAACATGATTTGGTTTTAGGGCTGAACATTGTGCATTTACTATATCTCCAGCAAGCTTATAATCTGGTAGACCCAGCAATTCAGCCTGGCTTCTCAGTTTAGGTGCTGTGGTTGTATTTCGGTGGAAGAACCCAACTAGTCAACAAATCGTGCAGAGAATTTCAATGCGACTGATTTTGAGACATGCTTGTGCAGCTATATTAATTGTATGTACATAACACTTGATGTAAAAGTTGCATCATAAAAAAGTCCCAGTGCTTTGTCCATTTTGATGCATTATCTGATACAATATATGGTATGGGGATAGACTGTATTTACCATTCTTTGAGGGCCTCGTGAATCACAGCAGCTATATTCTCACCTGTGTGCCCTTCATACATGGGCCAGGTTTGAAAAGTATAGTTTATCAGCTTCCAGTTTTTATCAATATGAATTGATGTGACTGTGAGGCATGATTCAGTTGACCTCGACGTCCAGCTACCTGTCAATGCAACCTTGTAAGCATTTTGTAGGTCTTCTATTACCAGTACCATGACTCGAGCATGTTTTTGTGGAATGGTCACTCTGCAAACTGCATTCTGCCTGGAACAAGATATCAGGGGTTAAGTGTATGTAAATGGTCTCAAAACTTGGGGGGAATTCACCATCGGTATTGACGCATTTCCTTTATTATAAATCGGCACACCTTGTCAGTCATATGTAAAGCATGAGAAAAATGTGATGGATATTTCGCACCAATGAGCCTGCGACATGTTAGCTTTAAAAGATCAAAAGTATCTTCACATGACGAGCTCAAATTAACTGGGATCGATGATCTGTTGTCTGTCATGTATTTAAATTTCCCTGGATGATGCTCTTTTATGTGGTACGCTAGATTAGTGGTTCCACCAGAAAACTTAAAATGAGTGTCACATAGTCAGCACACAGCAATTGCCTCGTATATATTCCCATCCCTTTTACTCTTTCTTAATGCTAAATGAGTCCATATGGCAGACCTCACTTGTGAATTTTGCACAGGTCGTACTCAGCTATGCTTGAAATATTTGTAGCTCAAGGTCAGTGTCAGTTAGTCATCAATGTGTTTACTTGTTGACAAAGAGAAGTTAAAGCTTCAAAAGAATGAAGATTGACAGACATGTAAGTTCTGATAACCCATGCTGCAACTGCGCAAGAAACGAAATAGAACATACATGGATATGCATCAGAATTAATTGTACTATATATACATATATTTCTCAGTACTGACCTAAATTATAGGTTAATCTAAAATACCTCCAAAGATGACTTTACGATGAAGTTCTCGTCAAAGGTTCACTGGCATTTTTTTTAGAGGCTGTACTGTAAACAGAACAGCATGTAAAGAGAACACAGATTTCACTTCCAGATCATCACAAAAGCCTTATTACTCAATGTGCACTGTCACCGAAATACACACAGACAATCATTCTCTGAAGTCTTATTCTCAAGAATAAACAATTACCTTTAAATCCTTACCAAAAATGCATCAATATAACTCTTCTATCACCACCAGAATGAGGGTGGAAAAAATGTTCTAAAAATAGACGAGAACTACATTCGTGGAAATACTAATTATGATGCGATTCCTACAGAAGCTGAAAATGGTAGGTAAAGGTATGGAATTCAATAGATCATTGTCAATCAGAAACTATTATAAGTAGTGAAATATGGCTAATATTAATTTATAACAATAACAGAGTATATTTACTACTCCTTAGCGAAAGTTATGTCAATATCACACTATATTGATATAAGAAATTTATATCACGAATACCAGTATTCAATATTTTTGCCTATCCCTATTGCAAAGTTCGCTATTTTGATGTGGACTGCACACAAATACATCACAGAATCACTGAATAATTTAAACTGCTCCTCGCTTTGTGCTATCATATGCAGTAAAATGTAAAGTATCCGCGATTATCCGTACTCATTGCGGGACTTAGATTTTGTCAGGATAATTGGTCATCCAGTTGGATGAATTTTGTCACAAAATTGAACAGTGATTCAAAGAATTTGTATTGTACGAGTTATATAATCATCGATTTTACTGTATAAGTAATTTCGTAAATACTGCCATTTTTATTATTATAGATAGTTGACATGTTTAAGAAAGTAAGAAACATTCCAACTAGTATTAAGATACTTTAATTAATAATTAACATATCTCGCTGATCTTCTCAGCCAATCCATGGTAGAATGATAATGTAGGTATTATTTACGGTAATTTTACGTGCGAACTTACGTAGACACGTGTCAGAAGGCTTTGATCAAAGTATTGTCGACTGGCATGTATTGTATGAACACCGGTATCGGTAGGTGATTAACCTTTATCCCCCATTAATTTATCATTTTGATCGTTGATCGATGTTTAATTACGTTGGTTCAGACTACAGAATGCTTTTGATCGGACCTTTACGAGTTTTTAATCTTGCTTGCTTAGCATTGAATATATGTTTAATAATTTGCAAATTGTTTGACACTTAGCGATATTCGGCTTTAAGAATAAAATGTCTCTATAATTTCCTCTGTTTATAGCATTTCTTTATGCGTTAAAAATATAATCAAGATTATGTATGATTGTATGAGATATGTTCGACAGTATTACTATCTGTCTTCTCTTGTTATGTTTTACGTTGTCTTCATGATCGCATTGTTAGTATAATTTAGAAATACTTATACATTGTAACAAGTAAACATTTATTAACTTATTCAATTTCAAGACACATCATTTACTTGCCATCTCTCTCTCTCTCTCTCTCTCTCTCTCTCTCTCTCTCTCTCTCTCTCTCTGACACACACACACACACACATAACACACATACTGCGTGCGCGTACGCCATGTACATGGCATTGTTGCTTAGCAACCAGACATGCGCCAGAATCTTATGAGAACACTAGGTCATATACTTTTCTACAATGTTCAAGGAAAATCAAATAGACTTGAATTTTTTTTACATAAATGAGGCTATTCACGTACACATTAAAACGAGTAAGGTCAACATAACAAACTGTGATACAATTAATTCACACACACACAACATTGATGGCTGATACAACTCGGATGCTGTGAGAATGGTGAAATATCAACAAATAGACATGCATTATTCTTAGTATCACAAACATTCATACACGATAAAATTAATTCAGATGAGGTAAGAAACTGAACTCCAATAGAATATGACGTTACGTCAATAGCTGGTAAGCGTATGAAACAGACGAACAGGTCGAAGAGAAAACCAGATTTCAAATATTTCATAAACTATAGTACTATTACCAGACTGAATATGCTCATTGGTATAATAGATTGATGGCTCGAGTCTTTCTTCTCCGAAATTTGTTACATATTAAACTGAGTAACACCTTATTACTTAATGCTGTCCAGAAAGAAACAAAATCAGTAGAGCAAAAACTACCGTTCCTTTTGACAACCTGCAACAGTTTAAAGACGTTGATTAAGTACAGATACACTTGCTGTATCATAAACCACGGTACCTATTATCGTATAGGGGAAAAAAAAACGGGCATGTAAAAAAACAACCTAAAATCATGCTGTTGAAGTAGAAAAAATTGTGATGTGCGTGATGCATAATCGCGTGTACGCAAAGATAAGAAAGGGGAAAATATTGGATATTTTTTAAAGGGAGTGTAGGAAAAAGATCTGCATAAGGTAATCTGGTTTTCACAGCATGTGGTAAGTGGCTTCTTTCCAGTGTGTTTCACACAAATGTGTCAATCTTAATTACAGCGGTGTGTATCTGCTGATAATTATGGCAACATATATGTTTAAACAAGTCTTTTTAAAAAATGTTAGTAACAGTAAAAGAATACATCGAAAGATGGAAACTTCAGAATTTTATCAGCTTATTCCAAAATATATTTGAAAAGCACGAAAGCTTCATCTGCACTTATCTCAACAACAACAATAATTATGCAGACGTATGAATACAATGTTAACAGTAATATACCTATAGACTGTACATTCAAAAGCTTGGTATCTTTATAAAGATTTTATGGTGGTAACAATGGAAAGTTATGTGCACTGTTTAATATTCATCGAAGAAGTAGTTGTTTGAAAACTTAGTCAATTTAGTTCTGCACAAGTTCTGCCTGATCTACCTATATCAGACTTATGAAACTTTCCGCACAGGACACAGAGACACTTGAATACAGTAACCGCTCCGGTGGCCTAGTGGTTAGAGCGTCCGCCCCGGAAGCGGGAGGTCGTCGGTTCGATCCCCGGCCGAGTCATACCAAAGACTTACAAAAATGGTACTAACAGCTGCCTCGCTTGACGCTCAGCATTAAGAGGTTAGTGTTAGGACTGGTCGGCCTGGTGTCAGGATAATGTGACTGGGTGAGACATCATGCTACATGTCTGCGGCATGATGTCTCAGTGCTCGACATCACTATAAACTGCCTCACTGCAGACATCGTAGCGACATGACTGAAAAATTGTTAAAGCTACGTTAAAAATCCTAATCAAACAAACAAACAAAAACTTGAATACAGAGAATGAACAAAGCTGAATAAATGGTTTCATTGAGCGTTTTTTCGACATTTACATACCAAATTTGGTGATGATATAAGCAGAAGTATGGGTGGATATTTCATATAGAAAAATATCATTCGATAAGAGAAACCTCGTATATAGAATTACCTGAATGTATTAAAAAGTTAAAAAGGCATGTTAGAACGTGGCAAATATGGAAGACAGATAATTAATTTACCCCTAATAACTATATATTTCCCTACAAAATTTCCACACGCCATCAATAATTGGTATACTTGTCATCAATCCATTCCATTTCATAACCCACTAAATTTATGTGGTGACATGTGTGGATACACTGGCAGCCGTAGCCGAAAACCTGCATACAGGTGGCTTGGGCCATTAGGATCATTCACCACTGACGTGGAGCAGCAGTTGAGTCCGGTAGCCCCTGAGCGACTGAGCACTCATCTTCAGGAATGCACTACTCACCTCCCTGGCAAGAGGAAGGGACTAGCGTTCAAAATACAAGAACGAAAATGAGGAGTGTTCCTCTCGCACTTGGCGCATGGAATGTGCGCACCTTACTGGACAGAGACGATGAAGAAAGACCCCAGATGATAAGCGCCCTAATAGGAAAGGAACTCGCCAGGTACAACGTGAACATTGATGCAATGAACGAGACCCTGCTTGCAGGAGAAGACGAGCTCTGTGAAAGGGTCTACGGATACACTTTCTTTTGGAAGGCCGAGGAAGTGAAGAGCGCCGTGAGGTTGATGTCTGCTTTGCAGTGAATACAGCACAGATTGGCAAATTGGCTGGACCTCCCAAGGGAGTAAACGACAAACTCGTGACCATGAAACTCCCCCTCATGTCTGGAAGAAAGTACCTTACCATCATCATTTGATGTGATCCAACTGTGACCAACCCAGATGAAGCGAAGGTCAAGTTCTATGAGAATCTTCACTCCATCATCGCTGACGTTCTAATGGCAGATAAGCTCGTCATTCCTGGCGATTTAAAAGCAAGAGTAGGCTGTGATCACGTTGCTTGGGGTGGAGTGCTAGAAAAGTATGGAGTGGGTCACTGTAACAGCAACAGTCTCATTTTGCTCCAGACTTGCGCTCAGCATGAACTGATCACCAAATAGTCTTCCACCTCGCTACCTGTAACCGGACGTCAAGGTCTGCATTCAGCCCAAAAGACGCCCACAGGGAAAGAAGGCACGTAAATTAATGAACATCACTAAGGTGAAATGCATCAGAACCAAACAGTCTCTTGTGGATGCCCCAGAAGAAAATCTGAAATCCACCCCTCTCGACAATCAGAAGGTGGAGACTGACTGGGCGGCGGCATTTAGAGAACACGCAAATTACTGACAAAGAGAGGATTCTTCTACGATGGGCTGAACACTTTAAGAGCTTCCTGAATCGCCCTTCATCCATCAGTGGCAAAAGAGAGGCGAGCCCCCCCCCCCCCCCCCCCCCCAATTTAAGGACGCTTCCATAATGCATCTATATAAGCGCAAAGGGAACCGCCAGGCATACAACAACAACCTGGGTATAATCCTTACTCTGAGATGCAGGAAAGATACTCGCCCGAATCCTACTGAACCGCCTCACTACGCACCTTAAGCAGGCACTAATGCAAGAAAGCCAGTGTACATTTCAAAAAGAACATGGGACCATCGACATGGTGTTTGTTGTTAGGCAGCTACAAGAGAAATGTCGAGAGCAAAACACCGACCTTTTATCCAAGTACGTCGACTTGACAAAGACCTTTGATACTGTCAGTAATGGCCAAGTACGGACGCCCAAGACAATTTATATCCATGGTGCAGCAATTCCATGAGTCTAGGACAATGGAGAGACATCTGAGCCGTTCCAAGTAACCAATGGCGTTAAGCAGGGTTGTGTTCTGGCACCGACACTGTTCAGTCTATTGTTCTCCGCCACGCTGACTAATGTTTTCAGAGACTGAGAGGTTGGAGTCGGCATCAGGTACCGTACAGATGGAAAATTATTACATCCCATGAGACTTCAAGTAAAAACCAAAGTTATGACAGACATCATCCGGGATCTCTTATTTGCTGATCACTGCGCCCTCAATGCTGGCTCAGAAGCCGACCTGCAATCCAGTATTGACAAGTTCTCCAGCTCCTGCACAATCAGTACTAAGAAGACTGAAGTCATGCATCATCCAGCCCCTGAAAAGCCCTATGTTGAGCCGAACATCACGGTCAATGGTCAAAAAATCAACGTAGTGAACCGCTTCACCTACTTTTGGCAGCATACTGTCACAGAGGGTAACTATTGGCACCAAGGTGAACCTTCGCATTGCCAGAACCAACGTAACTTTCGGCAGATTGTATGCCAACGTCTGGAATAAAAGAGGCATCAGCATCCAGACCAAACTAAGGGTCTACAGGGCAGTAGTGCTCACCACACTACTTTACGCATGCGAAACGTGGACAGTGTACCAACGCCACGCCAGCAAGCTGGACCGCTTTCACATCACAAGTCTCAGGAAGAGGCAAGTCAGAAAAGCACGTGCTATCAACCCTCCTGGAGATGTCCCACTAAACCCTTGTCCCTTATGCAAACGAAAATTCCGTGCAAGGGTTGACCTCATCAGCCACCTGCGTACACACAGACCAGAAGCAGCCCCATAAACCCTCAGATGACTAAAGTGGTCCTCGTCGAATTGACGGATGAACAGCATAGTTGGATTCAGTAATTGGTTTAACTGATACTCCATAACAGGCAGCTGAAGATAAATACAATAGAGCAGTTAGAGTAACAAAAACAAATTTAACAAATAGGTGTCTTGATATTAATTATATTTTATGAATCTGAACAGTACGAAGATTGATTAACATAGGTAGTATTGCTAGTAGGCAAACATCATGGGAATATATAAATTGCACATATGCTTGAATTGTTTCGGTGAAGAAAAATTATCAGATCACTAAATGTTTTTGATCATTTGACAGGTTATGTCATGTTTTTGATGACTGAGAGCTGAACAAATGGTGATAATAAAATTGAATAATATGCTGCTGCTGATTGAAAGATGACATGATGGTGACTAGGAATAGTCAAGGTCATGTACCATGTACCTTGATCCAAACAAAATGTTTGAAAACATGCGGGTTTGCTAAAGAATTTGCTAAACATTCAAGCTGTTATTGACAAAGAGTGGATCTTAAAGGTGGATTTGCAGATTTGCACGACCATTTCAAGAACAGACCCCAACGTACAGCAAAGTTAAATAAAGACAAAAATGATGTACCCCTTTTGCAGATACGAGTCCAATTGTACCCAAAATAGCGTGGACATTGAAAAAGTAAAGAGAATTATCTGATACATTAGGAAAGCTTTAAACTGCACATGGAATTGGGTTTGAAAGCAAACGAGATGTACAGAACTTTTAGAGGCTGAAATTATACATTGAGCTCAATACATGTTTTAATCGAAAAGTCGCCAATGAATTTGAAGAGAACTACTTTCAATCACATATTGTTTGGGATACAAATGGAAAATCTCATTTGAAGAACACCAGCTTAACTATGTCCAGATGAAAATATAATTTTAAAATTTCAAAGAGTTTGCCATGTTTGGTTTTGGTTCTGTGGTCTATAACGCCATTTGTAAACATATGATTGACAATATATGGCGGCCAGTATAAATATGGTGAGTAAGAAAATCCAGGAAGTCCGCAGAGAGAAACACATACACACGGGAAACTACTGGCAAGCTTTCTCATATACCAGCTGTGGTCGAACCAAAACTCGAACTCCGGTTAGCGTATAAAGATAAACCATTCCAAACGAAAGCAAATATTTAGCACAGCAAGACAAAATATAACACGTTAAGATGTTAAAATTCTGCAATAAATAAATAACATAATAGTTAATGGTAGTACTCATAAAATCCTCACAATACTATTAGAATTTGTTGCATGAACCTAGTTCACTTTAAAGGTCTAAAAGTTCCCGGGTAGTCGTCCTTGTACTTCAATCAGATCACGTCAAAAAACTTTATCATTAAAAAAAAAAAGAAATGAAGGCACCGATCACGCTTTTTAACGGTGGGTAGGACAGTGATGATGACTAGATGCTAGTCAGTATGAAAATCAACAAGATCAAACTAATCGGAGATATCTCAGGTTTTTTTTTAGTAACGAAAACGCGATTTCAGGATGTCAGAAAAGTTAACTGATAAATAACCTAAAGACATTGTAGTTCCGATTAGTGCAAATGTTTTGAAATGTCATCGGGCCAATAAAAGTATGGATTTCAAGAAATGTTATTATATTCATTGAAAAGAGAAAGATATACTGAGTTTGGGCAAAAATATTCCTAAACCTTGTCACAAAGTATATTAAGTCAGATGGTCTTTTTTTTTAAAACAATGATTGCAAGAATGAGCGCGTGGAAAAATGTAGCCATGGGGAAAATTTAACTCTGACAACGATACGACAGAGTCACAGAAATAGAGAGATGAAAGCAATGAGAATTTTTCAAAATAGAGAGATGACATAGCAACCAGAGTATTTTAGAGAAACGCCGAAAGCTTCAGATTAATTAGTAACAATTTCACTAGCATGAGAGGACAATACCAAGTCTGAAAGAAACTTAGAAATACTAGCTGTGCCGTGAATTTACCTTGTACGAGATGGCTAATTTTGACAAAGCCTGCATGTGTAAGTAAAGGTCAGTTTAATAAAAATTATGCAATGCCAATTGCCTCTATTGATCTGTCTTATCGAGATGATCAATTTTTTTTAGATGAATATTATATGCAGGTCGGAATCTACACATTTAAATATATCAGACTAGCCTATAATGCAGATATTGGAACGCCTAGCTTGAATAACAACGGTGAGATAAAATATCGAATTCCATGGAACGTCATGTAGTCTTCCAGTTGATTTTGTAAAAATGTCTGTTGTCGATAGGAGTAAATTTGATGAATAGTAATTTGACCGCGTAAATTACAACTAAGACAATCAATTGTCTTTGCTATGTAAATACACTAAAAGTGATTAGCAGTGATGCTTTTCAGCTGAAAGAACATACAAATTCTTACTATGAAGCAGTTGTGGACAATAAATTAACGTTGACGTTACTGTAAGGCCATCTAGCGGATTTACATCTGCTGTTAGTTTGGAAAGCGTTTCACTACTGACAAATACGGAGAAAATGGCTATCGAGATATATTTTTTTTAAAAATGAAATTTTTTATTAAAAAAAAACTTTATATGTAAAACCTGCTACTATTCTAGTTCAAATATCAAGAAAGGTGAAAGGTGTCAGATAGCACAGGAAATTATTTTTAATCATGGAAGGTTGGTCAACGAAAGAAAGCAATAAGAAGAAAAACCCAAGGAAACCCAACCTAAAGGATACAAAATAAAGTAAAGCATTTGCCAGAGAAAAGATACGTGCAAGATTTCAGTCGCACAAACCCAAGGCTTCATATTTAATTAGTTATGTCTTTATTTCATTCAATGAATATAACACTTTCATTACTTCAATAGTTTATTATTATACGTATTTACATTTTTATAGAAAAGATATAAATATTGCCTGGCTATCAAATGTTTTATGTATCACTTTAAACGTAAACTCAAAATGATATCAGCTGAAAAGAAGAGGGTGAGAAAATGTATACAATCTTTGCAATACATTACAATAGAAATGATAATTTATCTCTTATTATAAACGCTTCACTAGTTTTCTTATTTCTAGAAGTTAACAATTCAATGCACATGTGCGTGAGTGGTTTATTCCAGAACTACTTTCAAATTAAGATTTCACACAGGCTTATATACACAGCACATACTAAAATAATATGTTACTCATCTACAAAATCATGGCTGGCACCAAGCATGCAACATCGTTCATTCTGTCAGTTCTATTGGTTCCTTATGTCCAAGTTTCATTTCCCATATTATGGGCAGATACTCCGAGTTTTGTCAAAGCTGATTCATGTATATGGTTACGCACGCACTAAAATAATCGTCGAAGCCGAAGTCTGTTTATATATATATATATATATATATATATATATATATATATATATATATATATATATATATATATATATATATATATATATATATATATATATGATTTTGTAATTTATTATTCCAGTCTGATACAAAACCATCTTACTCTATGCTTTCAAAGTGGAATAAACCTGGAGCAATTTACATAATCAGGAAAAATATACACTTCACCAAATCAAAATCTTAAAGTCTCTTTTAGAAGTCTGACATAGCTCATACTATTATTTAACTCATATTCGATAAATAACTGCCTATATGCAATTATCGTATAATATTTATAGATTTGTTTTTAATTCTAAGCCAATATTTCAATAACTTATCCAGTCGTAATAATAATAATAATAATAATAATAATAATAATAATAATAATAATAATAATAATGATAATGAGGACTTTGTATAGCGCCTAATCTTTCGAAGCTCTAAGCGCTTTACACCATCAATAATGATATGAATACACTACAGAACAACAAATGACAAAAACAATGAAATTGGAAAACATAAAAACATGCTGAAAACATAAGATACAAAACATGATTAGGTCGCTAAGTTTGTCCCTACAGTCGAAATAGGTGAGTCTTGAGAGCACTCTTAAAAGGGACCACTGTGTCTTGTGTCTAATTTCAATGGGTAATTCGTTCCACGTCGCCGGACCCTGGTGTGCAAACGAACGTTGTTCATATGACTTTGTTTCACCTTGGGAACGATGAGTATACGATTATCAGAAGAAGAGCGTAAGTATCTAGCTGGTGTATACACATGGGTGAGGCTGGATAGATGTGTTGCACTGGAGTCTGTCATTGAAACATAGTTCAGAGAACAAATTTTGTGTTTGATTCTGTATCGAATCGATAGCCAGTGTAGGGTACAGAGCAGTGGTGAGGTGTGCTCTGATCGAGGTAATCTAAAGATGATCCGTGTAGCTGTGTTTTGAACATTTTAAAGTTTTTGGAGTAAATATTGTGATGATCCAGACAGAATTGAGTTACAATAGTCCAGTCTTGAACGTACTAATGAACACACGTGTTTCAGTGGCATCAAGTGAAAGATATTTACGACTGGAACTGATGCGTCTCAATTCAAGATATGCAACCTTGCATATGTTCATGACATGTTGGTGTAATGTGAGAGTACTGTCTAGAGTAACGCCTAGGTTTCGTACTGACTGTGCGAATTTAATGTTGGTGTTGCTGATATTTATTGTCTGAGGTAAAGGATGTGAATGAGAAAGTCTTTGTGTTGTGATCAGAATAGCCTCAGTTTTATCATCATTCTTCTGCAGCTTGTTACATGTCATCCATGATTTCACATCAGAAATGCACTTTTCTACTCCATGGATGGTAGCATCAACTTCAGTTGGATGGCTAGACTTGTATATTTGGGTGTCATCAGGATACAATTAGTGCGACACTGGGTGATGATTTATGACACTTGAGAGCGGCTGAGTATACAGAATAAAGAGAACAGGTCCAAGAACAAATCCCTGTGGAACACCACAACATACGTCAACTGGGCTGAGTGTATTCCATTTGCATATACAAGGGCGATATGCAGACTGTACATTGCTAAAAAATACTGTTTGAATTCAAATGATATACAAGTTGAGTTACAACAACTTTTTCTACGATTTTTTATATGAATGGGAGATTAGAAACTGGGCGGTAGTTCTTTAAATCGTTATGGTCCAGTGTTGGTTTCTTCAGCAGTGGTTTTACGATGGCAGTTTTGAAAAATGATGGGA
The DNA here is from genome assembly GCA_029339505.1 of Unio delphinus. Taxonomy (NCBI): domain Eukaryota; kingdom Metazoa; phylum Mollusca; class Bivalvia; order Unionida; family Unionidae; genus Unio; species Unio delphinus. The sequence goes on along the minus strand of JAQISU010000058.1, from coordinate 13,501,848 downwards.
ATGCCCCCTGATGAGAGAGAGATATTAATAACATCAGTTAGTGAAGGCAATATTGGGTCTAAGCACTCAAGCAGCAGTGATGTCGGAATTGGATCAAGTTCACAATACTATGTCTTAATAAGTAACTAAGTAGGATTCACCCACATTCATCGCCCATATCGATGTCAGTAGTAGATATTTTTTACATTTAACAAATACTTTTATAAAATTTTATATCGTTCAGATGCGTCAATTTTGTTAAAACAAATACCATACCTCTGATGCGTAATTGAACATTGGAATAACATAGGTATAAAATAGTTTCGAACATTCATTATAATATATGTAACATTTTTTTTTTCAAATTGGAAAAAAGTATTCATACAACTATGGTTGTAAAATATCGAAAAGAAAGAATGAAATCCAGTACCTTTTGTAAATTTCCAAAAAAAATATATTTACCAAGAATATAACGTAAGATTATTCTAAATTTATTCCCAAATAGTCATAAAACTTATATAAAGTCCAAAAATATAGAGTAATCCGAATTCCAATTGTGCTGAGAATGAATACGAGCCTTGAAAGTTCTGATGTATCAATATTCTGGAATAGTGTATATACCCTAACAACTTTGATGTATTGCAATGATATAATCCAAAAATGTCCTTGATTGAATTCATAAGAATTCCAAAACAAGCGATGTTTTCTAAAAGTATTAATGAATACTTTGTAATTCCAGTGAATAGTTTAAATACTTACCTGACTTGTGACATAACAAAATGCCATCATCCTAGGTCAATTTGCAAAAGAATTTACCATCAAACTGTAAACAATATTCGTTTTTTTTTTGTTTTTTTTTTTAAAAATATATGGTCAGAATCAATGATGTATCTAGTTCTACGACTCTATGGTCATAAACTAAGAAACAGAATGAAGGAACACCAAAATATTTAGGAAAACCTGAATAATTTAATTATCAATGTTATAAAATGAAATTTAAGAGAACCTTAGAGTATTACGAATTGAATCCAAAATAATCTTAAGAAGTGGTAGTCAAGTCCAAAATAATCGAACTTTCCGAACAAACTTCATATCCTCGAATGTACTGGTCTGCCAACAGCCCTGATGTATCAAAATGGCATTGTCCAAGTCCTTTGAATAATTCACAATGGTCCCAGAATAATATTTTATTCCAATGAAAACTTTATAGTTCCAGTGAATAATAACGAAAATATCAGCAACGATAACATTTTCACTGTGTATCAAACTAAAAAAATACATTACGAATACCCCACTATGAAACACATGATTGAATCACGTACCTCCACTGAGGCTCCACTCCGCTTCTGAAATTCTCACACAATAGATAATCACTAACGTTATTTTTGTCGATGTTTTGAGATTTCATATCGCCTTCAGTATGTCTTTATGCTATTTATTTTTCTTGATTCTCATAGATTGTTCTTTGATTAAGTAAATCCTTTTCATATATCGCTTAAAAAATCATTTGTTTCTTCATTTGAAAATGATTAATGTTGATTGTGCAAAGTTCAAAAGTATTGGGGAAAATTGTTCCCATGAAAAACTATTGCAATTGTTTCTTCAAGAATTTCCGTTCTTTCTGTGAATTAGATTTTTCAGATTAGAAAACTCATACGATACCGTTTCCTTCCCTAAACACGTGATGAAATGCTGAAGCAACTGTTGAAAAAGAAGGTACAATAACGTAAGCAGTTTGTTACAAAGATTACAATACAAATTTCAACAGCTATACTGTCTGCAGCTAGTCTAATAAGATCTCTATACTCTACATACACCTCCTCATCCAGGCCAACCTACTCCAGGTCAGTAATTTGAAAACAGGATCGGCCTTGCTGCTGAGTGAAAGAGCCCTTCCCAAAGGAACCATGACAGTAGAAATAGTATCATGGTCCCTCTCATCTACATAATTGTTTTCCGCATATTGGTAAGTTTTGCATAGGGGCCTGCATACCGGCACAAGCATTTTAGCTACAATACTATTTGGAGGTCTGGATTGCTGTTACGTGCTTAGGCTCGAATAAGCAGCAACACAGAAAGAGTGAAAACCAACAAGCTTGAACTTTAACAATGAATTTATTAAGTACAATTATTTTCATAAAATAAATAAACTTACGGTTTTAGAGAATCAAATCCAACAAATATAAAATTCACAAATTAATCCACTAATGGAATTGCAAGTCCTGATAAATAAATGTTCTAATAGTTCCAGGTTCGAATCTTGACGATGTAATCCAAAATGGCTGACAATGTCACGTGGTACAGTTCTTGTTTTTAATCATCCAAATGAATATCATAAACATATGTCCTTTTTCCAGATAATTCTTCTTTTCCAACGAATTGACACAAAGTCCAAAATAATTAAACTCTAACAGATAATACACAACTTAATATTACAATAAGCCCAAAAATCTACTAATGTTAGCTCCCAAAATACAGCTACATATAACTATTCTTCTGAAGTAAACAAGTGATCACGCGCTTTTCTAGAAATTGATAGAAATTCATGGAAGGTCACAGAAAGAGACTGCCTTCACTAAAATCACGTACTCTAGATATTTACTACCCCTAAGAACTAAAAATAAAAATGTTGTCCTTGAAATTGACCAATAGTTTTAGAGGCTTGTTGACAATGTCTAAAGCAAGGTCAGGATTTAGGTCAAACAAGCCAAGGTCAAAACTTGTTTACAATTAGAGAATCTAAGTCAGCCTAAACTTTCTAGAATAATTTCCCAATTAATGGACATTAAACCCTAAATGATAAATTTGGATTTAACAATTAAAAATAAATAAATTAAATCCAATAGCCGTAACACCTTCCCCCATAAAATAAAAAGAAAGGTTTATATGATAAAACTTTCTTTTTATCACAAACCAATTTACATCTTAGGTTAAAAGAACTAATATAAATTACACAATATAATAAATTATACACGGGAAAGAGTGTCTGCAATTATATTATCAAGAAATAGCCTCAAATTTTTAACTTGTCCATGTCCCACAAAATATCCTAAGAAAGCTACTCTAGCAAGGCAGAACTCACTTTTAAATAAATTAACAGTCAGACACGCATTAGTGAGTCTGTCAAAGAATTTTCTAATTGTTACCAGATGTTCTTTCCAGGTGTCATTGTAGATGATGACGTCACAAATCTCTAGACCAGAGATGAACATTTTTATGAGACGTTGAAATGGACTTTCTTTATATTGGTAGAGTCCTTTTGGAGTCGCAATGTCGAGTTTTCCTTTGCTCTTTCCGTAGTGGAATCTGCCAAAATCCTTTCAGAAGGTCAAAATTTAGTGACGTACTTGGCATTCCCAATTTTATCAATAGAATAGTAAATTCTTGTTAATGGGAATGAATCTGTTTTTGTCACTCTGTTCACCTTCCTTTAATCAGTACACATACGGAAAGTTTTATCTGGTTTTGAAACATGTATGCATGGTGAACTCCAATCACTTTTACTGGGCTTGATAAAATCATTCTCCTGCAAATATTGAATTTCCGTTTTCAAGTATTCCTGTTTGAGTGGACTCGTCCAGCATGGATGCTGTTTGGAATTTTCAATTTCAACGTCATGAAAATTTTTGTTTGTCCTTGTAAGAATATTTGGACATAAGTGCTCATATAATAATAATAACTTTCAGTTCATTTCTTTCTTGTACTTGCAAATGTAAAAGTTTCTGGTCTAGATTTTTCATAATTTTTGAATTCCAACAATTCGTCGCTCCAATATCAATTGAATCCTGATGATATTCCTTCACTATGTGGGACAGGTACCACTAAATTAATTACATATTTAACATGGCTATCTCTTTCAATATACTGGTACTCCTATAATTAATTTAGATCCCAGGAGCACTAATACTGTAATTTAACTAATTTATTTTCTTCTTAACTTTGTACGGGCCATAATATCTAATCTGAAGAAAAGTAAGAAGAATGAACAAGAGTAACACAACTCCATTATCAGACTCAAAAGTTCTCTCCCTTGTATTTCTTTCAAACCATAGTTTCATTTTTAACTTTAATTGTTTACTTGGTCATGGGTAAGGAATCTACACAATCTACCATAATTACACTGAATGTTTCATCAAATGCAGGAATAGGTTGCAGATGAGCCTTAAGTATCTTCTGATTGGATTTTCCTACCATTTGACAAGTACGACAAGATCTACAGTATTTGACAACATCGCTTTTGATTTGTAGCCAATAGAAGTGAGTCAAGATCTTGTGATACATTTTATTAATCCCTAAATGACCAGCCAAAGGAGTTTCATGGGTCAAATTAAGTATTTCCTGTCTGTAAGGTTCTGGAACTACTATTTGATAGTTCACTGACCACTCATCACCAACAGGTACCTCGCAAGGTCTCCATTTTCTCATAAGAATTCCATTTTTAATGAAATAACAGACAGGAACTTCAGTGACTTCAGTCTCATTTATGACCGTTGGAAACAAACAGGAGATCTCATGATCTTTTTCCTGTTCGACGACAAGTGACTGTCGTTTATCACCTTGATTAAGAGAATGAGTTATTAAAAGAGGATCACTATGATCAATACCTTCTGATTGATCTAAACCAAGAGTAAAAGTGATCTCATCAAAAACCTGACCTATACAAGCGCCAGTTGAAGGAATGCTGACTTCTGTAACATCGCTCTCAAAATCATCACCCTGATTAGAATAAAGAGAATGAGTTGTCAAAAGAGGATCACTATGATTAATACGTTCTGATTGATCCAAACCAAGAGTAAAAGTGACCTCATCAAAAGCCTGACCTATACTGATGTCAGATAAGGGAATACTGCCCTTTTCAACTTCATTCTCAAGAGCTTTCATTGCCATAGCTCTAGTAACTGTACAAGCTTGAAATATATCAGGGATTTCTTTTTCAATTGGATCAACTTTCTGATCCAAATTAGGCTTGTCAGTCACAAGTGGATTAGCCACAACCTTGTCTCCAGCTAAGTCGTTGCCTAGCAATAAATCTATTCCCTCAACAGGTAAAACCGAGACCGTTCCGATTGTCACAGGTCCTGATACTAAGTCTGATGACAAATTTACACAATGGAGAGGTTCATTAACAACGCCGCACTCTACTCCCTGAACAAGAACACTTCCATTAGAAGAAGACTTCTCAGATAAAGGCAAAGTTCCTGATAATAAAAGACTCTGAGAAGCTCCCGTGTCCCTTAAAATTTTAATAGGGGTGGGATTGGCTGAATCACCCAAGAGTGATATAGAACCCTTCGATATGAATGGTTCATAATTCTCCATATCAAAATCAGACTGGGATTTATTAGACCCAACAAATGTATTGCTTTCAATACATGACTGTGACCTTGACCTCTTGTAAATAAGAGCATTTGGAACAGGCCTGTCTTGATTCTGATGCCTATTTTTCAATTTGTAGCAATCAGAAATAACGTGTCCTTTTTTCTTGCAAAAGTTACACGTCGGAAGAGACAAGGATCTAGAATCAAACTTCTCTGAAGTCTGATTTTTGAAAGTTGTGTTAGTTTGAGTTTTAGAAGGGCTTAAATTAGGCGGAAATTCTTTTCTGCCAGAAAATTGTTGAGTAGAAGTCTTGTTAACAAAAGGAACTTTATGTGTCAAAGAATATTCGTCAGCAGCTCGAGCAGCATTTTCCAAGGTTTCAATCTGATGCTCCTCAAGATAAGTTTTAACATCACTATGAACACAGTTTTTGAACTCTTCAATTAATATAATTTGCTTGAGATTTTGATAATCTTGCTCGACTTTCTTGGCTAAACACCATCTATCAAACAACTGCTCATTTTGTCTAGCAAATTCGACATGAGTTTGTCCAGCTTCTTTTCTGTAATTTCTAAATTTTTGCCTATAAGCTTCAGGAACTAACTCGTAACCTCTTAAAATGCATTCTTTAACTACGTCATAGTCACCACTTTGCTGAACAGACAGTGAAGTGTAAATCTCACTAGCCTTACCAGTAATTACACATTGTAGTAACTGAGTCCAATTCTCTCTTGGCCACTTTAAATTTTCTGCAACTTTTTCAAAAAGAATAAAATATGTGTCTACTTCTTTTTCTTTGAAAGGGGGCACTAATCTAATATTCCTTGCTAAATCAAAATTTTGATTTGAAGTATGACGGTGATTCTCACCTGCCAGCTCTATTTCTTTTATTTTACACTGATATTCCCTTTCTTCCTTCTCTCGCTCTCTCTCAATTCGCATCTGCTCTCTCTGTAATTCAAATTGTCTCTCTTTCTCCTCTTTTTCAAATTGTAATTGCTTTTCTTTCTCTCTTTCCTGTAATTCCAGCTTCTTAAACTCTAATTCAGATTGTAATTGTCTTTCTTTCTCCCTCTCTTGTCTCTCTCTCTCCTCTTTTTCAGATTGTAATTGTCTCTCTTTCTCCTCTCTCTCTCTTTATCAATCCGCATCTGCTCTTTTTGTAATTCAATTTGCTTCTCTTTCTCCTCTCTCTCATATTGTAATTGCTTTTCTCTCTCCCTTTCCTGAAATTCTAGCTTCTTCAACTCTAATTCCATCTTGAATTTTCATTCTAATTCCTTCAGTTTAAGGTCAGAGTCTGGTGTAGACTTACTGACTGGAATCAAAGCACTTTGTTCCAAAAATCCTGTTCTACCAAATACTGGACCAAAATCTTTTTGATATCTTGTTTCGTTAAAGAAGCCTTCACTTCGGAAAGATCGTATTTTCTGGCAAGTTGAACCAACTCGTCTTTTTTGAAAAGATCTAATTGCTCCTGGGTAGGATTAGAAAGAAATATTTCTACCTTAGATGTCATTTTGATACAAGCGTGTTAGTCTCAAAAAAAAATTTAATTTTTTCAAAAACTAGGGGAAATTCAAATTTAAATTCTAATTTATTTAAATCTCAATCTCAATATCAATCCCGGACGAGCCCCCAATTCTATGTTACGTGCTTAGGCTCGAATAAGCAGCAACACAGAAAGAGTGAAAACCAACAAGCTTGTAAAACTTTAACAATGAATTTATTAAGTACAATTATTTTCATAAAATAAATAAACTTACGGTTTTAGAGAATCAAATCCAACAAATATAAAATTCACAAATTAATCCACTAATGGAATTGCAAGTCCTGATAAATAAATGTTCTAATAGTTCCAGGTTCGAATCTTGACGATGTAATCCAAAATGGCTGACAATGTCACGTGGTACAGTTCTTGTTTTTAATCATCCAAATGAATATCATAAACATATGTCCTTTTTCCAGATAATTCTTCTTTTCCAACGAATTGACACAAAGTCCAAAATAATTAAACTCTAACAGATAATACACAACTTAATATTACAATAAGCCCAAAAATCTACTAATGTTAGCTCCCAAAATACAGCTATATATAACTATTCTTCTGAAGTAAACAAGTGATCACGCGCTTTTCTAGAAATTGATAGAAATTCATGGAAGGTCACAGAAAGAGACTGCCTTCACTAAAATCTCGTACTCTAGATATTTACTACCCCTAAGAACTAAAAATAAAAATGTTGTCCTTGAAATTGACCAATAGTTTTAGAGGCTTGTTGACAATGTCTAAAGCAAGGTCAGGATTTAGGTCAAACAAGCCAAGGTCAAAACTTGTTTACAATTAGAGAATCTAAGTCAGCCTAAACTTTCTAGAATAATTTCCCAATTAATGGACATTAAACCCTAAATGATAAATTTGGATTTAACAATTAAAAATAAATAAATTAAATCCAATAGCCGGAACAATTGCAGTGTAGTTAGTTAGCACTTTATTTTTGGCATTTGTTTTAAAAATTCTATCAATGTTGATGTTTTGTTAGTAATATGTACACTTTTCTCATTTTAGATTAGAGCCATATGTTGTTTGGGATGAAATGTATGAATTCTCTTAATTGCTGTTCGTGATATTATGTTGGTATTGCCCACAACAGCGAAACAACTTTTTATTTAATTGATTTGTTATCTTAAAATCCGCGTCATGTACTTACTCAGTACAAGAGCGGTGGAGGGAATATATATTTTTGTTTCCTTTAGTCACTCTTTCAATACGTATGCCCTAAGTTACATACATGCCGTATAACAAATGCATTTTGATGTATGTTTATTATCCAGTTTTATCTTCATTGCATTCCTAGATGAGCGTTTGGTGATTTATTTGAAGGTGCTACTGAAATGCGACCTTTGTCCCATTTGATAAGGTACTCATATTTCTGTGATATGTATTTTATAGATATTTGTAATTTTGTTACAGAAGTCTGACGTTTTTATAAATAATGTCATCTTTGCAAGCCAAGGTTCCGATATGATAGCAATATCTACATCTTGGCGTATGGAGCAGATATGTATGTGCTCTATGTGCTGTGAATTTCACTGAAGGCGGCAAGCTACCGCATCCATATAAAATTAAGTTGTTCAAATTTAAACACTGTTCCTAAATAATCGAGACAACGGGAGCATACACCTTGAATGGACTGATAAATAAGAAATGTTCTACTGCCGGTCTGAGTTTGCACAAATACCTTTAGCTCAAATAGACCTGTATTGGCTTCCCTCTGGTACGTAGTCTTGCTTTTGCTGTTGACAATACACGTATTCGATCCACCAAGGTGTAGATAGGGTTTGTATCAGAACCTTGGCTAGGAAAGATGCAATAACGTGTGACGAAATCTTTCATGAAACAATATATATATATATATATATATATATATATATATATATATATATATATATATATATATATATATATATATATATATATATATATATATATATATATATATATATATATATAAATTAGCGGTAATCCGTTAATTTGAAGCTAGTTGGTTTCCTGTCGGACTTGTAACTTTCATAATGTTATTAGTCCGATGTTCTAGTAAGTCTTGTTTATCAACAGTCAGCATTTGTTTACGCCATCCCCTAATAAAGACTTCACTTAAGCAAATGTTCTGTAGAATCAACGCAGTGACCGTTGTAAACAGTCAAGAAATATTAGCATGAGAAGATAAAGTCAATTTTTGTCTCGGAAATGTGTGTTCCTATATAGCATGAAGCTATCTGATTTTGTGCATTTCGCTTAACAGCGCCAATTATGGTCCAGTCATTAACAACGTAAGTTTGGTAATTGGTCCTAATTAATCTGATTGCCAATTAAACTAAACAGGGCCGGCTTTAGGCCAATTGGACCAATTGCACCCAATTGGGCCCCGCGCCTAGGGGGGCCCCGCACCTTGATTGGGTGGGGGTCAGTTCACAAGTAGTCTAGACAATTCAGTGCATTGTGATGCCACCGTGGTCAAGGGACACAATCTTTTGCCAGTGTTAAGTGCACAGGCCACATGATAACTGTAGCAAGTGCCAAGTGAAGAAGTACCAGCTATACAGTTATATTAACATTTAAAACCTGCAAGTCTGTCAGGCTACTGTTAAGAATCCTAGTGAAGCGAGTGATGCCATTTGTGTGAATATAGACAGTGACAATGAATTTTTTTTTTATTATATATAATTAAAATTAGACTTTACCATTACTGTCTTATATTGACCTACAATACATAATCATGTGGTTCTGCTTTCAATAATTTGTTGAACATTTGAAAGCCACTAGTTGAAGTTAAAAGTCAGTATAACAAGAAAAATGCAGCACTAAAGTGCTACTTTGGTCGCACGCTTTACAATGCTCTAGCATCAAAAGTATTATAGCTGTGCAGCTGATTTTTTTTCTGCACCCCAAAAGTATACTAACTGTATTCTGTGTAAATCTCATGAAATAATATGGTGCTGTTTTTCCTATCCAGGTGGCAGACTGAAATACGCACGGTTTTGGCCATGGCGGGTCCATAAATTCTCTGATTATTACGAGATTTATAATGTAAATACTCCTATGCACCATTGTCCTGTAGTGCAAATTTGGTATTGATATCTTAAAAATTGACGAAATGCGAGCATTTTAAATGCCGCGTAGAATAAATAGATAGGCGAGGACTAAAGCAGAATGCATAAATGCTTAGGTTATGGCATGGTGGAAAAATATCATAGTAAGTTCATGGCCTGAAATGGCGTGGTTTTCCAGATTTTTGCCGGACAAACATTTTTTGCCTACCCCCGGTGCTTATCACTGCATAGGTCGAACGCGAAGTGTGCGACCAATTATCTTTTGTTAGGGGTGGACCAGTACTCATGCTGCTTGAAGTGCTCTTCCTTCCGAGTTGAATTGTGTCTTCATGACATTTGCTCCAATATGTCAGATGTCTAACAAAATTCATGATGTCACAATTTTGTTGGCTTTGGATTACTCCAAGCAGCATGTGAACCATAAGAATTTGTATTGTTATTTAATTAATTGCTTAAGATTAAACCACACACAGAAAAAATGTAGATAACAGTGGTGTGATTTAGCTAACATGACAATAATCAAAATTTATCCTGGCATTCATTGTCACTTCTTTGGGCAGGTTTGCGCATATGAGGTGTTGTAAAGCTGATTTTGACTGGTTTTCATTTGGGCAACAGTCGATCTATTAGGCTTTCGATGGATTATGGGTACGCATCCTCCCTGCTTTGTGCCAAGTAGATTCTTCTGTAGCCCTTTATAACTAGTCATTATGTGTTCACTGTATTTTGTTATAGAGACACGAGATTCCTGACCTTCAAATATGAGTAAAAGACCGAGAGATATAGGCAGAAAGTATCAGAGTGGCAGTAAGAAAAGGGCAATAAGAAAGGCTAAGAAAGCCCAAGATGAAAGAGAAAGAGGAGCCATAGACATATTTGTTTACAGAAACACATCAGATAAATCTGATGAAACAAATGTGCAAAACTCATTTGAAAATGATCCGAATTTCAGCTAAAGAAATTTTACAAGATGAACATAGCTTTAAAGGTGCTTCTGCTGTTACGAACTCTTCGAAAGATCCTTCCACTTCAAATGTCACCAATGATGATGAGCAAGATCCTTCCACTTCAAATGTCACCATTGATGATGAGCAAGATCCTACCATTTCAAATGTCACCATTGATGATGAGCAAGATCCTTTCACTTCAAATGTCACCATTGATGATGAGAAAGATCCTTCCACTTCAAATGTCAAGATTGATGATGAGCATTCACAATTAACTGATGATCCTGCAACCTGGCCAGAAGTAATAAGTCATGGTGTGAGAGACTATTTGGTGAAAAAAGGACCACCAAACGTTCTAAAAGAAGATTTCCCTAAAAATGATAAAGGAACACACTTTTCAAAATTCCACTGCAAACGAATGCTCCCAAATGGTGAATTTATAGAGCGACCTTGGCTGTTATACTCAGTCTCAAGTGACAAGATCTTTTGTTACTACTGTAAACTTTTTGACCCGAATGCTACAGCCGCACTTGCAACTTCTGGTTTCAATAATTGGCCAAACATCCATACAAGGCTGGCTGAGCATGAGAATTCAAACAGGCATTTGCAAGCAATGCTCCGCTGCTGTGAACTACAGGAGAGGTTGGCTGTTGAAAAGACCATTGATGAAGTACAGGAAAAACAAATTAGAAAGGAAGCAAACCACTGGTATAAAGTATTTGAGCGACTTGTGGCCACAATACAGATGTTAGCAGAAAGAAATTTACCATTCCGTGGTTCTGATGAACACAATGGCACACCACTTAATGGCATCTTTCTAGGTGTCATTGAGTTACTTGGGAAGTTTGATCCAATAAGGCAAGAACACATACGGAAAGTTCAAAACAAGGAAATACTTGATCATTATTTGGGAAAAAAACATCCAAAATGAGCTCATCGACATTATGGCAAATGCTGTTCAGACAGCAATTATTTCTAAAATTAAGGCTGCCAAGTACTATGCCATAATTCTTGACTGCACCCCTGACATCAGTCACCAAGAGCAAATGTCATTGGTTATTAGATATGTAGCTGATGGTACAAAACCAAACATCCCAGCTGGAGTGTATGAACACTTCATTAAGTTTTTAGTGGTGCAAAGCAGCACTGGAGATAACTTGTTAAACTCCGTTCTTGAAGGAACTTGAGGTATTAGGACTTGATGTTGCAGATATCCGTGGGCAAGGTTATGATAATGGGGCCAACATGAAGGGACACAATTCAGGTGTACAAGCACAACTCCTGCAAAGAAATTCTCGGGCATTTTTTACCCCATGCGCGTGCCATAGTTATAATCTTATTTTAGGTGATATGGCAAAAACATGCCCCGAGGCCATGACTTTCTTCGGTACATTGCAACGTATTTACACAATTTTTACCTCATCCACAAAAAGGTGGACAATCTTCAGAAGTCATGTTACTGGCCTGTCCTTGAAACCTTTGTCAGAAACAAGTTGGGAATGCAGAATGGATAGTGTGAAGGCCATCAGATACCAAGCTTCTCAAGTCTGTGATGCTCTCGAAGAATTGGCAGACACTACTGAAGATGCCAATACCAAAAGTGATGCTCAGTCCTTGGTGAACCAAATGAGAAATTACAAGTTCATTGTGTCTCTAGTGTTTTGGCACTCATTGCTCTTTCAGGTAAATTTCGTAAGCAAGGAGCTTCAAGGTGAAACCATGGATGTAACAACTTGTCTGAAAGCATTTGAAAAACTGTTAAACTGGTTAAATGCATTCAGAGAAAAGGGCTTTGAGGAATCACTGGTCGATGCCAAAGAACTTGCTGAAGACCTTGAAGTGGAAGCAGTTTTCAAAAGTGAAAAGAGGCGTGTGCGCAGGAAGAGGCAAATGTTTGACTACGAATCAACTGATGAACCTCTGTCAGACCCCCAAAAGGCATTTCAAATTCAATGCTTTAATCAAGTGGTGAATAAAGCCGTGCAAACCCTTCAGCCCCGATTTGAACAGCTGACAAAGCACTATGAGTTGTTTGGATTCTTGTGCAATTTTAAGGATATGCCCAAGGAAGACGTAAGGAAATGTGCTGCAGATTTGGAAATCGCCTTAACTGACTCCAAATTAGTTCATGCTGACAATGCAGCAGATGGAGTTACAACAACGAAGATGGCTGATATTGATGGTTTCATGCTTTGTGAGGAGATAGAAGCAATAAAGCCAATTCTCCCTTTAGAGCTGTTACAAAATCCTGCAAAAATGCTCGAGTTTCTAGCTTGCAATAACAGGTCTACAGCCTTTCCAAATCTTTTTGTGGCACTTAGAATTTACCTTACCGTCCTAGTTACAGTTGCATCTGGCGAAAGATCCTTTTCTAAGCTCAAACTTATTAAAACTTACCTAAGGTCTATAATGAGTCAAGAACGCCTAAATAGTTTGAGTATTATGTCAATAGAGTGTGATGTGGCCAGAGAATTGAGCTTTGTGGAAATCCTGAAAGACTTTGCAATGAAAAAAGCAAGAAAAATTAGCTTTTGAAAGCTTAATGTATTAAGGATACTAGTTGCTGTGCTTTTCTTAAGTGACAAGTTCCATATTTCCATATATTGAGTTGAATATAAATGTATAAGGTTCCCAGTGACTAGAACATATTAATTAATAAATCAAATAAAGACAATATAGTATCTTTGTATTTGTTTAGACAGTTTAATTTAGGTTCATAATTTTCATATCGACATGCTGTCTCCTAGACTGGGCCTGGTGAGACACCTGTCTTGCACTTCTGCTTGCCAAGTGCAGTGGGTTGCAAAAGTGTTGGCCCCCTCAACATTTTTTCAATGATTCCTATAGAAAACAGCTCTCACTGTATCAAGTGTAACTTCATCACAATCTGTTTAGCCATATAAATTGTAGTGCTTTTTAATGATTCAAGACTTCGGTGGTCAGTATATTATATCAGGCATAACTGAAAAATACCACTATGCTATATTTTGCATTTGGATCACAAATTGCAAAAGTGTTCATCCCCCAGCTACTATTGGAATATCAATAGAGGGGTGGGGATGAATAACAGATAACATACCTTTATTCTTCACTTGAAATACTCAGTGAAATTTGTTTTACTGCCATTGAATAAAGTGTAAATAACAAATAACTTTTGCAATTTTTTGACCCCTATGCAAAATGAAGCAGAGTCGTGCATTTAATCGTACCTAAAATAATATAAAATAAACTTATTAAATAGAACCACAATTTATAAGAACAAATGGGATGAGTTGAAGTTAATTACGCTTGGTGGAGTGAGAGCTGGATTCTATTGGAGTCAATGGAAAAATATTGAGGAGGCAAATACTTTTTCAACCCACTGAATATCTATACTGCTATTATCTATAGTATTATTATCATAAATGGGGGCCCCGCCATCATGTTTCCAATGGGGCCCCACACTTCCTAGAGCCGGCCCTGAAACTAAAAATAACACCTGGTATCACACTTTATTCACGCGACGACATTAACAAAGTTTAAAGCATTATACCACACAAAAGAACATGGTATCAGCTATTCAAAGAAATTAGTTTGCATGTCTGTTGTTTGTTTTTGTTGTTTTTGGTTTTCTTTGCTTGCTAGCCAAACGCTCCAACAGTCACAATCGGGAAAATGCATATTTTACATTTGCATCGAAATAATTATAAGAATTAAATCAATTTATTATGACTACATTACTGACACATCCTTTCCATACAACTTGGTCTATGATAATAAGAATATTTTTATATTTTTCACATACTTAGAATGAACAAATAATTGAATACACGTGGAGATATCCAAGAAGAATGCCGTACATTTGTTGGGAATTAAAATCTCAGCATGGGCATCTAAGGTTTGAAAATTGCCCCGCGTATTATTAATTTCAACAATACATTGAGGTCCGATTAATTAGGAACAATTACCAAACTTATACTATTAATTATGAGATCGTAATTGGAGCTGTTACGTACAACGCCACGATTCTGACGGCTTCATTTGATGGGAACACACATTTTCCAAGCCGAAACTAACACTATCTTTTGGTGTTAATATTTTATAACAGTGTTTATAATATCCACTGCTTTGATCCTGCAGAACATTCGCTGAAGTCAAGTCTTTATATGGGAGAGGCCATTTAATTGAGGTGGGTGGTGGTGGCAAAGGCACGTGTTTTCGTCGTGTTTCTTGCTCGGACTTTATATAAAGGACACTTTGTGTATAGAAGGTGTTCCAGCTTACCCTACGATCGCTCCAAGCTCACCCTACGATTGCTCCAGCTCATCCATTTTGAACAATTTGGCGTGTCATAGTTTAGAAATGCATATGCTATCGTAAAGAACAGAAGATCCTTCACTGATTTTGTATGGACGTGTCAGCTGCATGCCATGAAAGAAGTTGATGTTGGAGAGACTTACAGGAATGATAAACAGGTTGTTGCATTTACTTACTAAATGGCTGAAAGCGAAAGACAGATATTTGTCAGAGGTGTGAATGAAGCACGGTTTTTGCAGTAGTGTGCAACGGTTATACTGACAGTTCGATTCAGGAGGAGGAAATTGTACATAAAATAATTTGCAAAGGTGGAGATATTAAATCATCATTCCTTGCAATTGATAGTGTAGAGAAGGCAGATGCTGACGGGATATGAAGGTGATTACCACTGCACTGGATAATGCTGGAATCGCTAATTGGCAGAACATGATTGTTGCATTTGGTAGTGACGGAGCAAGTGTAATGATGGGCAAAAATGCTGGAGTTGTATCCAAACTGAAAAACATCCAACGAGCTTTACATGGTATTTCACTGCTTTGCACACCGGCTTGAGTTGGCATATACAGATGTCGTGACTTAAACCTTCCGTTACACAAAGATGAACACTCTTTTGATGGGACTGTTTTATTGCTACTACAACATCCTCCTCAGCAGAAGTAATTTAAAGAGGTCATTTGCTGCT
Source organism: Unio delphinus (assembly GCA_029339505.1). Lineage (NCBI taxonomy): Eukaryota > Metazoa > Mollusca > Bivalvia > Unionida > Unionidae > Unio > Unio delphinus. Next base: position 13,486,014 of record JAQISU010000058.1, on the reverse strand, counting down.
CTAGACGTACATGTATCACCAGTAATGCCAAGCAGGGTTGGAGGTACACGCTAGTTACGGCACACTGAGAGCTTTTGATAGCGTCTGGATAGGATATACAGCCATTAAGAACCATATTGAAAAGGTATTAATCTTTTTATATTCAAATTTAAATATCCATTGAAAATATAAAATGCAACTGAATTGTAATGTAACAATGAACATTCATAAGTTTAGTTGTGTTATGAGACTTTTATTAGATGTTTGGCTGGAACGTTCTATAGATCGGTCTCATAAACACAGGCTGGGAACTCAGGAGGATAGTAAAAAGAAAAAGGATGAGTCCCCAGATAAAGAATGTCACCCGATGATGAAATGTCATGGGAATTAGTCAGGTACAGAATCGAAGCTGGAATAAAGAAGCCAGAATATTTTTTCTGCTGATACGGAGAACTTTTTTAACTAATCAACACACATATACATTACTACATTCTAGAAACACATCTAAAAGCTTTATAAAAATTCATGAAATACATATGACATTTTCATAATTAAGCTTTCCAAAAAATCTCGTACACACCATATGACCCAACTAAAAATAGAAAGATGTTTACAACAAAGCTCCATATTGTCCTTGGAATCAACCAATCATTTTAAAAGCTTGTTTACAACTCTGAAGCCAGATCAGAAATGAGGTCAACACCTGGTGTTTATTCTTAGAATAAATGTCATCCCACTTTAAAAAAAAATCTCCCAATGAATGAATCTTAAACTTAAAATGTCAAATTTGAATCTGACAAACAAACAATTAAAATAAAAAATCAATGACCCAAATAAAATACACGTAACACTTAACTTCTTGAAATATTTCACCCTTGTGTGTTGATGCATATTTCTTTTGTCCCATTTTAGCAAACTGGATAAACTGAGGACCTGGTATACCATTGTTTCAGACTTTCTGTTGTTCTGTATCCAACATGTCTACCATAACTCAAGACAGTATCGTATCTCCATCTGTATCGCTCTTGAAGCGTAGCTCTTTTCTGGCACAATGGGCACGTGGGATCGCCTGTCAAGTTTCATCTGTACATATTTGCTGGTTATGGAAGCAGATCATATGCAGACTTTAGCAAGAACATAGTTCGCAATTGTTCATATTGCCAAAGGGTACAATAAGCAACAATGAGGGAACATGATTTAAACCAGTGGTTCGCAACCCCCCGTGTCGCGACTCAAATCAGGGTGGCGAAGAACTTCAGGATGGAGGACGTGATTGTTGTTTGTTTGGGGGGGGGGCAACATGTGGAATTGGGGTTGTGAAGCTCAGAAACAAGAAGTTTTTAGGGTCGTGGTCCAAAACAGTTCGCAACCATTGATTTAAAGCAAGGAATGTCGGTTAAATGATCAACATAAAGACGAGTGCCACTAACAGCTAAATAAACGATACAACACATTTATCTTGACTCCCTGTCTATACCCAAATGAGCCTTAGGAAATCTTCGAAATCAAAGTTTTCTTCACTGTTTTGGGACAATTTTTACGTCTGCAAATTATTGTTGCATTATTTTAATTGCAGCCAGCTTATAAAAGCATGTACGTGTTAACTTGTAAATTATCTTACATGCGTTGGTTGTCAGGTATTTTAATCAGTAGAAAAGTAAAGCAGGAAAAGGTGTTTTTTTTTTAAGAGATGGCCTAATGTTAGTGCATTTTACTGTAATTTTTACATTTTGTTTGCAACAATACTAAGCGTCATCAATTATAATTTGACTCGATAAATCACTTGTTGATCATTAACTTAATATACTGGCGGACATTGTGTGCTTGGGACATAGCAAAACATTGAATGATATTTACGGTTGCTTTAGGAAGATGTTAATTATGTAGTAGTTAAATTTTAGTTAAATTAAATTTACATATTTTACATATATAAATTAAATTTAAATAAGAATTTTACACATTCAACGGTCATGATCATCCTGGATAAAGTAATTCAAATTATTTAGTATTTTCGCCTAGAACAATGATTTTGAATTTCAGGGAATCAGCTTGCAAGACTGACTGCCATTTTGTCCCTTCTGATTTTGTGAAACCCATTAAATGTTTTGGATGCAATAGACGGTTTTGTAGACGGTGTAGAAATGTAATTTTTAAAGATATTAAGCACAATAGCAGTTTTTCTTTGGAGATGTATTCCACTTTCTATCTAAGGATACCAATTTAACACTTTATTTTCGGTTAGACAAATAGTTTTCATTAGTTTGATTGAATTCTGATCAATGTTGTAAACTTTTATCTTTTGAGTAACGAGGCCAAGATCTTGGACAAAGTCCATTAATATTGTACCCGCTTTGGAACAATTGTCCAAGACTCTTCTCCAGCCCTACATCAATCGATTTTCTGTTGTTTGACATCCATAACTTTTTAGTTTAAAAAAAAGAAACGTATTGAACATATTAAAAAAATATATTGACAAAACATATTATCAAAATATATTCTCAAAGCATATTATAAAATATATTATCAAAATGTAGTTGGAGTTATTACACAGAAATATTTCTTACGTTTTTGGAAGTGACTGGTAAAATACCAACTGGTATGTAATTACTCTTATCCATGTTGTCATATTTCGTATGTTTGATTAGGATTTTTAACACTTGTTCAGCCATGTCGCTACGATGTCTACGATGTGAGGCAGTTTATAGTGATGTCTAGCACTGGGGCATCATGCTGCATACACGTAGCATGATGTCCCTCCCAGTCACATTATCCTGACACCAGGCCGACCAGTCCTAACACTAACCTCTTAATGCTGAGCACCAAGCGAGGCAGCTGTTAGTACCATTTTTTTAACTCTTTGGTATGACTCGGCCGGGGATTGAACCTACGATCTCTGTCATATTTTGTAAAATAAATTGTGCCCACCTTTGCTTCCTTGAGACTACCTCGACACTTCAGTAGTTGACCTTACCCATGGCATCATAGTTTTGGGTTAGTGTGGTTCTTTGAAACGATTTGGACACTTTCTTTGGCCAGTAATTATCCTTATAAATTGCGTCATATATTTTAAAATAAAGTTTGGTTTTCTGGTCAATAGGAATATTAAGAGTAAACTAATTTAATAAGCATGAAACAGATTGGAGGATATATGCCGTCAGCCTATGTAGATTTATGTATATCAAAATACTTTCATAAGTTTTAAAACCTTTTCATGCATTACAGATTTCCGTACGAGCGTTCGATATTTTCAGGCGGTTGATTGCTATGAATAGCTTGTATGCTAATGTGAATGGTAGAGTCTCCAAAGTGTGATGATGTGAGACCCCCATTTATTATGATTTGTGCTTATTTCAATCTAGATGATCGACAATGGTGTTTTTTCCAGATCAATTAAACTGCAGAAAATGAAAAATATAAACGTAATAACGTCAAATCGAAGCCTCTAACTAACCGAGAGTTTCTCTAATTGGGTTAGTTTATTTGGCTACTTTTTCTTTTATACACATTTGTATATTTGTTTTGTTTACCCGCCGGACGTTTGATTGAGACCGCACCCACATTTAAAACCCTATCACTCGTCTTTCATCGACCAAGTGACGGCCTATTTCATCATCTGACTTAGTGTGATAGATTTTCATCCTGTCCTGTGTTTCTACTCATCTGTATTATTTCTTTTCCCTTGACTGTTACTCCAGTACCCCCTGAGTCCATCAACTACGTCCTTTACCCTTCCATTTCCTCAACTTCCGTTCCCTTGTCTGTCTCAAAACTTCTCCCTCCGTTCTCTCCTTTTCTTGTTTTACAGAGACTCTGGACCTTCTGTACTAGAGTTTCCATTCTGTCTCCTACAGCTCATCCAGTCCCTAAAAGCTTACTGTATGAACACACAAAGAAATTAGCATATTCCTCTAACTATCTAGTCTCACACTAAACAACATTCTATCATCAGATAAGACATTATAGTCTTTGGTCATGCCTTCGTGCACATCAACATACCCATACTTTCTGATATGGTGTACACGGTATCAATTGCTTATCATGCATATATCAATATATTTCGTCACATCAGTATATATTTATTCTCAATCTTATTATACAGAACAATAGCACAAAATCAGACTATTTCTGTACATTACACTTTTACAAAGTGTACACAGATATCCACATATCCATGCGCTGATATATCCTTACACATTATACTCCTACAAAGTATATACAAATAGTCAAATATTCATATTTACAAATGTTGCACACTGCAACCATTATACAAAGTTATAATTCGATTCAACATTTGCAAATATAGAATATCACATGAATAAATGCATGAGGTTACTACGAATTAAGCAAATAGTGAATTAGAATATTCTTTACATAAACATTGCTCATATCTCAAAATATGCATGTAGATCAAACACTACAAATGAATCAAACGCTACAAGTGGCAATTATACGTACTAACATTTCTAGTAATGTATTATAGATACTACACATAATTAAAGTACAATTACCTTGCCGTAATAGATTCCAACAGTCGAGCAAATAAGTCACTGACCTGTCCGAAGCTTCTTTGTTATTTACAGAATAACAATGTTTCCCAATTTCAAATGACATCGGAGTAGCATATAACTTCCCTTGTATAATTCCCGCAAGATGGTTTAGCGACTACGGACCTTTAAGATACTAGATTTAAGCTTGCAACCCAAAGGTGGCCACGATTTGCTCAACTCCGAGCGGATGTCAATTCAACCAAGGTCTACATAATTAGAAGACATTGCCCCATCCCCGGCAGTCTATCAAGGGTGAACTTACGAACCCCGCTTGATGTTCCTTTGAAGCCAACACAGGCAATCCATGTTCCTACCTATGAATCGCACGCAGCCGAATAAGGCGCCAGTAACAAGTTCATATGGCCATGTTACATACAACTGGCTTTGCCCCCACCCCCCATTTGATGTCGGCTTACACTATCGTAACATAAGCCGGCAGCCAGCTTGTGTACACATCGATTTGACACCTCATTTGTCTGACACTTGTAACATTTATGAAGCAGAATAATTAGCCTTAGGGTCAAGCATATACATGTTGCAATCTGGCTATTGTTCCTCACTTACGACGTGACAGAAGCAAATCCAGAAATGTCTTCATGTTTGTGATTCTTTTAGACAAAAACTTCAAGACCGTAAAAAATCTCAAGTTGAATTTGCAGAAAGATTTTTTTAAAATTTAAACCTGTTACAGAAGAAACTGAAAAATCTTCAGCAGTTACTTAAAGCCTTCGGCCAACGTTGAAACAAACTACTAAGGTGTTACGTGCTTAGGCTCGAATAAGCAGCAACACAGAAAGAGTGAAAACTAACAAGCTTGTATAAATTGAACAATGAATTTATTAAGTACAATTATTTTCATAAAATAAATAAACTTACAGTTTTAGAGAATCAAATCCAACATTAATCCTATATAGAATTCACAAAAATAATCAACTAATGGAATTGCAAGAGTCCTGATAAATAAATGTTCTAATGTTCCAGGTTCGAATCTTGACGATGTAATCCAAAATGGCTTACAATGTCACGTGATGCAGTTCTTGTTTAATTATTATCCAAATGAATTATGAGCACATGTTTTCTCCTCCAAATAGATAAATGACAAATTTGGATTTAACAATTAAAAAATAAATAATTTAAATCCAATAGCGTAACAACTTCCCCCATAAAATAAAAAGAAAGGTTTATATGATAAAACTTTCTTTTTATCACAAACCAATTTACATCTGATGTTAAAAGAACTAGTATAAATTACACAATATAATAAATTGTTATACACAGGAAAAACGTCTGCAATTATATTATCAAGAAATAGCTTCAACCTTTTAACTTGCCCATGTCCCACAAAATGTCCTAAGAAAGCCACTCTATCAGGGCAGAACTCACTTTTAAATAAATTAACAGTCAGACACGCATTAGTGAGTCTGTCAAAGAATTTTCTAATTGTTGCTAGATGTTCTCTCCATGTGTCATTGTAGTTGATGACGTCACAATTTTCTAGATCAGTGATGATCATTTTTATGAGACGTTGAATTGGACTTTCTTTATATTGGTAGAGTCCATTTGGAGTCACAATGTTAAGTTTTCCTTTGCTCTTTCCGTAGTGGAATCTGCCAAAATCCTTTCTGAAGGTCAAAATTTGGTGACATACTTGGCATTCCCAATTTTATCAATACAATTGTCAATTCTTGGTAATGGGAATGAATCTGTTTTTGTCACTCTGTTCACCTTCCTTTAATCAGTACACATACGGAAAGTTTTATCTGGTTTTGAAACATGTATGCATGGTGAACTCCAATCACTTTTACTGGGCTTGATAAAATCATTCTCCTGCAAATATTGAATTTCCGTTTTCAAGTATTCCTGTTTGAGTGGACTCGTCCAGCATGGATGCTGTTTGGGATTTTCAATTTCAACGTCATGAAAATTTTTGTTTGTCCTTGTAAGAATATCTGGACATAAGTGCTCATATAATAATAATAACTTTAAGTTCATTTCTTTCTTGTACTTGCAAATGTAAAAGTTTCTGGTCTAGATTTTTCATAATTTTTGAATTCCAACAATTCGTCGCTCCAATATCAGTTGAATCCTGATGATATTCCTTCACTATGTGGGACAGGTACCACTAAATTAATTACATATTTAACATGGCTATCTCTTTCAATATACTGGTACTCCTATAATTTATTTAGATCCCAGGAGCACTAATACTATAATTTAACTAATTCGTTTTCTTCTTAACTTTGTAAGGGCCGTAATATCTAATTTAAAGAAAAGTAAAAAGAATGAACAAGAGTAACACAACTCCATTATCAGACTCAAAAGTTCTCTCCCTTGTATTTCTTTCAAACCATAGTTTCATTTTTAACTTGAATTGCTGAATTGGGCATTCATTCATAACTTGCTGGAAAATTCCAGACATGAAGTTTGAACCTTGATCAAACTGAATAGATTTGGGAAGGCCATACTGAATAAAAAAACTTTATCAAAGCTTTTACTGTTTTATATTTTATATTCCTCAACGGAATAGCCTCTGAAAACCTTGTTGACGCACACATTATGGCCAACAGGTATTGGTTACCTGACTTGGTCTTAGGTAAGGGATCTACACAATCTGCAATAATTCTACCAAACGATTCGTCAAAAGCAGGAATAGGTTGCAGATGAGCCTTAGGTGTCTTCTGATTGGTTTATCCTACCATTTGACAAGTATGACAAGATCTACAGTATTTGGCAACATCACTTTTGATTTTTGGCCAATAGAAGTGAGTCAAGATCTTGTGATACATTTTATTAATCCCTAAATGACCAGCCAAAGGAGTTTCATGGGCCAGATTAAGTATTTCCTGTCTATAAGGTTCTGGAACTACTATTTGATAGTTCACTGACCACTCATCACCAGCAGGTACCTCGGGAGGTCTCCATTTTCTCATAAGAATTCCATTTTTAATGACATAACAGACAGGACCTTCAGTGACTTCATTCTCATTTATGACCCATTGAAACAAACAGGAGATCTCAGGATCTTTTTCCTGTTCAACGACAAGTAACTGTTGTTTATCACCCTGATTAAAAGAATGAGTTGTTAAAAGAGGATCACTATGATCAATACCTTCTGCTTGATCTAAACCAAGAGTAAAAGTGACCTCATCAAAAACCTGACCTATACAAGGGTCAGTTGAAGGAATGCTGCCTTCTGTAACATCATTCTCAAAATCATCACCCTGATTAGAATAAAGAGAATGAGTTGTTAAAAGAGGATCACTATGATCAATACTTTCTGATTGATCTAAACAAGAAGTAAATGTGACCTCATCAAAAGCCTGACCTATACATACGTCAGCCAAGGGAATACTTCCCGTTTCAACTTCATTCTCAAGAGCTTTCTTTGCCATAACTCTGGTAACTGTACAAGCTTGACATATATCAGGGATTTCTTTTTCAATTGGATCAACTTTCTGATCCAAATTAGGCTTGTCAGTTACAAGTGGATTAACCACAACATTGTCCCCAGCTAAGTCGTTGCCTTGCAATAAATCTATTCCCTCAACAGGTAAAACCGAGACCGTTCCGATTGTCACAGGTCCTGATACTAAGTATGATGACAAATTTACACAATGGAGAGGAACATTAACAACGCCGCACTCTACTCCCTGAACAAGAACACTTTCATTAGAAGAAGACTTCTCAGAAAAAGGCAAAGTACCTGATAATAAAAGACTCTGAGAAGCGCCTGTGTCCCTTAAAATTTTAATAGGGGTGGGATTGGCTGAATCACCCAAGAGTGATATAGAACCCTTCGATATGAATGGTTCATAATTCTCCATATCAAAATCAAACTTGGATTTATTAGACCCAACAAATGTATTACTTTCAATACATGAATGTGACCTTGACCTCTTGGAAATAAGAGCATTTGGAACAGGTCTGTTTTGATTCTGATGCCTATTTTTCAATTTGTAGCAATCAGAAATAACGTGTCCTTCTTTCTTGCAATATGTACACGTCGGAAGAGACAAGGATTTAGAATCAAACTTCTCTGAAGTCTGATTTTTGAAAGTTGTGTTAGTTTGAGTTTTAGAAGGACTTAAATTAGGCGGAAATACTTTTCTGCCAAAAGATTGTTGAGTAGAAATCTTGTTAACAAAAGGAACTTTATGTGTCAAAGAATATTCGTCAGCTGCTCGAGCAGCATTTTCCAAGGTTTCAATCTGATGCTCATCAAGATAAGTCCTAACATCACTATGGACACAGTTTTTGAACTCTTCAATTAATATAATTTGCCTGAGATTTTGATAATCTTGTTTGACTTTCTTGGCTAAACACCATCTATCAAACATTTGCTCTTTTTCTCTAGCAAATTCGACATGAGTTTGTCCTGCTTCTTTTCTGTAATTTCTGAATTTTTGCCTATAAGCTTCAGGGACTAACTCATAACCTCTTAAAATGCATTCTTTAACTACATCATAATCACCACTTTGCTGAACGGACAGTGAACAGTAAATATCACTAGCCCTACCAGTAAGTACACATTGTAATAACATGGTCCAATATTCTCTTGGCCACTTTAAATTTTCAGCAACTTTCTCAAAACGAATGAAGTATTTGTCTACTTCTTCTTCTCTGGAAGGGGGCACTAATTTAATATTCCTTGTTATATCAAAATATAAATTTGGATTTGATATATGACGGAGTTTTTCACTTTCCAGCTCTAATTTTTTCATTTTAATTTCATATTGTAATTGTCTTTCTTTCTCCCTTTGTCTCTCTCTCTCTCTCTCTCTCTCTCTCTCTCTCTCTCTCTCTCTCTCTCTCTCTCTTCTTTTTGCAATTCAATTTGCCTTTCTTTCTCCTTTCTATCATATTGTAATTGTTTCTCTTGAAATGCCAGCCTCTTCAACTCTAATTCCCTCTCTCTCTCCTCTTTTTCATATTGTAATTGTCTTTCTTTCTCCTCTCTCTCAATCCGCATTTGCTCTTTTTGTAATTTAATTTGTCTTTCTTTCTCCTCTCTTTCATATTGTAATTGCTTTTCATTCTCCTCTCTTTCGTGTTGTAATTGCTTTTCGTTCTCCTCTATCTCTCTATCGATCCTCATCCGCTCTTTTTGTAATTCAATCTGCCTTTCTTTCTCCCTTTCCTGAAATTCCAGCTTCTTCAACTCTAATTCCATCTGGAATTTTAATTCTAATTCCTTTAGTTTAATGTCAGAGTCTGATGCAGACTTACTGACTGGAATCAAAGCAATTTGTTCCAAAAGATCCTGTTCTACCAAATACTGGACCAAGATCTTTTTGATATCTTGTTTCGTTAAAGAAGCCTTCATTTCGGAAAGATCGTATTTTTTTGCAAGTTGAACCAACTCATCTTTCTTGAAAAGATCTAATTGCTCCTGGGTAGGATTAGAAAGAAATATTTCTACCTTACATGTCATTTTAATACAAGCGTGTCAGTCTCACTAAAGATTTAAAATTTTCAAAAACTAGGGGAAATTCAAATTTAAATTCAAACTTATTTCAATCTCAATCTCAATTTCAATCCCGAGACGATAGCCACCAATTCTATGTTACGTGCTTAGGCTCGAATAAGCAGCAACACAGAAAGAGTGAAAACTAACAAAGCTTGTATAAATTGAACAATGAATTTATTAAGTACAATTATTTTCATAAAATAAATAAACTTACAGTTTTAGAGAATCAAATCCAACATTAATCCAATATAGAATTCACAAAAATAATCCACTAATGGAATTGCAAGAGTCCTGATAAATAAATGTTCTAATGTTCCAGGTTCGAATCTTGACGATGTAATCCAAAATGGCTGACAATGTCACGTGATGCAGTTCTTGTTTAATTATCATCCAAATGAATTATGAGCACATGTTTTCTCCTCCAAATAAATAATAAATCCTCTTTCTTCAATGAATTGACACAAAGTCCAGAACAAAATAATTAAAATTAAACTCAAACAGAAAATACACAACTAATATCTTAAAGCCCAAAATTCTACTGAATTGTTCTATCCCAAACAAGTCTATATAACTGTACATTTCTTAAGTAAACAAGTGATCACGTGATTTTCTAGAAATTCATGGAAGATCACTACCTTCAGCAAGTCACGTATTCTATATATTTCCTACACCCCAAGAACTAAAAATAAAAGTTATCCTTGAAATTAACCAATAGTTTTAAAGACCTGTTTATCAATCTGAAGCAAGGTCAGATAAAGAGCTAACCAAGCCAAGGTCAAAAACTTGTTTACAGTTAGAGTGGTCAGCCTGAACTTTCTAGAAAAAATCTCCCAATTAATGAATATTAAACCCTAAATGACAAATTTGGATTTAACAATAAAAAAAAAATAATTTAAATCCAATAGCCGTAACAAAGGAAGAAAAGCTTTATCAAGAAATTATGACGGCAGTAGTTGCTGCTCAGACACCTCGTGCTGATTGATACAGGTGCTGATGAAGCAGTGAAAGGAAAAAGAGCTGATTTAATTGAAAAATTTACCAATGTTGCTTTGAGATATATAGAAAATGTCTGATAGATGATAGAAAAATCATCAGATTTAAGTTCTATAGATAGATGATAGAAAAATCATCAGATTTAAGTTCTATAGCTTTATTTCCAGCCGTAGGCTTAGATAGCAAGAGATTATATTAAAAAAATTAATATCTTGAAAAACCTATAAGTCGATTAGAAAGGAGTAAATTGATATTGAGAGAGAGAGAGAGAGAGAGAGAGAGAGAGAGAGAGAGAGAGAGAGAGAGAGAGAGACAGAGTAGAACAATCAGAGGAACAAGCAAGGCCTTATGATTCACCAAGAGAATATAGGCCTGAACGTCATCCATAAACAAGCAATTGTATGATTATGATGGCCGCACAGGAAGCGGTTTTTCTACTCAAGAAAGCGGTTTTATTTCTTGTTCTAGTAATAATTTTTCTGATGTCAATATATTTGAAATTCTAATTGGAGGAAACTGAGCTGAAAATAATTTTCCAGAAAGTATTAATGAAATATCTGATATCTGTCAGCGACAATATACAGGCGGTATCATGGAAATTAACGTTAATCAGTCACTTATTATTTATACTTGATCAATTACCTAATCAGCACAATGAAGTTGAAACCGGTATATTTAGTTTCGATAATGGTTCTTGCTCAGGAACCCACTGGGTTGCATACAAAATTGATCAACGTGGATATATTTATTTTGATTCTTACGGATTACTCCTCCGAAAGAATTTATACTATTTACAAAATCTTTGCCGATTTGGTATTCGACATTACCAACACAGACAAAAACTGATCCGCGAATATGTGGCCATGAAGCAATTGCTGTACTTAACGCTTTATATCAAAATCACCAAACCACCTGATAAGTCGTGCACGAGTATACAAGTAACAGCTATCGTTTTAAATAGATCTTTTTAAATATAATGGTAGATATTTATGACAGATCTTCCTCTAAACAAAAACAAACCACTGACGGAATATCTCACAAAAATGTAAATCAAATTATTAGTGGTGAAATATCCAAATTACTAAATCTTGCAAATGTAGACCAAACGAAATTGTTGTATTTCAAGATATGCAAAGAAGATTTTTTTTAAAAAAGAGTAATCTTTCATTACAATATAATATCACCAGAATTTATGGAGTAACCGAAAACAGCATAGCTGTGTTTGATAGTCATGGAAAAATTAATCCCGGTGTTGTTATATCAACGATATTAGATAATATTCGCAACCGAATACAAATATTCGATGACACAATGTCCAATATCATTAATAGGATTAATAATAAGATCTTGGAGAACCAGAATCAAGCAATGAAGCTGCAACGAAGAAATACGTTGATGATAGAATGATGAACTCGTTAACGACAATCAGTAATGAAGTAATCAATCTTAGATCTGATTCTACTGCTCATATAAACACGTTCTTGAGTTTTAGTAGAAACAAAAACATTAATGAATTTTTTTTGAAGTAGATGATGTAAAGGGTCATGATATACACTCTGCTTTTTGCGGGCATATAACAACTATGCGAGGAAATATAGATTTGTTATCAGCTCATAATAACTATGAATGACATTTCGATTTGTTGAAGATTATTAATTGTCCAGATACATAAATTTGAATTTGTGTGCTGAATTATATTCCACTGCATTTCTCAAAGAAAGGTCTGGACCAAGATCTTATTGTATCAAACACATTACAACTATGTAACATATTTTATATTTCCCAATACACAAATCAGCTATCTTAGTATTGAATCAACATGGATTTCCTGCATCACCTCCATCTTAATGCCAGTTTATTGCAATTCTCTAAACTTGTATTATGATTAGGGGAAATTCCATACAAAATATTGGGAAGAACTATGTTCTTGGACAATCATTGTTCCAAAATGTAATGGACATAATGATGGATGGACAGGAAATTATAAAACATCATTCCCTAGTAATGTCGAAGTGGTCCACTAGATCTAGACACAGCTTGGGTTCTGCCTAACACTAGCTAAGCACTTGACCGTCCAAAAAAAGCAGATTTATAATCCCTAGTCAGGTTTTGTGATATTTTCAGCCACCGTCTAAACAATCATCATAGAGTCAAACCAAATTTTCTACGTCTACAAGATGGGAAGGACAAAAAAAAGAACATAATTATAGCAAGATTTTTTGTTTATTTGATGATCGGCAGCGGCGAAATTGCAATGCTGAGATTCACATGGCATGTAGCAATAATGCATATTTAAATATTAGGCAATAAATAGAACATTCACATACATCAAAAGATCTGGGAAACTTGCACATCCTTATCAATCTAGTAGCATGAACCTAGTGTCCTTCAATTTGACATTTTTGAAAGAAAAAAAAAATCCCATTTTTAACATTTTGCCTCTGTGATCACTGAAAGCTTTTAAAATGTTTACCAATAATGCAATACATGTAAAACAAATGCATAATGTAGACTACCTGCAGCATACATGCAATGGAAGATGCACTCAGTTTTGCTCATAATACAAGGGAGAGAAATGTATTATTACAGAACATTTGAATTACCCCCCATTCTCAATGTACTGGTAACAAACTAGATGTACATATATGTTCAGCAGTATTTTTCTCTTCAGTCTATTTTTGGATGAAGTAAATTGCAAATAAAAAAAACTCAGAAAAATTGACAAAACAAAAACTGATATATTGGTCTTGTGTAATAATAAACATATGACCCATAAATAAAGGTCAACTACTATTATATGTAATGTTTCCTAGGAATGCTCTTGCGAGCCAAACATAACAATGAGTGTGCGAGTTCCACAGAAGATTTGATCACCATCCAAACTGATAAATACTTATGATAAATTGAATACTAATTATATATAAGCTAACTAGCATACAATTATATCTGTACATACAAAAGGCATATACACAACACACACAACAAGATGATGACATTATCATTATGTGACAAGGTGGAGTCCAGATATTATTATAGTCAAACAACAATTCAAGCCCAAAAATTCAAGACAGATTTATGATGTCAATCTCTTGATATCAATGAAATTTGGCAAGTGTGTGGATGGATCAATTACATCCATACGATGATGTTACAATTTCCGTCACAATTTTTCTTGCAATTCAAGGTACAACCATATTTACAAAAGCATATTATTAACAGTGCAGAACCTTACCTGTGATCACATGATCTGTCACTGCACATTATTTACGTAGCTATGTTTTACATAGTTTGCTTTGAATTAAAAACAATAGAATGAACTTACACAGGGTTTACATTGCTGCAATTTGGAGCTTTACCACAATATTTTGTTGTTATTGCCATCATAGAAACACTACAATAGCTGCCACTGCACATACATGTACCTTGCTAATGAAACGAGTCTATCTTGAAAAATTCAAACCATCATACCTGATTTATGGCAACTTATCAACTGAGAAGACTTTCCAAAATCTTAGCAACTTTGTCTTTCCAAATCTGACCGTACAAATGAACTTTCTTTTATTCAACTTATGTCAATAACGATAACATTTGTACATACTCACTTTTCGGTAGTGCTTTTGACATGGTTAACTTTTCCTAAGTGTATTTCAGTGCATAACAGAGTTCTCTGCTATTTTCCAGTGATTTTGACACTCACTTCATCCAAGTATTTTTATGTTGGATTAAAAACCATGAGATGTACTGATCAGGATAGTCAGTAGAGTATGTAATGAGTCTATATTGTTGGATGCATTTTCTAACATGGAAATATTGTATTAAAAAATATTTTGTCTATGTTCAAATTATGTGCTGAACACCATGTTTATGTATTCTAGTTATACAACACTTTATGATGGTCCACCACAAACCAGATCCATGGTGACTCAGTGGTTGGCATGGTGGACTTAAAATTGAAAGCATTTCTTTCAAATCTTATGGATATTATGATCCTTGGTCAAGGCACTTGACTCCAACTGCCTGGGCACTAAATAACCTACTTGTGTTGCAGTGCTGTAAAGTACCAAACCAATCAACACAAACCTTGCTAATACAAAATGTAATACCAAAAATTAGAAGAAAGAGACAAAATACACTAGCAAATAGTGCTTCGTCTGACTTAAAGAAAAGAAATATAGTGATCTGTAACAAAGCAAGATGTATTTGAACATCTTCAAAACAATAAAACATAATCTTGTTTTTGTTTTCAAATGTAGACATCATATTAAAGAATCCTCCATGGCATTGAACTATTATAAAAAATATTGGTTATAGTTTTTCTTTATGGGTTACATTTTCAACATAAAGTAGAAAAACAAATGTGCTAAAAGCTGTACATGTTTTATTATATCCTTTGAATTTAATGATTACTGCTGGTATATTGATCTAAAACAAAATCTTTTACAAATGTAGATAATTTTGTAAATGCTATTATAACAGGAATCCTTCCTCATGTAAGGCATATAATGGCATGCATCATTATATGCAAGAGACTGTGTATCTATGGAATGGACTTATCGTTTTTAAAATCATTTTCAAAAAAAGATAAAAACTTCCAAATCTAATGATGTCGAAATGTAAACATTCATCTTTATACCTAACTGGTAAGGTATGACAAACTCTATGATCACCCATAAAAGTGTTGGTTTAAAAAAAACAAAAAACCTGAAAAAGTCTTGTACAACAGAATCTGTAACACTGCAAACAAAACCTATTTCTTATCTAGGCCTTATCTCACTCTTTCTTCACTCCCATGGTAAAAAAGCACACATTAATATACAAAAATCCTACCTACACAAATATAAATTAACATGGAATTTTATATTAATACAGTGAAGGCTTCATGCAAACCCACAGCAAACAATAAAACAAAGAAATCATTCAAAATGAATACTAGCACACTCAAGTACAATAAATAAATTGGCATTTTATTATTTACATCACATCTTACACTGACATAAAACCAGTCTTGTGTGTCTTTATAAAACCATTTTAGTATTGCTGTGACAGAAAAAGTACTAAAAGCCAAGTCTTGTAAAGAATTTGAATTAGCAAACCCTTAATATTTCCTGATAATCAGCACCATATCCTAAAATTTTCTACGGTAGTTGCAAGACATTTGACTGGCCAGTCATAAATAATGAAATTTTAATCTTACATATTTCTGGGTTTTAAACCAAAGTTTAAGATTCAACCCACCTTCACCAATATATCAAAAAGTTTAAAGTTCAAATTTAGATAAATTTTAAGGAACTCGGATTATGTCTAATCAGACAGTTGAAATTTGATTCAATTGCTTCCAAATTATGGGGCAAATTTTAATCTGAAAACACTTTTGTTGTATGGTCAATTTATCAGGACAATTTTCATGAATCTGAGGTAAATTATACAAAATTAGAAAGCAACTGTCCCAAAGCTTGTAATATTGAAATAAAGCAGCACATTCAGCCTTAAGATGATACCATGTGACCAAGCTGATCATGAAAAATATTGAGAAATTTTATGCAATGTTGTTTTACACTGTTAAGGCTCAAGCAATCCAAAAGCTCTTAAAACGTTATAGACTTGTGTGCCTTTTCTTGTGCCACTCTTTAATCCAAATAAGGATTTGCAGAAAAAATTTGTGAGTGAAAATGTTCCCAGTCACCAACTGTCAAGAAAATAACACGTGAATGAGCATTAATAATTTAAATTTGTAGAGGTTGAATATTATGGACTCCTCTTATCAACTCTATAAATGAATGTATTTTGTTGAGAAGACTCTTTCCCAGCGTGATACAATTATTAAAATCATGATGGCTTTATCAAGCAAAAAGACTGACAGCTGATTTACAGCAGGCCAGATATTGTTAATTATTTCACAGGATTGTTATTATAATTATTATTACACCACAAGCATACTTTATCATGATTTATTATGACAAGTCACAGTCACAACATTTGAAGTCCAATATCTCTCCCAGAAATCATAGTGCTACGATTAAATTTAGGCATGATGCGACATAAGATCTATACCATTATGATCAAGTGATTTCAACTGGAATTCCTTGCATTTAATTTTGGAAAAAATATAGAGAGGCTGTAAAAGGACAAGGAATGAATTAAGAGTTTCATGGACTTTTTAAATATACAGAATAAAAGGACTTTTTTTTTTTTTTTTTTTTTAAATTCACATGCTCTCTCACACAGTTTAAGTGACAGTGGAAAGGTCTGTGCTTAATAATAATATGCTACAGAAATAAAGCTGTGAAAATATGTCATTCCTAGCACTGGCTTATATTTCTTCATATTTTCAGCCAGATAACTCGTTTCCCAGAACTTGACAGTTAACAGTCCAACATCAGTATAAAGTATGTCAGTTAAATGTCTTTTGTCAGTATAAAATATACCAGTTAACAGTCCTATATCAGTCTAAAATATATCAGTTAAATGTCTTTTGTCAGTTATACAACATGCCAATTAACAGTCCTATGTCAGTATAAAATGTCAGTTAACAGTCTTGTGTCGGTAAACAATATGCCAGTTATCAGTCCTATATCAATATAAAATACGTCAGTTAACAGTCCTATGTCTATATAAAATATGTCAGTTAACAGTCCTATGTCAATATAAAATATGTCAGTTAACAGTCCTATGTCAATATAAAATGTCAGTTAACAGTCCTATGTCAATATAAAATATGTCAGCTAACAGTTCTATGTCAATAAAAAATGTCAGTTAACAGTCCTATGTCAATATAAAATATGTCAGTTAATAGTTCTATGTCAGTATAAAATGTCAGTTAACAATCTCATGTCAGTATACAATATGTCAGTTTACAGTCCTATGTCAGTATAAAACTTGTCAGTTAACAGTCCTATGTCAATATAAAATATGTCAGTTAACAGTCCTATGTCAATATAAAATATGTCAGTTAACAGTTCTATGTCAGTATAAAATGTCAGTTAACAATCTCATGTCAGTATACAATGTCAGTTTACAGTCCTATGTCAGTATAAAACTTGTCAGTTAACAGTCCTATGTCAGTTCAAAAATGTCAGTACAGTATTTTGTCAGTATAAAACTGAAGGTGTTGACTGCATCATGTATTTATAGTATGATATAAATGCACACAAGTATAAACACGATGACAAAACCAGGTGGGTCCTGATCATAATTAAATTAGAATAGTCTATATTTTTAGTGCAAAATGATCTACTTTCAAGCTAAGGATATTTTGTAGCCTTTTTTATTTGTTACATGATATAGTTAAATTCTTGATCTATAAGCTGTGTTATTTTTTTAATGAACATGTAAAGAGTGCAACCACATTTAACTGATAATATTAAGGAATGGACTGCTTTACAAACTGACTAGAGTCTGCTCCTCAAAAATCCATTACAAAATCTAGGTTAATACTAGCTCATCACTATAGTTTTACAAAGATCTTTCTCATGGAATTGTCTACATAGCAAATTATTACAATCAATTTCCCGACATACCAGTCTACATATGGTAAAAGCTTTTGATTTAGCTGTATATAATCAATCACAGGACTTGTACTATAAATCTGGATGAGAACCAATCTACAAATGAGTGAACATAAGATATAGTACATATGGGTTTGGCTGACCAGGACTGGTTGACAATGAAATCAAGATTTCAGTAAAAAGAATCTTTTGAGAGCTTATCCTAGTTGCAACTGGGGGAAAAAATAAGACTTTGAAATTTCAATCTTTTCACAGACTTGAGTTTGGGAAACTCATTACTGAAATTAGCACCTGACACTTAAGGTGTGAACCTGAAGACATATTTCAAACACGTGTAGATCGAGAAAATGCCATGGCTCACACAGTTTTCTCAACCCAGACACAGTCAGTAAGATGTATCAATACTGATATAGATTTGATCATGAGCAATCAGAAATGTAAAGTTATTAAATTGTGAAAATCATGGCGTTAGCATAGGTTTACTATGAGTCTTATTAGTATCACCAGTCGTACAGTCACCAACACAAAACATTACAATTTTGCTTATGCAAAAAAAAATATTTGAAAGAAACTGGAATGAACTTAGACAATGAGAATGCTGTAAAAATCTGCAGTCAGTCCCCACTGTGCATCTGTGATATACAAGTTTAACTATTTCAGTTTGATCATCAAAA
Organism: Unio delphinus; assembly: GCA_029339505.1. Taxonomy (NCBI): domain Eukaryota; kingdom Metazoa; phylum Mollusca; class Bivalvia; order Unionida; family Unionidae; genus Unio; species Unio delphinus. The sequence goes on along the minus strand of JAQISU010000058.1, from coordinate 13,466,849 downwards.
AGTCCTTTGAAGGGACTGGTACTCTAATGTTTTAAATGAATTTCCAGGAATTTAAGATCACTTATAATTTTTAAACGCTAAGGCAATATTTTTAAATTAGTTGCTGTGGCAGCCACATTAAATGCAAGATAGCACCATTTTCATTTAAGAAAAATTGGATATTATTAGAAGACTCTTGGTAACAACCTGTGTTGATATGTCAATCCATTGTGGATAATTAGTGACAAGATTTTAAAAATTTCAAACTTTTTATTGTTGCAGCCATGACCATCAATTCAAGTAAAGTAGAACTAAAAAGATTCACAAGATGGCTGATATGATGCCCATACTGGATGTCTGAGCAACACCATTTTCATTTAGGACCAACTGGACCTTAGAAAGAATGTGTGTGTGAAGTTTTATGGCAATCCTCCAAGTAGGAGGAGTAGCAATAACAAACTTTTTCTAAATGACAAAAAGATTCCATAATGTGGCCTTTCAGTAGTAGAGCTAAATTAAAATTGTATATATCCAGTATTTTCTAGCAAGAAAAGTTGTTTGAACAAACTGACCTGTCGACAATTGTCTGTCAATTCTTAATATTCAATAATCAAAGATAACAGCTGATCAACTAGATTGAGAGACAAATGTCAGCTGTTATAAAAATTACATCTGTATTGCTTGTTTTGTTTAATACCTCACTGACTCGAATCTGATGCCTGGACATTTCTATGTAATGTACAAATTTATCTTGCAATAATTTTCACACATTTTAAAAAGTAAATGATCAGTGATGTTTAATTATGTAGGCAAATTTTCATGAGAAAAAAATAAGTTTCAAGAAATTGATCACTAATGAGTAAAAGGAGCAATCATTCAATTATCATGCCAATATCAATTCTGAAAGGTACATAGAGATTTTCATAAACTATGCAGCAGGATTTGATGACATTTGCTTTAGTCTGAGATGAAATAAACACTAAAATCTTGCTATATTAAAAAGGCTCAAGTGATCAAGTGAGAATTGAATTTGGCAAATAAAAATCTAAATTGTAATTGCCCTTATAGAAATATGATTCTAAATAAATTCTGAAGGCCTCGTACCTGCTTCATTAAGAGTATACCAAATAATATAATCATAAATACTAGTCTTCATTTTTATTATAAGTTTTAACAACTAGAAGTTCTGAAATATTACCAAGTACAACAAAATCAGTACTTTGCAACTATGAAGTTTACACAAATTTTTATTTGCAAAATTCTAATTACTCTCTTTGGCTATTGTTTTTGTGTTCATTAGGGACTAGCTATTAAAAGCAAGACTACAGTTCTAGTTATCAATGCAGAAGACCCCAAATAAGATATGAACTGTCTGAGATGGCTTTGCTAGAAAACATTACAGCAGTGTATTCCTTCTTTTTTTAAATTACCATGAACTGAATGCATGATTTAAATATTTATAACTAAGAAAAATGGAAAACACTGAATGAAAATGGTAAAAAAAATGGAAGGTGTACAACATATAGATACTTATAGCACATGTAGAGGAAATTCACCGGTTGGACTTTTTTGTTTTTCTCAGAGACTGGATTTAAAGATTATGTTGGTTCCCTATATGATGAGATCATATAATACATTGAACATTCACTTGTAGCTTATCAACTATTTTCAACACTAATTAATCACAAAACTACACTTACTTTTGAAGGACATAATAAAGAAAATAAAAATAAACAAAAAAAATGTACCATTGAAAACTAATCATTACTTTTAAACATTCTGAAAAATAAATGACAAAAAAAAAACAACTGGTCCACAAGACCAAGACTATGTTTCAGTTTTTTCAACACATGAAACTTGTTTTCTGCTGGTGTGACTAGATTGAAGGACCAGTGCCCAAGCTAGTACAATAGGAATGATAGTGATATGGTATGCTGCCTTTTTATTAAGTAAATACCTCAACAGAACTAAGCCACAATGGCCAAACAGAAACAGATATGTCATGTGATTATATAAACCAGCAAGTCATAAACAAAAAATACATGCTGTATCAGTATGGTAGAACTATAATTATCTCATAATATACACTATGCCAGTCTATGTCTAGTATGACCATAATTATCCAATATTATATATTATGCCAGTCTAGCATGACCATAATTCTCCCATAATAAGCCCATCACCTACTTTTACAGAATTTCAGCTAATTTTTAGAAATGTTAAAGCTTTATCCATGCATGAACCATACCACCCCCCTTTTCTCCCCCAAATAATTTATCAAACAGGACTTGTGAGCTAATCATCTGAGTAATATGGAGTTTTATTCCAATCATTAATGAAACAAGGATTTTTAATCTGCCAGGTTTCATAAGGATTCTTTAATGTAAGCAATCCTAAACAAAACAAACCTTTCCCCCATCTTGATAGGTGCCAAGTTTTGAGAAATGCAAATTAAATCAGATAAATTCCTTTCTATAATGTTTGCAGAACAAATTTAACATCTGCTTTATGGCAGGAGATGTGAACTAGAGATATAATACTGTCCCAAACTTGTACTCAAGTTGGTTCCAACATATACCATATTTGCTCAAATACAACTGTAAAAAGTGCAGACCAACATCTGCCAACAAATGATGCACTGAACAATCAGGGTCTCAGCCACTCTTTCTGCTTACCATATATACTCACAAGTCAAACTGCAAACAACAAAGATCCTGATCTGCCATAGCATAATGCACCTGCAGATCAGTGTCTATATTGTTTGTTCTAATAAATATCCCTAACAAAATGCGCATATCCAGATCTGCTGGTACATGATGCAATGGCAGATCTGGCTCTGTGTAGTTGGATTCATGTAATAAGTATATACAGTGTGTGTGTCATATACAAGGATATGGCAACTCAGGATTAGAATTTATTTTGACAATATGATTGCGCATAATTTTAGAACTTTTTTTAAAAATCAGCAGTCATAAATATCACTGATATTCAAATGTGTAAATTGTAAAACATAAAATTGGAGACCTTTTTTATGCACAATAAATTTGATGAAATGGAATTATTAACTTGTGAATGGCAAAAGGCAGGTATGGATCTACACTCTGGAGTGTTGTGGTGTAAAATGAAATAGTTTTGAAACTTGAACAAAATAGCAGTGTAATTCCAGAACTAAGAAATAACCTCAAGCAAAACAATGTAATTTCATTTTAAAATTCACTTTTTTATCGTAAAAGATCAAATTTTATTTGTCTTTAGTTGTATTAATATCTATAATGAATAGTAATATGAAATATTTTAAAATTAGTAAATTATTGCAAATCAGTGAAAATCATTCCCATCATTACATTTATACATTATGTGTATGACTTTGAAATCGTTTCCATTGGATAAATGCAAAACAAAAAACAAGCACATGCAATGAATACATACAAGCTAAAGTAATGCAGTCCAGAAAGATACACTTAAGATATGTATCCATGCACTGCATGAATTCGAATGTAAATAGCATAGGTCCCAATCTGCTATTACCCATTTCACCAGTAAATCAGGGTCCATGCTTTTCACACAATATCAGTGCTGAATCAGATCTGCTGGTGCATTCTGAAAACTTACACTGTACAGCACTGATAGAACTTTAATATGGGTAACAGTGGTATTACTATTGTGGTAAGTGGAAATGTACATGATGCATTACTTTGGCTCTGTGCATTCTAAATTCATATTTTGTGACACTACAATTTAAATATAATGTTCACTTTCTTGACATTCTTATTTATTTATTATGCAATGAACACAAAAATTTATAAATATTATGAATCTATTCAAACTATGTGAGACACACCAATATAAACATCTACTCAAAATATAAACCAACCAATTTCATTTGGCTGATATCAATGAAGAGCTGCATAGAAGATTTTCTTGCAACGTGGTCATTTTAAAAAAATAGACAAGACACAAACACACAAACTGATATCCTACATAGTCTGTGGAATGATTAATGATTTGTCATCAATACTGGAAAGAAAACATAATATAAAACTAGGATTACTTCTACTTCATTCACACAAAAATAAATAAATATGAATAAATTAAAAATTAAAAAATTGCTAATTGAACAAAGTCTTTTACAGTATCTTGACTTTCATACTGACTTAGTTTGACAGGCTCATTTATTGACTATACTGAAAGCCTTATTACTGTGGTATAAAATTACTTGGCAAAACAAAACTTCTCACTGTAATACAGGTCATCAGTAAAGCATGGCTCATCATGTAACACATGCCCTCAATAATATACAGCTCCTCCTGTAACACAGTACAAGCACAGGCCACATTGAATTGGCTTAATTTAGTTCCATAATTGTTATTTATTTCAACTAATTTCAGTTGGTAAGAACCATTATAATATGGTTACACATCATAAAGTACCATTACATTTTGTGTACAATCTATCAAATTATGACATTCATGCTCAAAATAACATTATAAAGTTCCCTCACTTGCAATAATGTATACTTTTAAGTCTCCCATGAAAAACAATATAATGAGAAAGTACTTTATTTGTGTTCATTCCCTTATCCCAGTTTGCCTTTTGTGAAAACTTGTTCGTTGTATTAGGTTTTGTGAATTTACAAGTTATTGATATTTCATGCATTTATTACTGGAAGGTTTAAGTCAGTGTTATCCAACATGCAGCCCACAGGCTAATTTTAAATGGCCTGTAAGAGTTTGACCAAATTTTTGCGCATTTATGTAAAAGGTGACAATGGCCTACTTTCATCATATATTTTCTTAACCAGGTAAACAATTGGGGATATTTTGTATATTCATAGCTTTTAAGTTTTCTGCTGTGGCCATCAGCTTAATAAAAAAGCACTGGTTTATGTCCTAAGAATGACCTTAGGAAAATACATCAGATTTACATTACAATGAATGGGAAAGCACCTTGGGATTTACAGGTTAAGTCAAATTAATACACACTTGGAGCAGGATAATAGTAAATTTGGCAACAAACAAAATATTGGAAAAACATCTGGCAATTGATTCTACTACAATTAAAGATCAATTTATCATCAATTACTATATTTTTCTAATCTTTGCCACAGGTTTTGAACAGACCCTTTCTTCTAATGGATACATTGACAAGTTTTTTTAGTAGTCCAAGATTTGCATAGTGCAACATATTACAGTGAAACCTGTCAATAATGGACATTCAAGTGGCCATGAAATTTTGTCCTTTATAGAAAGGTGTCCATTGCATACTGGTTGAATAATACATGGAAATGAGGTTCATATACATTGCCCATTATAAGACGATGTGTTTTTATTTAAGGGGTTTGTTACAAAAAGTTTTAATGGTTTTTCAATTATGAACTGAATATCACAGAAATGATGCATTGTAAATTATGACTTTTCCCTAGACATAACAGCAGAGAGGGTGAAGTTGCCTCTAGTTGATTTACACTCCATTTCATAAATGAAAGCCTTCCTCGAAAATTGTAAAAAAAAATTGCAATTGACTCAGTATCTAGGTTCATCTTCTCTCCTGCTAACATATATTTTCATCCAACTGAATAAGGCAAGAGAATTTAATAAATTTACAGAAATGGTAATCCAAAATGTTAATATTTTGAAAAGAATTGATTTTTACATTTGGAAAGTTGCATTTTGTTATTAAAAAAGATTAAGTTTCAATCTTTTTAAAAAGATTCAGTCTGTGTGTGTTTCATACATCCAGTAGTCATTATAATATTTCTCCTATTTGGAGTGCAAGGGGCCTACCGTAAGAATTAGTTGAAAATGGGGATGCAATATACCGACATAGCTTTCCTTAAAAACAAGTAAACACATGTTCATGGAACAAGAATATATAAAATCAAATCAAAATACAGAACTTTAATACTGATGGATGGGTGGACAGACATGTTACACCATGTATGCTTTCAACATTCTTTGTGGTGAATAAGTAAGCCATATTTATGTAAAAGCTGGGGGATAGATTTACTCCCAGATAAGGGCCTGGAAGGAAATGACAGTAATTTATCTAGACCTTTTTGTAATTCCAACATTCTTTAGATTCAGCCCAAAACAGTGTGTATGTGTGCACATCTCTGTGTGTAACTGGGATTTTTAACAGGCATTTAATACATTTTAAGTCCTATCGCTACGATGTCTGCAGTGTGGCAGTTTATAGTGATGTCTAGCACTAGGGCATCATGTCCCACCCAGTCATATTATCCTGACATCAGGCCAACCAGTCTTAGCAGTAACCTCTTAATGATGAACACCAAGCGAGGTAGCTGTTAGTACCATTTTTGTAAGTCTTTGGTATGACTTGGCTGGGGCTCGAACATACAACCACCTACTTCAGAGGCGGGCGGTGTAATCATTAGGCCATTGGAGCAGTTCCCAAAACAATGACTAAGAGCACTGTTATGGAGTCTCGTGTAAGCTCATATGGATTATGTAAGTACTGTGCTTTATCCACATAGTGCATAATATTCTTAGTTTTAATAGCATTTGGAACCAACAGTATTTTAAATCTTGACTAATTTGCTTAGAATGAAAGGAAACAAAATCTGGTGGCTAATTTGAATGTAAAATTTACAAATTATTTACAAAAATGTAATCAAATACCAATAATACCAAAAACTAAATGCAAAAGTCTTTAGTTTCATACCAATGAAACAAACTGGAAAACCCTTTTATAATACAGAAATATAAATGTATACGAGACAAAAAAAAGGTTATCTACCTTATAATAAAAAATTGGAAATAGACAAATGACTAACACTAGCTTGTTACAAGGCAAAGGCACAGCAGACATCTGAAGCGATAAGTGTCAATATTCATTACAATAATATGCATTACAATGGAAAATTTCAGTTTAAAAAAAAAAAAGACAGGAATAAAGATAAATTTGATCTTTATATTGAAATAGTAGGCTTCTGACTGACAGCAATTTGCCAGTAACAAACATACACATTACCTTCTGCTTTATTATTCTTTACAATGACACTGTCATTCCAGAGAATGTTACTGTCATAAATAATGCATAGATGACAACATGCAAACATTTTTATGAAATATGCATTTTAACTGTAGGAAAATACATATATGAAATTTAAAAAATAGGTACAATATTATTTATATGAAGAAAAGATTTTTATTTTAACTCATCTTCATATGTACACAAGTTGGTTTGACAATAAAGATAGCTGATCTTTACTTAACTGAAAGCATGGTCTTTACAATATTTTCAAAGGTCTGAAAATAAATGTTATTATTTACATGTCAAGGTGTTCATTACTTCTCTTACATCATATCCACTGTAAATTCTTTTTTTTTTCGTTTGAGAAAGGACACAATTTAATGCGAACTGGTAACATGGAACTTGTTAGGCAAGCATATATTTTAATGCAGGACAAAGCAATGGAATTGTTTTTGCATGATATTTTTTAAGAAAGACAACTATTACTGGGGCCCTGAATGGCAGAGTAGACTAAAAGCACTCACCACTACAGATCACTGCCATCTCACCTCAGTCTGTGAGGGTTTGACTCTCAGGCCTAGCTAACATGGGTACATGAGAAAGCCTGCCAGTGGCTTCTCGTGGTTGGTGGTTCTTCCCGTGGTTTTCCAGGGTTCTTCCTCCACAAGTCATACTGGCCACCATGTATAGCCTATCTTGTGCTGAAATATGGTGTTAAACCCAACAACAACTATTACTTGCATAAAATATTTGGAAGACTTCAAACTTATTTCCAAGACTTTTAATGACAAAGAATGCCAATTAAGCATTTGTCAAATAATCTTACCTATTAGTACATATTTAGTCTTTAAAAAAGTTTTCAAAATTCGGGAGTCTGAATAAAAAATATCATTACAAACACTAACAAAAGGTTAATGCAAGAATTTTAGATTTTCTATAGTTTTATATAGGCCATTAAGTTAAAAAGAAAGAAAAAATATGAATTTTATGAATTTTACAGATAATGCTAAGTCAAAGTCAAAAGAAGGTGAAGTATTTTATTCAGCACCTGTGTAACTATATGGAACAAAACCTACTATACTATTTCAGGTCCAAAAATAATGATAAGATGATAAAAACTGCATAAAATCTTAAAAAATTGTCATTGCATAAAATAAGACTAAATGTAAAACTGGAAAGCACCCTTGTTATCATGGGGGTATCTAGAATCACGGTTGACATACACCAAAGTATGCAGGTCACATGAATATTGAGAAATTTGTATGTGCATTTGATACAAAATGGATCTCAAATGCTAAAATGGCACATTTCTTCACAACAATTGCTAAATAGCACCAAATAATCTATCAAACTTGTCCAATCTTGTAATAATTTGAACATAAACTTTAAAGCAGGACACAATTATCAACTTACATTTAGACAATATACTTCTAGCCCCCCACCCACCTTTACACACAGTGATAAATGTTTTAAAATATAAATTCAGCAAAAGAGTACCTTTTAAGTGTAGAGGCTTTGCAGTTTGACAAGCCTTGAGACTAGGGCATACAATTAAATCTTCTTGGTATCAAATATAAACATAACAAAATTTGCAGATGCAGAAATTCACTGATATAAAGATCCTGCCCTTATTCTTCCTTTTTTATTTCCAAGTATTCTACTTTCTCCCAGGATCTTTTTTCTCCAAACAGATTTTTACTTGTCGACATGTTATCTTATTCTTCAATGTTGCAGCCTCTGAAACACAGATGTTCACTGCCAAATTTTGTTTGATTATAATTCTCAACAATTTTTCCTTTCAAATAAAATTGTAAACATTAATCCTTTAAAGCAATATTGGACATCATAGAAAGTATAAAAATGAGGTTAGGTTTGATATGGTCAGTACGTTTTTGCATTCCTTGATTAATTTCCTCTGGAAATCTGATCATGAAACCCTGACTTATTAACTGTTTGATTCATCATTCAAATTCACATTTCAGATTTATTAAAGTAAAAAATGTCCCTCTGAACATTCTGTTACTAACAAAAATACACCATTAAAAAATATTATATCCTTTATCGGGTAATCTACTAAAACAATAAGTAGGTCAGGAATGCCAAATTTCGACTTTTGTATTGGTGCCTCTCACATTGTTGGTTTTCTTGATTCTCATTAGACTGGTAGATAATCAAACATCAAATATAACGACATTTAATTTAATATATAAAAGGGCAGTAATCTGAGTAAAAGACTAGTAGCTAATTTGTTTTCAATTGGAAACATTGGGAAAAAAAAACTTATGACAAAACAAAACGTAGAAGAACCAATTTGGAAGCAGCACGCATGATGCAAAATTATTAATTTTCTTTCATTGCGAAAATCAAACCCTCTAGCAATAAATAAATAAAACAAAAATCAAATAAGCTGGCAGAATTGCATAATATATGGAAACATTTATATTATATACTCAGGACACATTTCATACTTATAACTTTTTAAATAAATTACTCATTAAAAGTCTTATCTCAAAACGAAACTTATAACTAAAGAAAAATGCATTCAAAAATGGGATGAAAAGAAACGTTTTTTAAAGTTTATCAGTTTTGTGCCCTACATATCCAATGAACTTTCTCATTCCTCACAAGTTCAGGTATTTTGTAGGGTCAAGCATGATTGATTGTAACATTAAAAAACAGCAATGCTTACAATATTTTGTCAATTATTTCCCATCATTCTACTCAAATGATAAAAAACATTCCACAAGCTGAAACATTTATCCAAAATAAAGACTGTTTCTAATGAATAAATAAATAGAAAGTCCAGTTTGTTAGAACCATAAAAACAATATTTACTGCATAAAGTACACACTTGTATTACTTAAGCTTGCAAACACACAATAAATATGAAATGATATGTTCCCATCATCATAAAACCTTTCTAAATAAAGCATAGATTGACATGAGAGCAATTAAGTCAAAAGGTCAAAGGTTTCTGCATAGAGGTCATGGGCAAAGCTGATCTGTCCCTTGAGACTACACAGCATCCTCCTGTGTTCCACACCAAGCTCTCGCAGACTAGAAATACTCATAAGAAGGCGGGGAAAGAGACCTGTCTCCTCAGGATGGCTAGCACTGACTTGATTTTGCAATGCTTGGATTAATAACTCCTGTAGCTTACTCACTTTATCACGATTTTTCAGTCCTTGCCGATCTGGAAAAGACAAAAAAGTGTCATTATCTTCTTCCAATAATGTGATGGGTTACTGTGGAGCATACATGCATCTATCCAGATGGGTATTTCCAACATGATGTTTCAAACTAATTTCTGACCATGGTTTTTGGATATAATGCAAAAACAAAATTTTCATTTCGTAAAATTCTTAAGATTTTATTTGGGAAAATGGGAAAACTGATATATAATTTATACAATGCTACCACTGAAATGAATGGCCACTTACTTCTGAAACCACATGTTAGTCATGCATGAGAATGTCAAAAGTCTAAATTTGTTAATACATCTTCATACCAGACTGCAATAAATAGGTGAATGTCACAGACTTTGAGAACATTTGTAGTGACAGCAGTACATATTTCATGCATCAGTTATTTTTCTTATTAACCTCTGTAGACAGACCTCACATGAAGGCATGCTAAATGCAGTCCACTCACCTAATTCACAGATACCATACAATACTCACTTAACCTGCCAAAATAACATATCACTATATATACTGTTACGGCTATTGGATTTAATTTTATTTATTTTTAATTATTGGATCCAAAATTGTCATTTATGATTTATTATTCATTAAATGGGAAATTTTTCTAGAAAATTCATTTGACCTGGACTTTACTGTAAACAAGTTTTGACCTTGGCTTACAGTGGTCTAGTTCCTGACCTTGCTTTAGACATTGTCAACAGGTCTTCAATTTCATTGGTTAATTTTAGGGACAACATTCTATTTTTAGTTCTTAGGGGTAAGAAAATCTAGAGTATGTGATTTTTAGGGAAGGCAGTGACCTTCCATGAACTTCTATCAATTTCTAGAAAATCACATGATTCCTCTTGTTTACTTCAGAAAAACAATATATATAGCTGTATTTTTAGAAGCTGACAGTAGTAGAATCTCTGGGCTTAAAGTTATTAGTTGTGTATTCATATTTGAGTTATAATTATCTTGTTCTGGACTTGTGTAAATTCGTTGGAAAAGAAGAATTATCTGGAAAAAGGACATATGTTTATGATATTCATTTGGATGATTAAAAACAAGAACTGCATCACGTGACATTGTCAGCCATTTTGGATTATTACATCGTCAAGATTCGAACCTGGAACTATTAGAACATTTATTTATCAGGACTTGCAATTCCATTAGTGGATTATTTTGTGAATTCTATATTTGTTGGATTTGATTCTCTAAAACCGTAAGTTTATTTATTTTATGAAAATAATTGTATTTAATAAAATCATTGTTAAAGTTATACAAGCTTGTTAGTTTTCACTCTTTCTGTGTTGCTGCTTATTCGAGCCTAAGCACGTAACAATACAATGTATAATCATTAATGTGGAAGATTTACCACTAAATCAATTTATTTAGTCCTAATTCCAACTGCCTTGGTGACAATGGGACTTCTAAGTAGGATCCAATGTATATAGGTCAAACAGATAAATATATGTGATCATAAAGGCAATAATACTTAACTCTGTGAGTAAAGCATAACATGGAAATCAGTGACCTTTTTTAATATTATGGGCACTGTAGTAAAACAAATGCATTCAATTAACAATCTTCGTTACTGGTATATAAAAAATGATCAAGAAATGAACTTTTAACAGAAAATCTGAACAAAGTCACCTGGCATGAAATATGGATGACAGAGACTTCTTTAAACAAATTGGATTTTAAATTGATTAAGATGCATCCACTAAGTTATACAATTCTTGGAAGGACAATGTGTACTTAACATGCCAAAAACCATTCTGGTCATGAGCTAAAAAAAAACACTTACCCAAAGTCAGTAAAAGTTTAAATATAAGTCAAAATGAGCCTCTTTTGTTGAAAGAGTGTTGTATTAATTGAGATGTGTCATCAATTTCACAATTACTGCATTAAAAATTTTGAGAAATGAACAAACAAAACATTTACTCCAAGTCAGCATAAAGTCTGTGTGATACTGTCTACTGAAAGGTTGGAGTAGTCCTCAAAAAGACACTTTGCAAAGTTTCATAATTTTATATAAGACAGTAAAAATGAAGAAATCTAATAATCTGTGGTTATCAGCTTAATATAACTTGGCATAAACCAATAAAACCAGAAATATAGGTCACAGTGACATTTGTCATCTGGGCGTGGTACTGCAAATGATATAAAAAATCACCACATTTAAGGGGTACAGTATATTTAAAGAAGAAAAAAATACCATTAAGCCTGAGTCTGTGAAATGTGAATTATAGGTCAGTGATATACTTTTATAATGAGGGTGTCACATGTATCAAGATATGCCCTTATGATGGCAGATATAGCAGTTATTATACAACAATGTGGTCATGAGTTAAATGCAGCAATGCAAGCCAGTAAAAAGTAAAAAATATAGGTCACAGTGAGCCTCTTTTGCTGAAAAACGTACAAAGAGGAATGCATAACATTGTCTAGTTTAATGATTCTGGCACAAACAGATGGAAACCATGGCAGTGATGTGTGAAGTATGGGTAGTAGTGACCAACTGCTATGATGAGAAAGTACCCATTTAACTACATCCACTCACCAAATGTCATAAAACTAAGTATAACAACAGTATGCATACAGAATCCTAAAACAAAACTCTTAGTGTTCGAGCTAATCCCAAATATGCATCCTAAGAAAGTGAAAAGTGAAATGAAAATCAGTGACATTTTTTGTGTCAAGGATGAGATACAAATAGAGATGAATGTAATCATCCAGTTTTATTTCTAGTATAAGCATGCTTGATAAATAAACCGCAAATACTATTAACAGAGCAAGTTAAATGATCATCAAGATACATTTACATCTCATGATTCCAGGTATTTACACAGTGTGTTAAAACACCTCAGCTAAATGCTGACACTTAACCAAGAATGTAAACCTAATGTACATATTTTCTGTTTAATTATGCCTCACCCCTCTTCTAGGGTTGGTACATTGAAACCCAGTCAATGAGGTTGACATTCAATGAGGGTATCGTTACATGTTTAGGCTCTCATAAACAGTAACAAGGAAAAAGTGAAGACACAAAGTTTGTAAAACAAATTATTTCCCTAGAAAAACAAGGTAAAAATAAAAAGAACTTCCAGTTTCACAATCAAATCCAAAGATAATCCAAGAATAATCTAAGAATTAAAAATTAGAAGTCCTAGTAACAAAATGTTCTAATGAAATTGAGTTCAAGTCCTGATGAAATTCAAAATGGAAGGCGATGATGTATGTCAGTGTATAGTACTGATGTGCCTAGTCATTTTTAGAACCACAGAAAATAATATTCTGGTGCATGAAGTCTGTCAATTTCAATAACTATCTTTGTCCAATAATTAATACCACGCACAAGTATTTCCAGGGAAAAATAATCTCTTAGAATCCAAATAATCTGAAGAAAAATTAATATTAACCTCCAACTGGTCCCAACAGAAAACACATCTTTACTAGGTGTTTAAAAGCCCAACACAAATTATTTCTCTTGACATCACTATTCAAACTGGCTACTGTGTGAAACAAATCCAGATAAAACCAGAGGTTTGAAATAACAAAGCAGAATTTCAAAATAAATGCTACACGATTCAAAACAGGTAGAAACTATTTACATCTAAAGTCACATACTCAGAGTACAGCCTTGGTTTCACTCAATGAAACCCACACTAAGAAAGAATTTTAAAAAAATAACCCATCTTGTAAGTCAAGGTCAGGAACTAGGTCAGCTATAGATACTAAGTTCCTAATAATAGGTTTTTGAAAAACAACTGAATTTCTAAGGGAAAAACATCATTTCCAGCAAATAAAATTACATTACAATAGCATATAATAGAATAAAAAAATAAAAAGATTTTAAACTCAAACAATTAAATCAAATCAAATATAAATTAAATCATACGTATGTAACAGTATACATATGGATATATGTATGTCCATATGCATCTCTTTTTTATAGAGGTGAAATTAAAACATGTTGAATACCATATTGTCCCTCAAATAATCCAACCCTTGTATTATCAAGACTTTCTGAGCAAGATCCTCAAATGTAAATTCCGAACTTCACAATCGGATGAATTTACTTGACTAAATTTAAGTATCGTGAGTTGAGTCAAACCGCAAACATAAATTCTGATGCACCTGCAGATCAGGGAATAAATTGTTTGTTCTACTGATTATTCTTAACAAACTGCAGACTCCTATCTGCTGGTGCATTATGTGACAGCATATCTGTGTCTGTGCAGTTTGCAGCTGAACTCGTAAGCGAATATATATGGTAGCTGGCAGCAGAAGCAAAGTAAAGAAAGTCTTAAAAGATCTGTGATTCTAAATTCATTTGAATTATTACAAAACATCATAATATAGCATGTTGAGGATGAGTTACCTGCTCAAATTGCTTTAACACATTAACCCCTGGAGGTTTTTGCTGTTTTCGCATGAAATGCGAGTAGGAAACACATTTTGAGGACTATTTCTGAATACATCCTAATAAATCGACTTCCAAGCAATTTTTCACTAGCTTAATGCCTAGCTGTGTTAAAAACATTGTATTCCATTGGTTAATTTTGCTCGCGCATGAGCGTAAGAGAAAAAGTTGGAGTTCTTTTTATTTTTTCTTTGCTTAGCAGACAGTGAGACCCATCATTTTCATATGGAGACCATTTTTTTTATTAAAAATGTCCACCTTATCCTACTTTTTGCACAGGTTAATCTGTCTGTGTACACCTCAGACTGGTCTGCTTTAGATCTGAGGCAAAAAAGTCTAAAATCTGGACACAAAATCTGATTCCAACCACAGAAGAATTTTGGGTGTAAAAAATACTAGTAAAAAAATTTGGTTTTTCCCTCTGTAATTTGTGCAACTAAAATGTCCAGATTAGTTGGTATCATTGTAGAGCTATATCTGTCTACCTTTCTATCATACCACACACTTTAGTGTATCATACATGATCTTGATGCTATAGAGCTTGGCAGTACTAATACCTCTTGCCCTGTAAATGTGGCAGCAGTTGTTAATGTGTTAAGAATAATTTGTGCTCTTGGCCTGTCAATAACTCAAAATCTTCATTGTCTACTTTTGTAGCCTAGGTGCCAAGCCCAATCATAATTCACCCATGCAAGCAGCTCCTTCCAAATGAAGGCTTAAAATCGCAGTGGCCTGAATGGCAACATGCTTTCTTTGCACCACTGGGTTTAGTCCATGTTTTCAAATCATGCAATATTAAGTTGTCACCATCCAAAATGTTGCTCTTGTTTATATTTATCAGTTTCTCCACCAAAAAAACCTTTCTACAAAAATCTGGGCAGTCATGAGTGACTCTTTTTTTAAACAAAAGTTGTGGGAACTAGGTGTTCAAGCCACATAAAATAGATTAAGTTAAATTGTTCATATCTTTTAAATGTTCTAGTTGAATAAACTGTTATTGCTGTGTTTTAAAACATATTGTATAACAAATATAACATTCAATGATTGTGACCTCATGCAACCTATTTTGTGCGGCTTCTCAGAGGTAAGACATAACCTGGACATTGTACAATATGATCAACAATTAACTTCTATATATGTCAAGTAAACACAAATTGGCAGGGTTTAAACTGGGCTCACACCAAGTCAGCTAATCCACAATCTTGAGTTACTCCTGTCAACTTTCCATGCAGACTTCTGATACATATTTATCTTTTCAACACATGTCCTTGCATCTTCATAACAAATGTTCATGCAGACCTATTAAGATTGGAAATCACATTCTACAAGATATTGACAAAAATTTTACTGCTGCAACCAAATGCCACTTTGTGAAATATTATTCGCAAGACCAGGACCCCCTCCAGTCACTAGACTGAGAAATCAGCCATCAAACCTGTACTGATATTGACTGACAGTTTGAAATCTGATCTCACCTGTACATAAAATCATGCAATTGACAGACAGATATGTCCACAATACCTCAGTGTATATTTTCAATATTTAATACAGTAGTTCCCAACTTATTTTTGCTGTGACACTAAATAATTGTTTTATGAACTGCACAACCCCATTTCCACATTTTAGTAAGTTTTGCCACTCTAAAAGAAAATCATGGTGACCCTCCAGCATATCCTTATGACCTGGGGGTTCAGGACCACTGATTCACCAGTATTTCTCATTTGTTATTGATGGGGCCCATGACCCATTAATCCCATAAATTTATGATAGGTTAGATCAGACCTAAAATCGTCCATCAGAATTTGTATAGGTTGAACAAACTTTATCAGCCATTGGCTTTAATCAGAATAAAAATAATGAAATTTTCAGATTTTTCTTAACTTTTCTCTCTCTAACAGGTGAACCCTAAGTATATGTCCACAACTACATTAGTCTACAACTGCATTACTGTGACTTCCTACTAAATACTAAAGAGTTTGATGAATTTGATTAAGAAGAATGGAACTTATCAACATACTCTGTTCTTACAGCACTGGAATGCAATTATCTTACCTGGAGATATTAAAACAAGAGCACTAAACAGGGCTTTTTCAGCATCATCAAGTTTAAAGGTGTTGAATCGTACACACAAGTTGAACATCAGCTCTACAAAGTGTTCACCAAGGGGAAAACCTCTCTTCATGTCTTCTCTCTTGACTAGTGATCCATGGCCTTGTAGAAAGATTGTGTTGGTATCTCCGTCAATAAATTGAGCATGGACAACACAACCAACCTGTGAATGACATGGAGAAACATTTTTTTCCTTTAACAACTTTTATCATTGTGCAACTGGTTGTGCTATAAGTCCAATCTTGTGATTCCAACATAAAAAAACAATGTAATTAATTAAAAAAAACTAATAAAACTAATTGTAATTATATAATACTTACTTTTTGCTATTGCACAGCTTTAACTTTATTAGGTTAAAAAAATCTTGTCTATTCAAGGTGAATACATCTTACCAGAGTGAAGAATTATCAATAGAATACAGTTTAGGCATGCACATTACATGATCATGAGCTGAACCTTTTCAATTAGACAACATTAGAACATTCAGAGCCAGGTGGAAGGTATGCAGTCATCAATAGTGATGGGTAAGTATTGTATAATTAAAATCAGTTTTACCCACCCCAAAAAACCTACAATTTAGTACCTGTGATAAATTAGCCATTGCTAGAGTGCAGCTAAATTTGGTGGGTAGGCTTTAACTAATTAAAAACTGAGAAAACTGGAGTGTGATCACTATTTGAAGTATGATTTCAATATACTTATGGCGAGCTTTCCCATGGAGAAAATTTTACCAACTGATCTGATTGATGATTGCTTTTATATCATCATTATTTGTGTTGCATTCCATTTTTCCATTTCTGTATTTCATTTGATTTCCACTGCGTTCTATGTTTCCATTGTTTATTTTGGCGACACCAGCTTAAGTTATCAGTAATACTTTACTTCTTTTTGTTAAATACTAATGATTTTAAAGAGTTTAATAAAATATTTAGCTGCATTACAATCCCTGTATTCCTACAAACGTTTAGAAATGTATAGATCAGCCTATCCTGAAAAACTGCACACCTCCAATCCACCAAAATCCAATGTAATGTAGCCCTATAAAATGCAATTATTACATTAGTCAAACGTATCACATACGGACATGTGAACTGTGAATATGTGCTGACTCGCATGAAAAATTGCCTAAATCCAGTTAAATTGATGGTACTTCTGTTCATGGTATTTTCGGCATTTTTTTAATCATTCGTCTCACAGTAAAGATGCAATGGAAATTATTTTGGTCTTCTTATCTTTTTTATTTCAAAAAGTCAAAAGTAAACTTTTCGTCACCAGATGTAAAGATATCTGTTTCTATTGTGAAATAGGAAATGGAATTAATTTTCAAAACTGATCCTAATAATTGATAGAAATGTGTGCATTTAATTACTGGTTAAAACACATGAAGCTGTCATCAAGCATGGTTCAGATTTGTTGGTAGAATATTCGCCACAGGAAAAAATAACACAAATATAAAACAATATTTCTTAAGTTAAATAAGTTTTTCTTAATGAGTTTGGAAGCTAGATTATAAGATAAGATAGTACCATTGCTGATTTCCACGTCACAATTAAAAAACGCAATACTCTTAAAATGATGTCATTATTTAAAGCAAGTTTGAGTCATGTTTTAATTTGGGTACATTTTTACTTGAGTACATTTTGGTTTGGGTATGTGTTGGTTTAGGTATGTTTTGACTTTGGTACGTTTCACTTTGGGTATATTTTGACTGTAAACTTTAAATTGAGGCCAACACCATAGGTCTCAAGATAGAAGAAGGAACAGACGATCCTCTACACCACTGAGTGAGGTCTTGGCCTAGAACCTTTGTGATATTTTCTCAATCACAGAGGAATTTGGATAAAGCTGGCAATCTGGCTGTGGTTGGGTACAGGAGATCTTTTCCAAAAAAGAAAAAAAATTTCTTGGTCTGATAGTTTCAGGAGCAAGTACTTCATTTGTTGCCTGGTCAAAAGATCAGAAGTTCCACCAATAAAGACATTGTGACAGAAAGTGAATGCTGGTATTCACTTTCTATCATCATGGCTTTATTGGTGAAATTTCTATACATGCCTCTTCATCCAACAGAGGAAATGGTAAGCCTGATAGAAGGAGACAAATGATGTTTCTACCTCAAACTCACTGGAGTCAACAAGGCTACATAATGCATCATCATTTAAATACTCCTAACCGTAATGCTGTTGGCCATCAATATGTCCTTCAAAAGAAGTGACAGGATCATTGTGGCCCAACCTCTATACTAATTTATCAGAGTTCTTTCTGTACCAGAAGTTCCAGGATGAAGAGATTCCTTGTCTTTCTGGATGATTCTATGCCTCCAGCCGCCATGGTGGATGCTACCTGACAAGGCCATGATGATGGGATGCAAGTCACATCATCATTTCTACTCTTGAGTCCAGGATCCAGTAGTTCATAGAGCATAATGGACCAATTTCACTGAGGTGGAGGGCCCCACATCCCACACAGATTCATTGGGATAATAGGAAAGGAGTGGAAAACAATCCAATCCCTTACCCAGTCAGGACGCACTGGACAGAATTCCAATCCTGCAAAGAGTATGATGGCAGAAAGGAGAGAGGGGAATCTCAGTCCATTTCCTATCCCCGTACCATGATGTCTCTACATCAAGTTGGTGACTGGCACAATCTGACCAGCTTTGACAAACTGACTGATGACTAGTTCTCCATTCTGTACATGTACATCTGGAATAAACTATATTCCTGACATAATTAATCCATATTGTGCAAAAAGAACAACAATTCTTACATGTGCACTCTGAGCATGTGAAGCAGTCTGAAAGAAAATTATAATAAAAATATTGTATTATTTTCACATGTGAAACTCGCCTGTTTGTATGTACAGATCATACTTAAAACTGAGTTTATTACACAAAGAAAACAATGACTCATTCATGAGTAATATCTATCTCATTCTTTTTTAATAAAAGCTGTTCCTATGCTAACTTGTTTTGTTTTCTACATGCAATACAGACTTGCACCATAATAATGTAAGGTGTTATGCATTGTATTAAAATACAATGGCAAAACAGAAAAAAGAACAACAGAATTGATGTTTTAATCAATTATTCAAGAGAATTACCAAAAATTATTGATTTTGGAAGGGCCTTTGTTTTAACCCATGAACTATGGGTGTACCTTAACTCTGAAATGGTGGGATACAATGAGGTAGCCCAAGAGGAAATTTCCATAACTAATTTCTGAACATAGGTTGGGGTTACCAGTATAGAAACAAAAGACAAACTGGATAAATGTAAAAAAAAACTAAATTACTAAAGGTAGTAATGAATGCATTTTTATCTCGAAACAAGTAATTTTTTCTCTGCTCATAATATGACACATCGTGTCCTTGAAAAAGATTACCCTTATGATAAACCTGCCAATCCTAACAAGACCTTCTCAGTAAGACAGTCAATATTTTTCTGTAAATCACAATCAGTTTTCAGGAAGCTTTAATAAATTGTTATCTACCGATATTATACAGATGGAAAAAAATGTATTTAGAAGTTCTGAAGATTAATTGGAGATTGATGCATCAACAGTAAACATTATGTTTAACTATGGCATTTTATTATCTCTCAACTTGGCATAATAAGTTTTTGTTTTATTTCTCAATTTAACATGTTGATAACAATAATCTTTCCCACCATGAGATATACTCAAATAAACACAAGATGTCCAATAAAATTAATTACTGCCTTTGCTGCTTTTCCCACAAGAAATCTAATCATTCCTTTTTATTCTTCTATGCTGTTTTAAACCTTTTCAATGGTTTCTTGCCCTTTAAGTTTCTGAATATAACATGTTTCATGGATGCCTTTTTTTAAATAGAGAATTCTATATATGTGCATATAAGCAACAGCTTGATCATGCGATGCAGTTTACAGATTTGATGCACTCCTGTACAGTTAGTCTGGTTTGTTTGTTTGATTAGGATTTTTAAACATAGCTTTAACAATTTTTCAGTCATATCGCTATGATGTCTGCAGTGAGGCACTTTATAGTGATGTCTAGCACTGATGCATCATGCCACAGACATGTAGCATGATGTCCCATCCATTCACATTATCCTGACACCAGGCTGACCAGGCCTAACACTAACCCCTTAATGCTGGGCATCAAGCAAGGCAGCTGTTAGTACCATTTCTGTAAGTCTTTGGTATGACTCAGCCAGGGATCAAACCCACAAACTCCTGCTTCCGCGGCGGACACTCTAATCACTAGGCCCCTGGAGCGGTTTACAGTTAGTCTGGTTCACTGACAAACTCCACTGATTCTAATATGAAACCCAGATCCAATTTGAACACAGGAAGCCTAATATCTGGATTTTACTGCAACAATTGCATTCCTGTAACTTTTACTATTATTTTGAACAGTAAAATTGTAAGAATTGTCAGGTCTGGTATGGTTATATGAGGGGGGCCCCAAGTGGCTGAGTGGTCTAAAGCGCTCTCCGTTATGGATCATTGCCATCTCACCTCTGTCTGCGTGGGTTCGAGTCTAAGATTCGGCTAATGTAGTTATGTGAGAAAGTTTGCTAGTAGCTTCTTGTGGGTCGGTGGTTCTTTCCGGTGGTTTTCCTAGGTTATTCCTCCACCAATAATACTCGCCACCATGTATAGCCTATCGTGTGCTGAAAAATCGTGTTAAACCCTACAACAACAACATGGTTATATGAGAAGCAAGAGTGGACCATGACTAAGTGACAATTCTCCATTCTGTGGGAGAATGTATTTACATTGAATGGACAAGTCTTTTTTCATATGAAAAAGGAAAAGCTGCTCAAACGAGATGGTTAAGTTATTGTAGCTATTAAACACTAATGTAAAGAATCAAGGAACAATGATCTATCTTTGGAAACAACAGGACCCTCCACAAATCCATTAATTTAAAAGACCCAGTTAACACAGATCCTACTTTGGAAACAACAGGACCCTCCCCATGAACTTTAGTCCTGATAAAAAAAATGTCACATTTTGCAAATCCATGAAACCTGATACCAACAAATATCAATGAATTTATAGAAAATTAAATCAAATTAAATGGCCCAGTCTCATATCCTACCTCAAAGCAACCCCCTTTTATGAGGCTAATTTGGTCTTCTTGATCCAGGTTGGTGAAGCCTGGAATTTTCTTTGCAAAGTTTATCACATCTTGAATGGTTTTGTTTAGCAACTTCTGGAAGGAATTCCAACAGACCTCTCCAGTTTTCAAAGGTCGACCATCTGGTCCCTGAAAAAAAGATATAAATATAATCGAGTGTTAGCAATTTATGTTCTTACATGTTTGAGTTGCAAGTTCAGTCAATCATCCATGTCATGGCATTCAACTTTGAATACAATATCCTGGACAGATGATTAGTTAACTCATTTAAAATAAGTTTAACATCTGTCCAGTTGCACAGTTTGGTTAACTCTATAATTAATTTGTTTTTGTTGGAAACATGACCATGTCCCTAAACTGAAATTATTCTTGCTCAAACTGATTTGATAAAAATCCATTTGTTTTTGTTTATGTTGTCACCACAAGTCATTTTTGATAAATATATAAGTCAAGTATGTTGACCTTTAAATCAATGACAGTGCTGATTATCATCTTGTTTACTCAAACACAGCACAAAGTCTGGTAAAAATTGTTTTGTATATATTAAAGTCCCTATGTTCATAAACTCTGATGTAAAGAAAATGCAAACAGTGACCTATGACATTATCTCAAGGTGAAGTAGATCTTGTTTTTGTGTTTGCTTACAGTAGAATGGAAATGATTACAGAACTGTTTTCAATTAGGACCAAATAATTACACATTGCCAAAAGAGTTAAAATCCATATAAACACTAAAGTTCATACAAAAGATGATATCACAATTATCATGCAACTGAGGTTACCAAGATTAAGGTTAGATCAGCTTCATTTACATTCAGAAACAAACAGCTACATATTGTTTAAATGTTTAAATGAAAATCCCAAGTTTATGCAATTAGCTAGTCAGAACAAGTAGCCATAAGATTTCAAGATGGCCATGAAGGGAGGTTAGCAACATAATATATAGATTTTTCTTGTGGAAAATTCTTCCACATTTACCTCCCCATGGCCACTACATGACACTGTGTGTGTGTGTGTATATATATATATATATATATATATATATTAAGCTACTCATTACATATGTACCCTACCTAAGAATGAATGAATTATGGAAAATCAAAACAACATAGCACTGTAGCACTGTAGACAGGTATTCCGGCCTCGCATGAATGTCACATTTTAATAATATATTCTGACTGGTCGTTTTCATGAGTACCTTTCGTAAATAAATATTTCGTACCATTTGGACTTCGAAATTGGTTGTTAAAAAGCATGTTTTTTAAACAAAATATCTATATAGTAAATCTTGTAACCTAAGTACATCCGAAATGGATGAGTTATATGCTAATCAGTTGGAGTTGTCTGGGTACTGTAGTAGAATTTTATCAATGGCCTAAATCTCAGCTAGATCATAGTTTTCACACATTTTTCAACATGAGTATTTGATGAATCCTGAATATCTCTCTAATATTTTAAGATATTTTTATACTGACTGTCTTTTTGGAAATTGCAAGATTTATAAAAAATAAATGCAAAGCTGAAGCAAGAACATCAACCAAATCAACACAAATGTACTTGGACTTGTGTCACATTATTTGAAATGTATGTTTTTATTGCCTTTATATATAGATGAAAAGTATGATTTTTGACAGAATTAATCATATTGGACCAAAAAAAAGAGAAATGCTAGCTTGCTGGATCAAGTTTTGGAGAAAGTCTGTCAGGTAACAGGTTTGTTCGGGTAAAACCCTACCTACCCTTCAGTCATTATACATGCCAATGATACGCTCAGCCAAAAAACTATCTTGATGTTTCACTAAGTTAACCTGGTGCAATCAAAGTCATATGTTTTTATTCAAATTGATTTCCATAAAGAAAAGAATTTACAAAATTATCTATTTCATTTTTTTAACACCTGTAGCACAATATCCCACAATAGCAACAAAATGAAATTAAATACATGAAATATGATGAAAATATTGAATCCATGAAACATTAGGTCTTTTTTTCTTGCATTTGAAAAAGGCAAGTTTTAAGAGCACTACTGAAAGGGATCACTGTCTAATTTCAATGGGAAATTTGTTCCATGTTGCTGGGCCCTTGCACGCAAAAGAACATTGTCCATATGACTTCATTTTCATAGAGAGAATAATGAGTATACATTGGTCAGAAGAGGAGTGTAAGGATCTTGCTGGTGTATACACATGGGTGAGGCCAGATAGGTATGTTGGACTAGAGTCCGTCAGTGAAACGTAGCACAGAAAACAAATTCTGTTTTTGATTCTGGATCAAATGGATAGCTAGTATAGAGTACAGAGCAGTGGGGAGGTGTTCCCTAATTGTGGTACTCTAAAAGATGATACATGCAGTTGTGTTTTGAAATTTTTGAAGTTTCTGGAGTAGATATTGAGATGAATTAGAATTGAGTTACAATAGTCCAGTCTTGAAATTACTAATGAATACACAACAACTGTTTTAGTGACATTAATTGAAAGATATTTGTGAATGGAGCTGATGTGTCTCAGCTCAAGATATGCTGTTGTTGTTGTAGGGTTTAACGCCATTTTTCAGTATACAATAGGCTATACATGACGGCCAGTATTAATGGTGGAGGAAGAACTTGGGGAAAATCCCCGGAAAGAACCACTGACCCACGAGAAGCTACTGGCTAGCTTTCTCACATACACACATTGGCCAAATCTGAGACTCGAACCCATGCAGACAGAGGTGAGATGGCAGTGATCCGTAACGGAGAGCACTTTGGACCATTTTGCCCCTCGGGGGGGGGGGGGGGGGGGGGGGGGGGCCCTAGCTCAAGATTTGCAGCCTGCATCTATTTATGACATGTTGGTGCAATGTGAGAGTACGTCTAGAGTAACACCATGGTTTCATATTGACTGTGAATTTAATGTTGGTGTTGCTGATATTTACTGTTTGAGGTAAAGGATGTGAATGAGAAAGTCTTTGTGTTGTGATCAGAATGTCCTCTGTTTTATCATCATTTATCTGCAGCTTGTTACATGTCATCCATGATTTCACATCAGAAATGCACCTCTCGACTCCTTGGATGGTAGCATCAACTTTGTTGGGTGTCTAGATTTGTATATTTGGGTGACATCAGCATACATTTGGCGAGACACTGGATGATGATCTATAACACTTGAGAGTGGCTGAATGTATAGAATGAAGAGAAACAGGTTCAAGAACAGATACCTGTGGAACACCACAACATAGATCAACTGGGCTGGAGTGTATCCCATTTGCAGACACAATTTGTGTCCTGTTGAATAAGTAGGGCTTGAACCACAGTGAGGCTGTATTGTGAATGCTCAATACATGCTGGAGACGGTGAAGTAATATATCATGGTCTATTGTGTCAAATGCTGAAGACAAATCAAGAAGGGTGAGGACTAATCTTTATGCTATCCAAAACAGTGAGAAATGTCATTAACTACTTTCATAAGAGTAGTTTCAGTAATGTGGCAAGGGTGATATGCAGACTGTACATTGCTAAAAAGACTGTTTGAATTCAGATAAGATACAATTTGGGTTAGAACAATTTTTGTTAGATGTTTCTTTATATGAACAAGAGATTAGAAATGGGTGGTAGTTCTTTAAATTGTTATGGTCGAGTGTTGGTTTCTTCAGCAGAGGGTTTACAATGGCAGTTATGAAAAATGATCTTAGTACTGTAGTGGGATAATTTGGCTAAATGGACAATGTGATGTTCTTATTAGCGACTTCATAAATTTGCTTATGAATAGTGAGTCTGGTGGGAAGCCAAAACCTCTCCACTTTATGGCGGTCTCTGTTAGCAGTGAGAAACTGCTATGCCACGAAGAACACTTTTGAATTGATACTCTGCAATTGGTGGCTGGGGCATGTTTTACAAGCAATGAATGCAGGCAGTTATAGAGTTGTTCTGCTGCAGGAGGTGAGCAAGCTGTTAGGTTTGCTTGGATGTCATGCATTAATTTGGTTCTATTTATCATATGGAGGTTTCTCTTAGTAGCAAATAAAGGTGGAGGGTTAGGGACTGATATGTCCAGATGGCATTTAATGCAGAGGTAATCTGAGGCAAGTTTGTAGGATACAATGGTGGGTCATAGAATATTATAATCAGGTCTATGAATAATCCAGTCTAAAATGTGATGGTTAAGTGAATGTTTAAGGTTGAAAACATGAATGGATTTCCAGGACAGTCAAAGTGAAAGTTGAAATCTCCAAGAATAATCAGGTTTCCACCTATCAAATTTCCATACTCCTGGACATTCAGAAACTGCTCCAAAAAGATTCAATCAGAGGCAGAAAAAATGGACTGACCTTTCTTTGTGTGATTGTTTTCTGGATTAGTTCAAACGATGTGTGGCAGAAATTGAAGGTTGTGGTGTGGTTAAGACATTTTAGCATGGAATTCTTTGTGATAACAGCAGTTCCACTTCTGTGAGAGTGGCAGGGGAACTACTTAATAGAGTAACTGGTGGGTGTTAAATCCATGCACTTGGGCTCATCGGCTGATGTTTTTAGCCATGTTTCTGTAGGAAGAAGACGTCAATAGTTGATAAAATTAACTATATCTATGCACTTTTCCGGTGCTACTGATTGGGAATTTAATTATGCAACAGTGCAGCGTTATCTCTGTGATAGTTGACACAACGGTTGATAATTTAATAGGGATTTGCACCAGGCTGTCTAAATTAATGGCTGCATTTTTAAAGTGTTGAGCCGGAAAGGACGGAAAGAAGATAACTGGAATTCTTCTACCTGTTCTACACTGGCCAGCTTTGAAACAGTTCTTTTTTCACTTCCATTTACATTTAAGTAATGATGAATGTAGTCCCAGTTTGTTTAGTCTTGAGTACAATGTAGTATGGAGAGACAAAGAATGGTCATTTAAAGCAATTAATGCTGGTCCTTCATAGCATAAACAGGTTGGCTGGTGATCATGTGATGGTGGTTTATTCAAGAACAAAGGACATTGCAGCAGTGGAGCAAGACAGTGGAGAAAAATTCTAATTGTTCTCATTTCATAAACAAGGGGATGAATAAACAAATAAATATTAGAAGCTCAACAATATTTGGACATCAAATTTTAACCCTTTAGCTACTACAGCTGTTGTGCAGTTTCACTACTGCTGAGTGCTATCATTTCAGTTACTCAGACTACTGAGGCTGATAGCTAGGCTGAATACTAGAGCATCATCAAGGCCGACTACAGAAATTGATAATAAAAACATGGTTACATTTATATTCATTATTTCATTAGTTTTTGCTGGATTTCAGTGAAATAAAATACAGCTTACCTTGTATAGTGTCTGTTATTCATATATTTCCACTTTATATACTCCTACATCCCATCATACAAGAAATCCCAGTCATGTAAACTGTTTTGAATCCCACAAAATAAATACAATATTTACATAGGTACATATAAAAACATGAATGAAATCCACACTCTAATTACAATGTTGAGAGTGATACCTCTCAAAACAGTCATGCTGATTTCATACCATTTCAGGTCATGCTTTTGGTCCTCTATTTTCTTGGCAAAATTGTTTGTTTCTTTCACTAGCTTTTCCACCAGACAGTCAGGAAAAAACTTGAGGAAAAAAATCTGTCATTGCTTGGTGGTCCAAGCTCAATTGTTAAACCAACATGAGAATCAAAATCATTGATCTCGAACAAGGCGAGATCATCACTCCATTGTCAAAATATGACTATGTCTGTCTCATTAAAAATCACTTGCATCTGGTGTTGAATGGGACTAACATCAATAACTGATCCATTTTCTAAGAATGATCCATCAAACTCTTTGATATCACTTGAACTGAACCCTTTAAAGTTGCTCATATCTGAATTGGAATCCACCTTTGTTTATCTCAACTACACGTGTTGCATAAAGCACAGAAAATCCTTTACAGTGTGCTTAAATTTAACCTCTCAGCTTTAAAACTTGTATCAAAATGTTGAATAAACAATCCTCTCATTGGTTATGATAATCAAAAATATGTAAACATCTGTACTTTCAACCAATCAACGTTTAGTTAACATAGCTACATTGTGCGCACATAAGCGACACTGGGGTTTCGACTACTGCTGAGCTTTACACACACAAGTGACACTGGAGTAATAAACTACACTTAATGGGACTGCATATACGCATCAGTGGGTTCAGGAGCTATTTACAGGAGACACTTAGATGCAGTAGTTGCAGCTAAAGGGTTAAAATCCCAATGCTTCCATTTATCATAAATGTCACGATTCTTAAAAAATCTGACTAAAGTTTGGAAGAAATAACTTGTAATTCCTTTCTTTTTCAAGAGTGCTCCAAAAGTAGTAACGTGATACATTTGACAAATGAATAACTAATGATAACAACATTCAAACAAAGCATAAAGATTTATGAATGAAGAGATATAGGTCTGGTTGTTGTTGTTGTTTTAGGGTTTAACGCCATTTTTTCAGCATACGATAGGCTATACATGGCAGCCAGTATTATTGGTGGAGGAAGAACCCGGAAAAAACCCCGGAAAGAACCAATGACCCATGAGAAGCTACTGGCAAGCTTTCTCACATAACTACATTAGCCGAATCTGAGACTCGAACCCACGCAGACAGAGGGATATAGGTCTGGTTTTTTAAAGAGGAAATGAAAAGAAAAGGCATGCATTAGGTAAAAATAAGACTCGGCTGAATATTAGTGATCAGCTGTGGCACTGGAATACTTTGAAGGGCAAACTTGGGCTGAAGACAATCTGACATAGCATGGTGTTAGCTTCGTATGTTTACAATGGTGATATCTTCAAATTTTGTATTGATCTTTTCTGACTGAAATCAGCAGACTTACAAATATCACCTATCAAAATTGGATTAATTTGTACACATTAAAAGATGGCCAGGTTTTTCAGTTTAAGGGAGAAATTACGTGGCTTATTATGACATGCTTTTAATGGAACCCAAAGATCACAATATCTTTTGAGAGTCAGTATTTCTACGAGATTTGACACATACAACTTTGCATGTAATCATGGCATTGGGGCTTTAAGCATGTGCAGGGAAATAGCAAAGGTTCTGAATTTGCAACAGCTTGTTTCTAAGGTATGCATCTTTTGTATTTGATTTTTGAAGATTTCATGCACATACATTATTAAGGTTTAAGAAAACCATATTCATGATAATTTATTTTAAAGTTGGAAAAAATTACTGATAAATGAATAAATACATCATGTCCTTTTTCACTGTTTATTTAAAGTCTAAATTTATCTCTTTTTTTTTTTCTTCAGTCACAGGGAAACCGAAGCTTGATCTTCTTTACAGGCTGAGCATAGTTGTCCTGCCATATTAACATTCTAATGCTGATACAGAGAGAACTGTCTCCATTCTTCAGAAAAATACAAAGTGATTGAAGGGAAAACTGGACTAAAAGACAATTGAAAGCTTCAAAGGTTTGAAGCTTAATGATCACAATGAATGTCAACAGTGGTTAACAGACAGCAATCTTTTGAAGAAAACTAAAAATACTATTGGATTTTATTAAACAATTCTTTGCCACAAACTATAACATAAACAACTCTTCCTTTTTCATTAATTGATAATATACTGATTCATTATTTGATTATTACTGCAACACTACAATCAGAATCCTAATCCGATTTGTGTTCAAATGTTTTATGTTAAATGAAGAGACTACTTACATGGCAAAACATGCACTTTTTTTCAATCCCCTTGTGAAATATTAATTGCATGTCAATAACAAAAAAATTGACTGTTTTAGAAGCCAAGTTAATGTCACATGGATGCTAAACGCAATGTCAAAATGATCTTCCCTTTAACAGGAGCATCTAAAGAGATTTCAAGATGATCAGATATTGGATGTCAGATCAGTATTATGTTAATTACAATTAACTCATTATGCATTAGGAGGCAGTAGCCTACTTCCAAGCTCTGTAATGTCAAGGTCATGTATGATACACTAAAGTGGGTGGTATTATAGAAAAGTAGATAGATGTACTTCTACAATGATACCAAACAATCTGGACATTCTAGTTACACTACAAAATACAGTGGGGAAAATGTAATTTGTTTAACCTGATATTTTTCCATAAAAATTTGCCGTGGTCAGATTCTTATTTTATGTTCAGATTTTTAGATTTTTTGAGCCTCAGAGGCAGATCAGTCTGAACTGCACATAGGCAGGCGAACCTTTGCACAAAGTAGGAAAAGATGGGTATTTGGAATAAAGAGTGGTTTGATACAAATATGAGCAAAATTAAGCAAAACAACCATACAAAAAAAAAAAAAAAAAAACTATTACCCTTCTGCTCATGCACTAGTGAAATAGCCAATGAAAACTGATGTTTCTAACACAACTTGGCACTAGGTTAACCAGAAATCTCTTAAATGGATGTAATAGGATGTATTAAAAAATAGTCCCCAAAATGAATTTCCTACTCGCATTTCAGGCGAAAACGACAAAAACCCCCGAGGGGTTTAATGAGTTAACAAAACATTATAAGAAGTATTTTAGTGAAAACCCCTTGATGATGTGACCTATCATTGAGGTGAAATAATGATAAGATTTTCAAGCTGGTCACTATGGCAGCCACATCACATCCAACCTCAGCAACATTTATTAATCATTTGGGACCTAGTAGACATCAAACGTAATTTAGTAAAAAAAACATGTCAGTATGGACATCATATCTGCGTTATTTTCATTTAGAATCAACCAGACATCATAAAGTCTTCTATTAAAATCCTCATGTTAATAAAACATCCATTCTGGAGAAGAAATTAGATTTCCAGATGGCCATCATGTATCGGCTTTATTGGATTTTAGATCAGCACAATGATTCATTGAGGACAATTGGACATCATAAGAAGTCTTTTGGTGAAATCCCCAAGTCAATACAAGTTTCCGTGTAAGAGGAGTTGCAATAAGATTTTCAAGATGGCTGCCATGGTGGCCATATTCAACTTCAGATCCGTATCATTTTCATTCAGGATCATCTAGAATCGTAAGAATTCTTTTAATTAAAACCCCATATTGATATGACTATCCATTCAAGTGGTGATGTAAAGATTTTCCAGATAACTGCTGTGGTCGCCGTACTGGATGTTCATTGTGGACTAGCACAAGCATGGGATGAATGTGTGTGTAAAATTTCATGGCAATTATCCATGTAGTATAGCAGGAGACGTGATAACAAGCTAGTGCTTGCTAAGTGACATACAGACAAAAGACCATCCCATAAGCTCTTCCGGTCTATGACCAATAGAGCAAAATATAAAAACAAAGAAATAAAGAGACAGAATACCTGGAAATTAGAATCCTCAATGTGTTTAGCAATCAGTCTGTTGATCATTCCATCCATCGAGTCAAGCCCTTTGAATTCCCGCACTTTGTACTGCATTTCTGCAAGTCGAGCCTTTAAGAAAGTGAAGGTACTAAAGAAAGACTCATGGATTTTGTATGTCAAAAGGGGAACTGTAAGTCGAGCTTCATCCTCTTTACTAAGTAGTGAAGGAAATTTATTTTTCACAATTGGTGCAACTACAGCTGTGTTGTTGTCTGCTTGTGACATATTTTGTCTTTCAAGGCTGACATTTGCCATAACAGGTAATTGATGCCCTCGTAGAGCCTGTGCAGTTATGTAATCTGAAGAAATCTGATTTACTCTATTACTGATCATGCCTGTGGGAAATATGTCAACTCGACTACATTCTGACGAGTGTATTCCCGGTGAAGGAGAGGTATCACTACTACTACTGCTACTGTATCGTGAATTGGTGCCTAATCGTAAGTGTTTGTTGATCACCTCTCCATCCTCAACTTCACTCATTGGAACATATGGACGCTTTTTAATCGGACTTCGACTTATTTTTTCTTCCATTTTTATATTTTTCCGAAGGTCAAGAGTCATATTTTGAACAATGACAGACTGCTGCTGAGCACTGAGTGCCTTTTTAAACTGTTCTGGTATCTGACTATTTTGGGTTGATAAATTCATAGATGGATCTAATGCTGTTGGAAAGTGTGCAAATATTCTATCCTCTTCGTCATTCTCTGTTTTGATGACCACTTGCTGGTGTGGATATGTTTGTTGAGGAGACTGATGAGGAAATGGTGAGTGAGTGGGTGTAGATCTGGAAGCAGAAGTGACCAAATTCAATGGAATTCCATAATTTTTGTCTTGGGATGATGTCGAATTGGACTCATCTGAGAGATCCAAATGTTGTTCATTTTCAGATGTCATGGAAGAGTCAATATCAGGTTTGGAAACTGCAGGAGATTCGGATAACATGGAAGTTTCAGCTCTACTATAGTTCTGAAAGTTTGGACCAGCCTGAGCTCTCTGTTTTAACAGCATCTGTAATGCAGCAACTGACAGATGGTTAATTTCTTGTCGGTTGAGCTCGGTGCGATTCAGACCATTTGGTTCCATGGCCTCAACTAGCTGCCTTGCAGGGTCAATGTCGGAATTCAAACTCAGAAGACCATGAAGTGCTTGTTCTGTCTGTTTGTCCTCTATACTGCGGATCAGATCTCTCATCTTTCTAGACCGGCGTCCAAGTTTGGCCGCTGAAAGTCAAGAGAAGGTTTATCAATATGATATTTTAACTCATCCACACTAAAATAATGCTTTCAAGAACTTAAGTAAGTCAAATACCTAGTCACTTTTTCAAAATGGTCAAGTATAATATTTTTTTTCTTTTGCAATAAGCCCAGAAAGTCCACCTTTGGTAAAATATTTTGATTTATTACATTTGCCACAAGCTGTGAAAATGGGGAGCTGTATAGTGGTGTACTAAGGGGGGCGTGTGGTGGAGAAGTCTGTTCCGGGTGACATCCAAAAGGGAGGGTGCCATTGGAAGAGTTTAAATACAAGTACATGTACATTTTTTTTCAAACCAAAAAAAAACTTGCCGAAGTAAAAGTTATTTCCACTCGCAAATTACAGCAATGTACGGTTTAAACATCTACTTGCAAACATAATACATTTATCTGTGCCTGACAGTCTAGGTATGCCCCTGGCTGCTTACCATACAGCATGGTCTTGTCATGGGAAAACCAGCATCTGGACAATATTCTAATTTAAAAAGTCTGGAATCTTTTGAGACTCCCTGTTTGTTTAATATTATTCTTACCTACCCAATCACTTGATTCATTAAATTCAAAAGAAAACCGTCTCGAACCCAATCAAATGCTATTGCAATATTACTGCCTGAAGAAGCTCTACAAAGTTAATCTGGTCTATGCAAAAAGAAATGAATATCAAAGACAAAACCTCCGTCATAGATCTATCTGTATCTGCTGCATTTTCCCCTGTGGCTCAGTGAATACAACAAAAATCAACTAATGAACATGTGTAGAACTATATTCATCCAACCCAGGAAAATTCCACTTTGGACAACAGGTGATTACAATGTCACATGTCACAGGTTTTTTTTTTTTGTGGTGATCTGGACTGAAGACTGAGCAAATCAATTTTGAACAAAAGTCATATACTTTAGATGAATAAGACTTAATATTTATATCTTTAATCAACTTATCAGGGGTGCTTACATGTAGATGTACCTGAATAGTTCTGGAGCATGTTGGCATAAAGCAAAGTGCAAATTACAAGTTATACAACTTTAAAGAAGATAAATCCTTCTAAATAAACAGATAGTCCTACCCTATAAAGGATAAAAGGGACATTTGTTAACATCCTTTAAAAGGTTTATAAAAGTTAAAGGTAAAAAAGAATACATTAAAAATACATAATAATACTCTACAGTTCTCAATGATTTGGATAATATAAAATTGCATACATAAACCATTTTATCTTCTTTCAGTTAGAGTAAACTGACCTTTGACCATTGGTTATCCAAATTAAATGTTTCTTCCTTACACTGATTGTAAGCTTTACAAAATGTTTTGTATCCACAGATGATGGGTAAAGTCATTGTGTGAGTTAATTTTAGTGTCCTTGTAATTGACTTTTTCAGCTCAAAATCATCAAAATTAGGATATGAAATATGGGAATCATTAGCATATGAATTTTATGTGTTTGTGTGTGTGTGTGTGTGTATGTGTGTGTGTGTGTGTTAATAATGAGATATAAGTACATTATTCCATACAGATTAAACTCATGTACTTGAGGTGTAACATCTGTAATCTATATGTACTTAAGTCCCTCCAAAAACCATAAAATCCAGATGAATATTCATAACATCTCATTTCTCTTGTACTATACCTTCTTTGTTAACTACACAGGTGTAGTGTTTGATTTATGGGACTGAATTTGTGCAGCAATCAAATGTTAAACTACAATGCTGTATGCACTCAACTGTAAGATGAACTGCAATTGCAACAAAGAGTCTTCTTCTTAAATTACAAAACCAGTAATTTTTCAAAGTTTTCACACTCACCGAAACCATAAATTATGATCTGACTTATATTACCAACTGTACATGTATGTGTACTGTAATGATCCTACCTGCAGCACATGCCATGCTGTAGTGTTCTAGTTAAGAACCATTCCACTAAGACTTAAATGAAAAACAATTTAAAGATATACTGGACTAACTTAAGCCTTCCTTCATGTGCATTTTATTTTAATAATTGAGAGATTCTATTTGGAGCTTTTATTTTCCACAGTTGCAAAGTAGTTAAGTTGAATTCAGATGCTCTAAGTCTATCAGATCTGGCCATTAAATTACAAATAATCTCAATTTGGAGTTTCTATTTTAGAAGATCCTTATTCACCACCATGTCCCCTTATTATAGTAATTAATGTTTTAATTTAAATTTAATTAACTTTAAAAAAAAAACAATTTAATTTCAAGATCAGACTGGTTTAATGAAAACTTGCTCTATCCTCTATGCACGTAGACTCTCTCACTCTTTCTGTAAATGTATTGCATAATTTAGCTGGAGATGAAAAAGTTAAGTTGGCATACAAATTTCTCCACTGGCCCTGGGTTGCTGCATAGTACATGAGTAACATCTGCATTCTTGCTGCACCATACAGCTGTCTGTATAACCTCTATATACATGTAAACTTGCAACTCTTGAAAGAAATAATAGTGATAATTTAAAAAAAATTATTTGTATGCTTTACATATGTTGAACCTAATAGTAAAATGACAACAACCCAGTTTAAATGCACTTGTAAAGCTAATCTGAATCACAAAGCACCTAATGCAAAAGAAAATGTAGACAGATACATATGGTAGGGCCCCAGCTAACATAGGTGCATGCATATCACATATTAGACATGCATCCAATTAGTCAGATCAGTGTTTATGTTTACTTGCAACATGTGCAGTGCCTATTATATGCACTCTGTTGTACAAGCCCTCTAAATGAATAGGCCATTGACCTTGATCTGTTGTATCCCAATGAAAGGACAGATCCAAGTCAGCAATACATGTATTTGTTTTTATTAAAAGTCTGTTAATCTGGTAACCTGGTAACATGGATGAAAAAGTCTGGAAAATTAATCAAGTAGTTACTTGTGCAAGCACATTCCCCCTGCCTTGAATTCTCTAAATTCCTCCGGAATAAAAATACTATAGCACAAAATATATGCAACTGAGAAATTATCTAAATTGATCTCAAATGGAATTATATTTGATTAAAATATAATAGGCCCGATTTCTTTCCTTTTATTAATTTGGTGCATGGGAGCAAGACAACAGTTCAACAGTTGCCATTATTCATGGCTTTAGTTTGATTCCTGCTTGGGAAAAATGAAAACTCTCAATTCCATTAGATTATATTGGCGCATGTGTGTGTGTGTATGTGTATATATATATATATATATATATATATATATATATATATATATATATATATATAGAGAGAGAGAGAGAGAGAGAGAGAGAGAGAGAGAGAGAGAGAGAGAGATATGAAATAATACACCTCTGTTGTATATAGATACTGAGATACTGTAGGATTTATGTTACATAGCCTATATCACCATACACATCAAATAAATAAATTCTTTTCATCTTCAGAAGGTCTCACAGTAATTAAAAGGTGTTGCCATTATATGTGTTGACATACTGGTAGTATTTCTAATATGCAGATCATATCCTATTTTCATCCATTTTTCTGTAAAGACAAGCATATATCATGGTCAACTGCATCAGATGCAGTTCTGACAATAATAACATTTTGGTCATTATGAACAACTCCATTCTGACCAGGATACATTCAGAGAATCCAGCAATGAAGTTTGGAGAACACTACCATCCAGAGTCTAGTGAGTGCAAAGATGAACACTAATGCCACATGCATTACCTTCAAACCATATACTGACCTAGTGAAAGAGGAAATGACATCAAATAAGCATATATATTTGCCATCCATTGGATTTTAAAGACAGAAACTTGATATATATGTTTATTTAATATCAGCGTGGTTATAATTATGTGACTGAGTGTTTGCACAAGTTGTATGTGTATGCCACTGATATTTGACATTTATAAGTCTATCAATTATATCTTTCTTTCCAAGTATATTATTTACTTTGAAAAAACAACATACATGTGATCTGTTTTTATTAGATTTGAATTTCCAATCATTTCCTATAGGCTTACATGAAAATATAGCTTATTGTCAAATCGACATCATTTTTGTTTGTTATGAACAATGGGACCTCAACCCACACTTTCTGAGTCTCAAATCCCCTCCAACACTGTCTGTAATATGGCAGGTATGCACTCCCCTTCTACAAATTAATGTGACTTAACTCGTGCTGTTTGGAATTTACAACCTTGGCAAATGTGAGCATTTTTTTTTTTAAATTTTGTAATTCTGTTGGCACATTCAGTCTCTGATTACATATAACAGCATAAAATGAGGCATTTCATAGCAATTTTTGCACAAAGCTTCTCGGCTGCTTTGTATCTAAGATGACTTAGTTTGGATGCCAATACTTTGGTGGTGTGTCACCCAGTGAACAAGCTCAAGTTGTGATTACTGGTTATTGTTTTACTCTGGACCTAAACAAACTATAACCAGCTATTAGAACTGAATATAACTGTGACACACCAGAAGTATAGACATTAAATGTGATACAGGTAGACAAAGCAACTGCAAAACTTAGCATAAAAGTGGTTATCAAATGATTAAATACATAAATTATGTGCAGAACAAATCTGGAATTTCTTCTTTATGCTGATACCAATGTCATTAAATAGTCAGCATGGATTGTGGGAGGTAGGGGCAGATTTAAGCCACACCTTAGTCCATTTGTCATATGTGCCAACCCACCATGAGATATAAGAGTAATTATTGATGTTATAGGTGGCAAAAAGTGTAATTTGGGTGTAGAAAGTGTAATTTATATATTACATTATTACATGCTAGAATTAAGTACATATTTTTACCACTAACCTGGTTTTGCAGCTGGTCTACATGTATGACATTCACTGAATGCTTGTGCTTGTGCAATGATCACAGTTGTAACTTTTTCTGATCTGACATGTTTAGAAGTTTCAAAAATCCATCTGCTCTAACATTTCCATCACATAACATCCAAATCTCAGACCATAAACCGTTTTATTTAATATCTGGTGCCATTTTTTTAAAAACAGACTGGTTCACCAATTACATGATCAATACCATGAATCTTTTAGACAAAGATAACCATTGATGGAACCAATTTGTTTTCTTTGAAATGGGTCATATACAGTTGCTATCAATTGCAAACAAGGAAAATACTCTTATGCTATTTATAGGCAGCAGCCACTATTTTTTAACAATGTTCTCAAATTTATGAGTGGAAAAAGATAATAAAATGACAAAATATTTTTTTTAACTTGATTTTAATTTAATATTTTTTACTGAAGCAAAAAAGTATAATCTATATGCAGTCTTGTGGAAAATTTAATTTGGTGGAAAAAAACAATGATTGTACCAAAAGTGTAACGGATTGCATGTATTCCTTGTGTTTGCTAAAGTTGTAGAAGGCAAACGGGTGTTGTCATTAGTTCTTCTTTGTTACCAAAAAAGATAAATGCATGTATCTGCTACTACTGTTTCAGATGATATCTTAGTTTAAAGAATATAAAGGCTGAAGATTAAAGAAACTTGTATAGGATAGGTATCTTTGTATCAACTTTTCACCTCTTGTAATAATATGGAAACAATATTGATACATTGATTGTTTCACCCTCATCCCATGTGCATGCACACACATGCATGCATGCACAAATACAAATACACAATTGCACACAATTGTTTGTAATTAATATTGTCATTTGGGGTTCAAGTTTGCATGGTTACCTATAAAAGTCTGTCTTGTTTCCTTCAATTCATAGACCATCTTATGCTAACATATGACCCATCAGGCGTACACAATTTCTGAGAACTTTTAGTCCATTGCATATGAAGAGGTTCAAGTGGGCCTGAAATTACTCACCTAATTTCTTCTGGTCATATTGAATAGTGAATCAGCATCATTTGTAAGAAAAAAGAAACAAACAACTGAAAGACCTCTATATCATGATTAAATTGCTGGTAAAATTTGGAAAATTATGATGGGTGATCAGTTACAATTAGCATCATGAAGGTTTTGCAGCTTTTAGTAATGGTAGCTATATTTATAGCAGATATAAATCATTTGTATTAATCTGAAAGGTCTTTATTCCAGAATGCTTTCTGTCCAATCTGGAAGAATTATATTTAAAGGTTCTTAAGAAGAAACTATTAAACGGCTTTTTTCATTATGCAGTAATGATGGCCATATCTGAAGGCAAATTGGAATATTTAAACAAACCTGAAAAGTCTCAAGCATACATGTGACAGAACCAGGACATCAAACATTATCAGTAGCTTTCAGAAGAGTAATTTTTTATTTTCATACATTTGACCCGTTTAAGGGACTCTAAAAAAAAATAAGTGGATTTCATTTATATAATATTTTCACACTACAATAAAACAGCAAGTTTTGAATGTTGATCAGATTTTTGGGGCAAATGCTACAATAATAATGAACCAATACAAGTTTATAACTGATCAATTAAATAAAAAAGAAAGAGTTGAATATTTTTTTAGTTCACTGTATGCTAAGTTAATAAGATGAAACACACAAGCATTTATTTTCCTTCACAATATCATAGACTGTCTATTACTGATGCCATTCATTGTGATTTCACACTTAGCAGGCTCTCAGTAGTTCTGGTCTTTCAGCCGTGCTCAGCAAAGATATTAAACTTCAGTTTTCCTGTGGCTACTTTTTTTTTTTAAAGCAACCCAACGACAGGAAAACTGGAGCTTCAAAATCTTTGCTGGCTGAGCATGGTTGTTTTGTTATTGCTATATTTTAATGCTGATACTGAGAGTACATTATCCTTTGATCACAAATTACAAAATGGTTGAATGAAATCTAGACCAGAAACTAACGAAAGCCTGCTAAATGGGAAAGTTAAGCTTCAAGCTAAGTTTATCCCAAGAAGAAAGTTAATCAAGTTGGATAGATGTATTCTGTGTCACATATTTCTTGGATAGTGTATTTTTAGCACTTGAGAAAGTACACATTTTGATATTTTAACATCAACTGAACAAAAAATATGAGCTGCCCTTAAATATTTCGCTAAATATATACTGAACAAAAGTGATAACAATTAAACAATACCAAAAAATTGTTAACTAAAGTATTTCTGCTGAATAATTATTGGTTGGTCTCTGTTTTATTTCATGTCTGCCAAATGTTGGCATATTAGTATTATTATTCAAAGAACTGAAAACGGTCTAATCATAAAATTAACATTTTGTGTGTAAACATGTAAGCTTTCTTAAGCCAATTGGTCGGCCATACATCATTGCACCAGTATCACATTACTGGTCACCAACAGACTGGTTGTTCCTGGTTTCTGTAATGTTGGTTTAAAATGTATAAAAATACCGTTTAAATTTTCCAAAAAACTTTCATTTTTCAAAAGTAGCCAATTGCAGCTAATCAATTCTATGAATGGTAAGTGGTCTTTAAAATATTATTTTTGTCATTCCCTTGGTAGAATCACATGCATGCTCATGGAAAGAATACTTTCTGTTAATTTTGTCCAATTATATTTAGTGGTTCTTGTGAAGGGGTCATATATGGGTATATCTATTTATAGCAATGAAACCCATATTGTAGGACAGCTAGCATAATTTGTAAAAATTTGAAAGGTTTTCATAAAGGATGCAAATTCACATTGTTACTGAAATTGATCTGGTATAAATTACAAATGCTGATCAATGCACACCACATAAGACGCCACACAATGCATAACAAATGCAGGACTAAAGTATATGCTAATTTGGCATTACAGCACAGTGAGCTACATAAATAACAATTAAATTTAGACTTCGTATATCTGAAACTTTACCAACCTGATCTGGACATGCCCAATGCTAAACACTTTTGCAAACGACAATATTGGCATCGGTTTCTTGTCAGCACAGTTATTTCACAATTTTTATTATAAAAACACTTCTTTCTGGCTGGGTCTCCAACATCCTGTAGTGCTCTTCGAAAAAAACCCTGAAGAAACCAAAAGTTTTACAATTATTACATGTGTGTTTGAGTAGTTATCACATCCACTGCTAATTTATTTAATTCTTACCACCTGTTGTAAAAAATATATCAAGAAAAATAAAATTAGACCATTTAAAATAACTTTTGTAATGTCTTGACAAATCAAATATTAGGGAATTTTAACAAGAATTCTGACTTGACTTTTCAGGATAGGAGTTTCCTTTCATTAAGCCATTTGAAATTAATGGCATCTATGAATCATATTCATTTTAATGTAAATGAAAAGCAAAAGGCCACATGGGCCTGATATCCACCATTCACTAAGGAAGCTACTATGGCAGCCTAAGAAAACAATGTTATGTTCATTACCTTAATTCTTTTAATTTTTCACACCATCTATCCATAAAAAAATAAACATTAATTTATTGTATCATATATTTTCATACACAAAAGCTTCAAATTTTTAGCCAAATACTTTAATTTTGATATAAAACTTCTGAGAAGTTTTACAGTTTGCAGAAAATATTGCAAAAAGTTTGTGAAAAAGAATGAGAATAAATCATCTTTAAGGTGTTGGGTTTTTTCTTGGTATTATTTTCTAACCTCATAACTGAATACAGAAGAGAAGTTCACATTTCAAACAGCTTCCAAAATATACTGATTTATACCAAATGACCAAGATATTGTTTGTAATATAATCATATATAATAAACATACATTTACAAAAAAAATCACATTTCACACAGATTTGAAAACCTATTGATGCAAAATTATGATATATCAAATGACCAATGTACATGTCTGATACAATCTTGTATGGAAAAACATAATTGCTAAATATTAGAGATGAGGAAATAAAAGAAAAAGTAACAAAATTTAACAATGCAGAAAGGACACTGTTCATTTCACCTTGAAATGGTAATTCTTTTACTGATTAAAAATCACTTTAATAGGTTTTTCTATTCTTTTCCTGTCATCTTTATCGGATAGAATATATAATGATTCATTCATATAATCTCTTCCTATCATAATAATATCTACTTCAGATATACAATACAGCTGGACTATAACTACTGCACTATATAATTCTTAAACAAAAACCTTACTGAGTGCCCATATTTTGGAGAATCACTGTAACGAATCATTTAAGAGCGTTTTGAAAAAGTTTGGAAATCATCTAATGTGCCAGCTTTTATACTGTGTAAAACTGACCTAATTTACTATAGTCTGATGATAATTGTTTTGAAAGGTAAATGTAAAGTACATAGTTCCAGTCATAATTGTACACAGATCCAGTCATAACTGTACATTTATCCAGTCATCATAGTAAATATATCCAGTCATAACTGTACACAGATCCAGCCATAACTGTACATTTATCCAGTCATAACTGTAAATAAATCCAGTCATAGTTGTACATAGATCCAGTCAAAATTGCACACATACCCAGTCATAACTGCAAATAGATCCAGTCATAATTATACACATATCCAGTCATAAATGTACACAGATCCAGTCATAATTGTGAATAGATCCAGTCAGAGTTAGTTGTACACAGATCCAGCCATAACTGTACAT
This sequence comes from Unio delphinus, assembly GCA_029339505.1. Taxonomy (NCBI): domain Eukaryota; kingdom Metazoa; phylum Mollusca; class Bivalvia; order Unionida; family Unionidae; genus Unio; species Unio delphinus. The sequence goes on along the minus strand of JAQISU010000058.1, from coordinate 13,424,963 downwards.
AGATCCAGTTATAAATGTACACAGATCCAGTCATAACTGTACTCATCTGAAATCTTTATGACATACATCTATTTACTAATTCCAGCAGGGTCAGAAATCTCATCTCTCTGGAGTACATAGTAAGAATATCAACTAATGAATATGAACAGATCTCACTGATAATAAAACTAACTGGATGTCTTGTGCAAATGCAAGTCTGTCTACCAAGTGTAATCAAAATTGGGTCAGAAATCCAGCCTCAAGTGTTTTAACAAGCCGAGCCAATCAAATGCATGATCATCTAATTAATATCTGACTTATTATGTAAATGATCCAAAATGGTGATGACAAAGGAAGTCTAATGAAAATCTGCACAAATATTTGGCCTATGGATTAATTCATGAAATAAAATCATGAGACCTTTCTTTGATGAACAAGCTCAGCCAATCAGCTGTAAGATCGCAACATTAGGTGTGGATAGCACTCAATATCACATTCGACCAAGTGCTTGATGATTAAGCCCAAAATTCATGTTTAGACAAAACTGAATCAGAGCTATGGCCTCCAAAGCACTCAGCGAATGAAACTGAAGATCATTCAAATTATCAAGCACATCCAATATATTAATGACATAATTTCATGTTCCAAATTTGGTCAAAGTTGGATCAGAATTACACACATGACCTCAGAGAGGGGTAACAAATCCAAATCATCTTGTTAATACGAATGGATTTTACTCTGATTATTTCTCAAAATATGTTCTCCAAAGCAGTCACATGCAAGACCTTCATTAATATGCATGGTAATTGCTCTTTAACAAACTTTTCTATGATCCTGATGATACAAGTCTGCATAACAAGTTTGGTCAAAATTGGATCAGTTCCAGAGTGGTAAACTAGCAATTTGTGGTGTTTAGTTTATTTTTAATGGCACTTTAAACACACAATACATCATGCTGAGTAAATAGGACCTAAGTATTTTTCTCCAAGGACATAATGAGTCTGACACTCAAACAACTGAAATACCACAGTTCCCAAGATGGACATTAAATAGATGGATGATACCCTTGATGGCATACCATAAGCTCTCTTGGACTTTTGTCAGGTCAGGTAATGAGTCCAGTTGAATTTGGGATGTAAATGGATAGGCTCACAGACCATGCCATGCAGAACAAGAACCCAATGAAGATTTGGTGCTCTACTATCCAAAAAGAATTTCCAAAAGAATTGGTTCTTTTAAATTTCATGTCTTGAAAACATCACTGATGCTCAAGAGTAATATGATATTCAAATTAGCCAATGTGTCAGACATATTGGATGAAAAAGCATTACCATTTTCATTTAGGAAAAATCAGATACCACTGTAAGACTTTTGATGACAACCTAATGCTGGCGTCATCATCTCTTCAGGAGAATAAATGCCAAGATATTCAATATGTAAATTGTGGTGGCCATGTTTGAGGTCAGATTCGTACCATTTTCATTCAGGACTTACAGATGACATAGCTAGTCTCCTGGTAAAAACTCCATGTCAATAAGAGTTTTCATTTAAGAGGAGTAGCAATGATAAGAATTTAAGATGGCTGCGATGGTGACCATGCTAGATTTCAGAGTGGAACCTTTTCATTTTGTATCAAGTAAACATTACAAGACATCATTGTGAAAATCCCCAGATATGACCATCCGTTTTAGAGGAGAAATGATAACAAAATTGTTAAGATGTTGAATGCCCAGGCTGCACCTTCATCATCTATGAACCAACTAGACATCATAAAAACTTTTCCGGCAGGAACCCTACGATGATTTGATTTTCTGTTCAGGAGCAGCAATAAGAATATTTTCAAGATGGCTGCCAAGGTGTTCATATTAGATTCTTCAGTTATACAAAACTAGGTAATATAAATTTCTTCCAGTGAAAACCTCATTTTGCTATGACCATCCATTCTGGATCAGTAACAATGACAAGAATTTCAAAATATTTACTGTGGTGGTCACATCAGAAGTCCAAGTGGAACCATTTTATTTAGGATTAAGTAGAGATCATAAAATGTTTTTTGGTGATAACAAAATGTTAATATGATTGTCAAGAGCAGAAAAAAATAACAAAATTTTGAAAAAAGTCTCTTTGTCTCAAGAAGTCTGTCTGTGAAAACCCCATGCTGATATGAACTTCCATTCAAGAGTAGTAGCAATAACAAAATTATTAAGATGGCCTCTGTATTGACCACACTGAATGCCCTAGTGTCCCCATTTTCATTTAGGACCAACCAGATAAAGGGATGAATATGTGTGAAAAGATTCACAGCAATGCTCCTAGTAGCTTAGGAGGAGTACTGCTAATGGATGGACATGAAGGATGACAGACGATGGACAAAAGATCATCTTATAAGGTCTTCTGGTCTGTGATCTGTGCATTTGATCCACTCAAGCCTTAATATAGTAATATAAAAAAAAACTTCAGAACTGAAGGAAACTTATACTCTTCAAAATAAAATATTCAAGATTCAGATCATGCACAAAGTCTTAACACATTAACCCCTAGCAACAACTTTAGGGGGCATGAGGTAGTAGCCTACTTCCATGGTCTGTAGCATCAAGGTCATGCATGATACACTAAAGTGGGTGGTATTATAGAAAGGAAGACAGATGTAGCTCTACAATGATAGCAAATTGTGAAATGCCAAATATTCGGTCGATCTATTAATAAACCAATAGTTGTGGCCAGATAGCCATTAGTTAGATTTACGAGACACGTCATGCAAAAAAGGGTCGACTGCTGGCGACCTTTTAAAGTTTCATTTTATCATGAAAGTGTCAGAATTGAGGAAATACAGAGATTCTGTTACTTAAAACCAAAGCATGTCATATTGACAATGACATAAGCGACTTTTAGAGGAAAGCGGGGAAAATACATTTGATTCTAATTGGTCACGGTTAAATAAGGGGTGTGTTTTCACAAGAAGATCTTAGAACATAATATCGCTCTAGCTAAATTAGAATTTAATCTTAATTTTTTCCTGTGAGAGGACAGATGTAGAATTATTTAGTAAGACTCTGAATGATATTTGAGAGAAATACATTCGTACGTTAAACTGTAGTCCAGGGGAAAAAAACACCAAAAAACAACGGTTGAGTGATACACCAAAACACAAAGGTATTGTCGCAATTCCATGATATTGCATATAATGTTTACTTAGTTACAGGTCTGCATATTGTTTGAATAATGATTGTGTTCTAAGAATTTAATGTATTACATTAGTTAATGATTTACAAGATTACATTTGAATTCACCGAATTTTGATGTCATAGATAATTTAGCGACAGAGTATACGACTTATGTACTGTGGAAAATTAAGGCAGAGCTATAATTCAACACTTCGCTTTGTAATACGTTAATATATTAGGTCAAGGCAAAACGAATTAACAATTGGTTTAACTACATTCGAGGACACGTGTAGTTAATTACTAGCCATAAAATTGTTATCACTGATAGAAATATCTGATTGTTCGAACCAGGAATAATGGACAGTCTCAACTGTAACCATTGTAACGAGAGACTTAGGTTGTTTTGATTTTATTTTGAAAGGAAGAAAATAGCTTTTTGGGGAAGAACGTGAAGCACGGGAATAATGATGTACACGTTGGAAAAAAGAATTGAGAGGTGGAAACTGCAGTGTATGCATGATACAGTGGACAAGTCGAGATTCAAGCGGAATATCCACGAGGGCAGATTATCTAGAGAGAAAGGGACTTCTAGAACCACAATGGAAGGAACAGTGAGCGTGGACAGAGACCTAGCAGGTTATGAAAATCGAACAAAGCACTGACTTTGATTGTACCACTCGATCCTATGATGATTTTTAACTATCAGTAATAGAACAGCTAATTTGTTAAATTTTATTTCAAATCTTTTTGTAATTCGGTGAAAGTTTATTTCTAAACCGCGTGTATTCCTAATGAAAGGAAGTTTCATAATTGTGTATGTATTTGATTAAATTGTTCGTTTTATCTTTACGGGGACTCGGAGTTGTTTTGTTCAATGTACCCACTCAGGTTACCATATACATTCTCTTACTAGAACCGGGCAATTATACCAAGGGCACTTAGATAATGAGTATCAAAGGGGAGTGGGTTGGAGTATTATATGTTGTACAATACCCCTTGACAGAGTGGCATGTAACACTTACCCTTTGACAAGTGGGGTTTATACAATATTATACGAATAACGCTCATAACCCGCAGAGAACCTGACACAAATAATCTGGACATTTTAGTTGCACTACAAAATACAGAAGAAAAACCTAAGTTTTTGGACCCATTTTTTTCCCACCCAAAATTCGTCCATGGTCGGATTCCGAATTTGTGTCCAGATTTGAGACTTTATGGCCTCAGATCTATGGCAGACCAGTCTGAAACGCACACAGACAGGTGAACATGTGCAAAAAGTAGGATAAGGTGGACATTTTGAATAAAGAGTCTTCTCCATATGAAAATGATGGTATGAAATAATAAGAGAAAAAATAAATTTAAAAAATATTAAAAAAAGAAGTCCAAATTTTAACATTCTGCTCATACGCCAGCAAACTAACCAATGAAAAACATTTTCTTTAGCACAACTAGCCATTTGTCTAATGAAATATTGCTTGAAAGTCGATGTATTAGGATGTATGCAAAAATAGTCCCCAAAATGTGTTTCCTACTCGCATTTCATGTGAAAACAGGAAAAAAAAAACTCCAGGGGTTTAATGTGTTAAAGAATATAAAATAGATACTGGTAAAAAAAAGAAGGCAAAACCCACCAAAAGCATCAAAGCTTTTTATATAATTTGCATCTTTTAAGAATATCCACAAAAGTTTTGTCTCACATGGAAGTGCTCAATAAGAAAGTGTTAGTGGCCAGAAAAAGGGGATTGGGTTTACCTTGCATCCCTCACAGGCCAATACCCCATAGTGGATTCCTGATGATTTGTCTCCACACACCAGACATTTGAGATTACTGTTGTGAGTACTAGATGAAGCAGATTTGGGTGACATCCCTGAAAAAGACATAATCCACATCAAAAATACTCTTCAACAGAAATTGCTTTAAGATTCAGCCAATATAATGTCTTGCTAGCAAACCATGTTATAATGTATCTTATACAAATGATGCCATAATATTTGCCATTCAAAAAGAGTTATAATATATGTTATACTATGTTTGGGGTCGGCAACCTACGGCACACTTGGCATGTCAAGGTTTTGTGTGGCATGCAAAGGGCAACCAAAAATCTCAATTTTAAATATTACTTTCATACCGGTGGTATGCGATCATTCATTTTGTAATTATCCTGGGGAAAAAGTGGCATACTATGAAAAATAGTCTGCTGATCCCTGCTGTATATTAAATTAAAATTCTTTCAAATAAAGATACCAAGACCCAGGATTTATCTGGGGACCTCATTAAATAAAACTACACCAACTTTAACAGAAACGCCCATTTATTCAATATTATGAATTTCGAGGTAAAAAGCCTGCTTAAGTTGTTGCCAATTTTATAATTTACAAAAACAGCACAGTGGAAATAATAGTGTGATTGGGTGAAATTCTAAAGTAAAGTGTTTTGACAAAAAAAGAATTTTTATAAATAATTTATTTTGAAAGAAAAATAATTTAACTGAATAAACCCATTGAGACTATACAGTTACATAATTCTTGGTCAGGTATTATGCATATAACATGCCAAAACTTAAGCAAGGTGAGCAGATGAAATATAGGTCACAATGAGCATGTCAACATTAGTTTCATGATTGAAAGATGGAGAATGCCTCAAAATACAGAAATGAAACCAAGTCAGTGAAGCATACAATATGGGCTATTATCACCCAAAGAAATGACAGAACAGTGGTGATCAGAGTGCGTCATCGACATGGAAGGATACAAATTTGCAAATGGTCATTCATGATAGACTACTTGGTGTTCTGGTATATAATAACCTATCATGGACTGATCATATCAAACATATCAGTAAAAATGGCTTCTCAGTAGGATAAGTCATTTTCTCCCTGAAAGGCACAAAAACTATTTTATAACAGTTACATACAATGCTATTTAGACTACTGTAATACGGTATGGGGTAATTCAAATGATTAAAACATAGCAAAGCTAGAACATCTTCAAAAAAGAGCATTTGGGCTGATATCAAACCAGAAAGAAAGGAAGGAAAATTAAGCTGACAAGTTAAAAATATTACCTATTAAAAACTGAATCTATTTAAGAAAAGCCAAATTAATGTACAGAATATTCAATAATAGTGCTCCTGAATCACTATTCACTATTCCAGTAAAGGCTACCTGGTAACATACCCAACCTGCGATCCATGTCTACCAAACAGTATAAAATTCCCAAACCAAATAAGGAATTATTTTTAAAAAAGTTTCCAATACTCTGGAACTTTGCTCTGGAATAGTATTCCAGTTGAGATTAGAAATGTCCACTCTATTTCCATCTTCCAAACCCAATATATCCAGTGGCTTCTAAGATGCTGCTAAAATAAATAAATTCCTTTGTTTGAGTGCCACAAAGTAAATCAGTTCTTAGCTAATTGTGTTACCCTCTTTAAATAAAGTTATTATTATTATTATTATTATTATTATTATTATTATTATTATTATTATTATTATTAATATTATTATCACTTCACAGAAAACTTCATGGTTCTACATATAATAGTTCCTGAATGTGCTATGCATGCAGAAACCTATATAGTCTGGAGCTAAATGCAAAACACCAACTTAGGCTGGTAAAATATTCAATGTAGCATGCAGTGACATAGTTGTATGGTTGTGGTACTAAGAGATGTACAAAAAATTCATCAAGTTTAATGATTCACGCATTCATGGTTAAAAACAAACTTAACACAAGTCCATAATTCATGAAATATGGGACACTGTGCTGTTTGCCATAAGGATACTTGTCAAGCTGTACCCTGCTAAGTTTCAACAGCATGTGTACAGGAGGCAACATAACACATTATACACCTACCCTACATGTGGCTACTAGTAGGGCATGCTTGAGTGGAGACTTAACTGACCAACTGGCTTCAATGACTATGACCTTTGGCCAAGGTATGTCATCTCAAAATAAACTTAATGTAAACAGCTTATACCTTCCACATATTGAATGAGGACATATAGGTTCCCAGTGAAATTTCTGTTTCCATACTTGGCAATTAAAAAGCAGAGCAAGCAACCAAATAAAACAGTAGAACTTAAAAACAATTTTGGCTACTGGTTATTCATAGGCATTATATGTGGTAATTGAATGGAAGATATTAACAAATTATTCAAAGGTTACCAGTGAACACAAACTCATTTTCATATCTAGTCTGTGCTTCCTTGTTATGATGTTTTACGAATGGCTAGTTGCACTTCAGCCATAATACTTTAAAATTAATTCCACCCAAAACATGAATAAATGTTGCTATTGGTAATGTCTTGAATAACAACACATTGTAAAAGCAAAATTTCATCATTCATTTAATGTTAAAATTTCTTCACACTAAAATTTTTTAATTATGTCCATGATGGATGTATCACTTGTGACATGTGCAATGGACTTTGGATTATTAGTACTACTGCACAAATATAGAATGACATTTTATTCGTGCAATGTGAAACACCGATATAATTTACATTTAGCTTTTAGACCAATTCTATCTTTCATTACTCCATCTGTCCAATTTCATTAAACGAAAAGAAAAAAAAGTCCAGCACTGATATTAGAAATTTGGAATTGTAGCCAGCCTTAATTACAAGATCACAGTCATTAGCCTGGTTGAAATAGAAATGAAAATCAAATTAAACTGGGTCTGAATAATTCTGCAACAATATTAGTTTGCAGACAATGTCAATCTTCTGTTTAATTTCCTTAATTTTATATTCATATTATTCAATTATTGGTAGTGTCAATCAGATATTACATAAAACTAATACTGACTGCAAATTTCCTGTTCAGGAGAAACCAATTCCTGTAGTGTGGTTGTGCATGTATTGATTGAACTGAATAGCGATATACTTGTGGATTCCATCCCCCTCTGTCTTCCCACAACCACTTGTTCATCTACTGACCATGCTTCTGGAAGCTATTATCAACTATATCTTTGTTTACCTTAACTGGAGTTGACAGCTTCCATCAATACAGATCTAAATAAGCCAAAAATTATATTACTATGGCCAGTCTATAATCATATTGTTTTTGTAATCAGAATTGACAATGATCATAAAACAAGAACTCTACTGAACAAAATGAATAATTTCTATTTGATCCAAATCATGGTTTTTTATATTAATTTCAGAAGCTCTTTTAGCCATTATGATGCAAATTTACCAAAAATCCATACAAGAAAGGGCACCTGTCTGACTGAAGTGACATAATGTCATACCAGTGCAGCACTCTATCACTTACATATTAGTGTTGATGCTGCATATGTGGTTTTTCTTAAGCACTTTCAGCTGGATAAAAAACAGTGCAATCTGCAGACCAGTACAAATTCACCTGCAATGTATTCTTCTTATACATACCAATAAGGCTTTTGTTCTGGCATGCCATCAATCTATGCCACAATTGAAAATTTAAATATATTATTAGATTGACTTAATCTGTGTTGAAAGGATTTTGCAATAACTGTACAAACTAAGCAATGATTGAATTTCATTTGATTCCAAGGTCTGGTTTTCAAAACGCCTTCACAAAATTGTGGCCATGATGCTGGTCACATATGTACCAATTCCATAATATTACCTATTTCTATTTTGCGCCATCTGTACATCTTTATAAGTTTTAGGATAAAAGCACAATGACGATATAACAAACCTACTGGAGAAGCAGTGATATAATTTTCCAGAACTGTGGTGGCCATACTAAGGTCAGTCCACAATTATTAATAAAAATAACATTTTGTTCAGTGAGTTAAAATCTTTTGCTTATAAGATCATAGATTCAGGAAAAGTAGTCATACCAAGATATTCAAGATAACCTCCAACGTGACCATACTGGCTGTCTATGTAGTACTATTCTGATATAGGACCAACTAGACACCAGATCACTGCTATTTTTATTGAGAACCAACTACACATAAAATTTCTTCTCATGAAACCCCATGTTAATATGACTTTCCATTCAGGCAGAGTGGCTATAACAATATTTTCATAATGGCCACTGTGGCAGCCATTTGGATTTCTTATTATCTCCATTTTCAGTTAGTGACAGCTAGACATCATAAACAGCTTTCTGAAAACCATATTTTCATATGACAATTCATTTAGGAGGTGTAGCAACAACAAGCTCTTCAAAATGGCTACTGTTACAGCCATATCAGGTATCAGATTGGTCCCATTTTCATAAGAATCAACTAGACATCCTATCAAGTTTTTTGTGTGAAAACCCTATCTTGATATGAGCATCCATTCAGAAGGAGTAGCAATAACAAGATTTTCAACATGTCCACTGAGGTGGCTATATTGGATGTCTGAGTGACACCAATTTCATTTAGAACCAACCAGACTATGGGCTGAATGTGTGTGTAGTTTCTTGGCTATACTTCAAGTAGTTTAGGAGTAATAACAATAACTTGTGCCAAAAGATGAGCTGAGAAAATACAATAGATCATCCCATATGCTCTTCTGGCCTAGTAAGAATAGCTAAAACAAACACAATCTAGCTAATATTAAAATAATGAATTTCAGTAAAAAGAACTCAAACTGCTTTCATTTACATTATCAAAATCTGTAGTTTCCACATTACAAAATTAATTCAAGGTGTCAAAACACATTATTTAAAACAGATTTTCTTATTGACCTTGGTCATTAAAAGTTTGCTTTGGTCTGATGCTTTATGGCACATCAAAACAAGGTTATTTAATGCTGAGGCAACTGGAAATGAGTGCTTTGCCAAAAGAACACAGAAATAGACAGATATGATAGTATGATATGAACCTGTACCCTTTTGGTCTCAAGTCCAGCATGCTAACCACTGAACAAGCATGGCTCCAGCTGCCATTAGTTGCCTCTTAAGACAATGACTACAGTACATTGGGCTTATTCTACATCCACGAGCCCATAGATGGTTAAACATACATTTCTGGCAAAGAAATGTTAAATTTTTCTGGAAGATATCTGTTACTTTGAATAAAATAATCAGCCAAGTAATGGAGGTGGTTTATTTATTTTTTAATTTGAGATTAGGCTTCCTAATAGAAAGAAAATTTCTTTTTTAATGTTGGTAGGAACTGCTCAAAGTTTTAAAAAAAAGCGGCAACTAGTTTCTCATCCAGCATGAACTTATTATCATGAGAGACTTATGGTACATTATGACAATAAACAACTGCAGGTAGTTATACAATATATTAACATTTTTCTCATTAATTCCCCTTGGTTTTCTGATCATGTTGATATTCCAATTTGAAACTCCTCAGGTAGTCTAAAATTGTTTCCATAAACAATCTTTAATCATGTATATCCCACAGCAAACTGCAAACAGCCTAAAAACGTTCCTGTTGCCAAAATAATATCTAGCCGACCAGGATCTACGTTCTTCCTATGATCTGGTGCATAATGCAACGGTAGGTCATGGTCTATGTTGTTGACAATTTGGCATATTATACACAAGCAAATAAAGTAGGCAAGCTGTGATGCCTCTGCTTCTGTTAGCAATAATATAGCCAATGTCACACATTTCAACCATCTCCTAATATTTTCCCTACTAACGACTACCTTAGACTCTCAAGCTAGGGACATGACTAATGTATGATCTGGGTAAAGTTTCATTAAAAAAAAATATATGAAAAACTTAATAATTAACTACGAACTAGCCACTGATTAAACCCTGTGGTGACCCTGGCAGTGGGACAGGATTTTTATGAATGTGAATATTTGAGATATTCTCACAAAGAAACATAAAATATATAAGTGTCATTAAAAATCTTCCACTGGTTCAAAGTTTACACCTGTGCATCAATACTGTTCACTGATTTGTTTTCCCTTGTCAAGACCTTGGCTTTGAGGTCAACAACTTGACTATGTCACAAGACATAATGTTTGATATATAACTAGTTATGGCTTCATTAAAATAACTTCAGTGGCTTAAAAGGATATAAGTCAGAATTACATTTTTCCTTTCCGTGACTTTGACGATAGTAAAATTCATTAAAATATTTTCTCTTCCTCAAACGTTACATTTTGGACAAGGATATTAGTCACCATATTATTTTCCCTTTCCATTACCTTTTTAGTTGGAGGCTACAGGTGGCGCTGGCTTTTACCAATTAACGCCATCTCCACCTCTATTGTGCAGGTTTAAATCTCGGGGAAAGGCCAATATGGGAATGTGAGAAAAAAATACAGTAGCTTCCTAATGTTTTTCAAAGGTTCTTCCTCTAACAGGTATACTAACCAGCATATATAGCCTCTTTTGCACTGAAAGATGGCATTAAACTAAATTTTAAAAACTAAACCTTTTCTGTGAGGCTTAAGAGTTGCATGTGGTTTAAAAGTATTTAAGTAATATCTCTGACAAGGATACAAATCACATTTTTCTTTTATTTCTTGCTATTATCATGACTTTTAATCAAAGGTCATTACTATGGTATAAGGCCAACAATCTTGTTATAATATAAACTTGGTTTCATTAAATATCTTTAGAGGATCAAAAGTTATAATACAGCCCAAATAGCAACACAATTCAATGATTTACATTTTCCCCTGCCATGTCCTTGACCTGGAGGAATGGAATCTGGAAACGTATATGCTATGCTGTCTAATCATGATATACTTATATAAAGTTTTATTAAAATATCATCAGCAGTTCAAAATTTATACTCTACAGAAGGATACAAGAGCCACTTTCAGTCTGCTGTCTAATGAGATATATCATCATCATCATCATCATTATCATCATCATTGGCGCCTTAGTCTCGGGAGACCATGCGGATAGCGCCCTTGGGGTGTCGTCTGTCTCTGGGTTGTTGGCATCGTCTGTTGTGGCTGTGGAGACCTATGCGCAAGTGACAGTCCCTCTTGCAGTTTGTGCAGACATGCTGGAAAGCCAGAGTTGCTGTGGTTGCTGTCACGTGGCCCTTTATGACACATTTCTCTGCTGCCAAACTGACCTCTCCTCATATCAGCAACTGAGATACCTTTACTTACTGTCATTCTCCAGGTGCCTCGGTCCTCGGCCAGCACTTCCCAGCCATCAGGTGCGATGTCACATGCCTTCAGGTCCCTCTTGCATGCATCCTTGAAATGGAGTGAGGGGCGGCAGACTCTTCCTGTGCCAGTGGCCAGCTGTACATATAGGATGTCCTTTGGCAGCCTCCCATCCTCTATGCGTCGGACGTGTCCCAGCCATCGAAGGCGATGTTTGCTCAGAAGGGAGAACATGCTGTGGGTGTTTGCACGCTGCAGGATTTCGCTGTTTGGGACACGGTCTTGCCAGCTGATTTTCAAGATGCGTTTAAGGCACCATATATGGAAGGAGTTGAGCCGACACTCTTGCCTCATGTAGGTATTCCAGGTCTCACTTCCATAGAGAAGGGTGCTGAAAATGCAGGCTTGGTAAACTTTGACTTTGGTTTGCACTGTCAGCGCGTTGTTTTCCCACACCCTCTTGGTCAGTCGTGACATGATGGTGTTTGCCTTTCCAAGCCTTCTGTCCAGCTCCTTATCAAGCGAGAGAGTGTTGCTGATGGTTGACCCCAGGTTGGTAAAGTTGTTGACTGCTTTCAAGGTGACACCGTTGATTTTGATTGTAGGGGCAATGGTGGTATCTTGCACGCTGACCTTTGTTTTTTCCAGGCTGATGGCGAGTCCAAACTGCATGCAGGCATCAGCAAAACGGTCTCCTAGTCTCTGAACAGCTTCCTCAGTGTGTGCCACAAGAGCCGCGTCATCTGCAAAAAGCATCTCCCTGATGAGCACAGCCCTCACTTTCGTCTTTGAGCGCTGTCGTGCCAGGTTGAACAGCCTCCCATTGGACCTGGTGTGTATATATATGCCATCAGTGGACGAGTCAAAGGCATAGGATAGAAGCAAGGAGAAGAAGATCCTGAATAGGGTTGGTGCCAGAACGCAGCCCTGCTTCACACCGCTGTTAACTGGGAAGGAGGTTGAAGAAGATCCATCATACAGGACTGTTCCCTTCATATCTGCATGGAAAGAGATTATCATGCTGCGGAGTTTTGAAGGGCAACCGATCTTACTGAGAACTTCAAAAAGGCCCTTTCTGCTGACTAAGTCAAACGCCTTGGTGAGGTCGATGAACATCATGTAGAGTGGTTGACCTTGCTCTCTGCTCTTCTCTTGGAGTTGTCGTAAAGAGAAGATCATGTCTGTTGTCGACCTGCCTGCTCTGAAGCTGCACTGGGATTCTGGGTACACACGGTCTACCAGCAACTGCAGCCTGTTTAGTATGATGCGGGCATACACTTTACCAACTTTGCTCCTTCCTCCCAGCAGAGGCAAAGTAGTTCGTGCAATGGTTGGAGCAGTGTTGGTTTCCCACATTTGATAGCTTCGGGCGGGATGCTGTCACTACCTCGTGCTTTGTCATTTGGGAGGGAGTCAATTGCTTTGCTGAGCTCTTCTGAGGTTGGCACTTCGTCGAGCTCCTCCATGATGGGAAGATTCTTTATGCTGCTGAGGGCTGCTTCAGTAACTACCGTTTCACGGGAGTATAGCTCTGAGTAGTGCTCCACCCATCTGGCCATTTGTTGCCCATGGTCTGTGATCTCTCCCATCATGGATTTCAGGGGAGCGACCCCTTTCACTGTAGGGCCTAGAGCCTTCTTGATGCCACTGTACATACCTTTTATGTTTCCGGTCTCGGCACTGCGCTGGATTCCTTCACACAGTTGTTGCCAGTACTCATTCGCGCACTGTCTAGTGATGCATTGGGTGTTGCTTCGAGCATGTTTAAGAGCAGCATGCGTCCGTTCATTGGGACATTTTTTTGTACGCTGTAAAGGCTTTTTGTTTCTCCTCGATTAGTGGTTCCATCCTTGTTAGGTGTGCGCTGAACCAGTCCTGACTGGGTCATTCCTTTTTGCCAAACGTGGACATGGCTGTTTTGTAGATGGTACCCTTCATGGCGTTCCACTTGGCTGTGGCGTCGTGCTCTGGCAGGTCCTGGAGAGCCTTGTCCAGGGCGGACACATACTCTTGTACCTTAGAAGGAACCGACATCTGTGCGGTGTTTATGCGTGGGTGTCCTTTTGGTTTTGTACGATGTAGTGTCTTTGGCTGTAGTCTCACCCTGCTGCTCACGAGGGCATGGTCGGAGTCGCAGTCTGCACTGTGGTAGGTTCTGGTGGAGAGGACGCTGTTAAGGGCAGAGCGCCTGGTGATGACCAAGTCAAGTTGGTGCCAGTGATGGGATCTGGGGTGTTTCCATGACACTTTGTATTGTGGTTTACCCTTGAAAAAAGTGTTTGTTATGCACAGGCCATGGTAGGTGCACAGCTCCAGCAGTCTCTGACCGTCTTCGTTGGTCTTTCCAGTACCATGATATCCGAGGCAGGTAGGCCATGATCCTCACCTACTCTGGCATTGAATTCGCCGAGGAGAAAAAGTGAGTCATGTTTGGGGCATCTTTTAATCTGTTCATCCAGCTGCCCATAGAACTGATCTTTGGTGTCTTCTGAAGACGAGAGGGTGGGGGCGTAGACACTAATGATGTTGACAGGACCTGCAGTAGTGGTGAGGCGGATGGACAAGAGACGCTCAGTGCCACATGTGGGAGGTTCAACCAAGCCCAGAAGATTGTTTTTGATGGCGAAGCCCACTCCGTGTTGACGGGACTCTTCAGGTTCGCGACCCTTCCAGAAGAAAGTATAGTTTTCCTCTCTGAGGGAGCCATTAGAGGCCAGTCTAGTTTCCTGGAGAGCAGCTATGTTGATATTTAGCTTGACGAGTTCTCTATCGATGATGGCCGTTTTTCTGGTGTCATCCACTTCTCTGAGGTCATCGGAGATGCCTGTACACATAGTGCGCACATTCCAGCTTGCAAATCGAAGAGCTGGAGTCTTCTTTATTCGTTTCTTTTTATTTTTGTCTGGTGTGGAATTTTCGTCTGCTTGTCATTTTAAGAAACAAACTGAGCTCCAGACACCTACTGGAGCAGGCAGACGATGGCGGGTCAACACCTTATTGACCGGGGGCTGCCCGGCTTGAGGCGGGCGGTAGTTGGCCAGTGGGACACAATGATCCCTCCCACCGTCAAAGCTGACCCGTGGCGCCCCTTCCCTACGCCAATTGGGTGGGATTTATAACCCGTAAACTGTCAGCTTCCATGTTGTTTCCTCACTTAGTAGTGAGACTGGAGTGACCTCTCCAGGGCGCAAGCCTGGGCATGGAATATGGAGATCCTGGGTTGCCCAGGATTCAGGATCCCCCTCTCGTCCTTGCTGGTTGGGTCCAAAGGAATGCTGAGCATGAAATTTGGCACCAGTATGAATGCAGGAGCTGTCGGAAAGAAGTCGCAGTTGACATCCAGCCGCCTTGGGGGCTCCACTCCGGATTTTCTGTCTGGGTTTACTCCCGTAGCCTTTCCTTCTCCCGAAGATATCCACAAGGCAGTGGAACCATTGGTTTCCAATCAGAGTTTTCTTCTCCTAAAAAAATTGCCTTGACCAGGCTAACGAGCTTCATCTACCCGGGTTTGGAGTCAGAGTTTCCCTTCTCTTAGACTGGCTGCCTGCCAAGGCTAATGAGAACAGTCTGCCCTCCCAGTTATACCGCCGAGCACTCGGTCGCGCCACACAACAGGCTCTGTGAAAACAAGGGGCCCCGCGTGAAGGTGCTGTTGTGGACACAATAGTGTAGGAGAGGCTATATGCAAGTAACCTCCTGTCCATCAGAGCAAGACAGTGGTCCTGCAGCGATCACTACACCTGGAAAGGAGAGGCTATGAGAGACGCTTAACTTCCCTTTGGCAAGCAGGACATGAGGCCCCAACCTTGCAACCCCCCAATGCCGTAGTCTGCTTGACTTGTTCTGTCAGGTATTTTGATCAAATAAATATCATTGCTTCCTAAAAGATAGTTCCAGAATGATTTAATTAGCCACCATATTTGTGGTCAGCTGGCAGATTTACCACTGACTTTAGCTGGTATTTGGAAGTTGAAATAAATTCACTGAATCTCAACATACACAAGAAAAAGGATTAAAAAGGTTTATTTTAGTCTCATACATCTTGCCTTAGGCTTCTGATGCCATTTTAGCCATTTTAAGATAGGCAAGATTTTCATCGAGGAGAAACTAAAAAATGTTTCAATAAACTTTCTTCATTTTAACACAATTTATGAGATTCAAGAAATAGTTTAACCAAAATAACTTTAATTATCATCAAAATGTCACCTGCTTACTAACTTGTCAATATGAAGAAAGGAAAAGTACAATTACCTCAGTAAATATCAATGCAAAAATAGTGTTTTGAAAATTCTGAGATTCTTATTTATGCAAATTGTGCATCATTCCAATTCACATAATAACACAATTCTGTTGAAGTCCAATGATTGAAAGTGGTTATTGATTATGATGGATCACAGACTGGGAAAGCCAATGCTGTTTCAGACTGGTTCAATAATTAAAGCTTTTGGTCTGGTTTTTTGTCTGCAAAAGTGTAAATCCTGTATATCATTTGCACCTATAGATGGGTCACCAGACTGAACTAAATCCTGTTTTATGTGCAAGATTGTTTGATAGAAATTGATGACTGACAACCAGAAACACTTTTCATTACTGTACAGATAAACTATTGGGCTCTTGTCAATTGCACTTTTGAGGTTTTACTTCAAATATGGGACAATAAATATTCAGTTTCAAACTGCAGTACAATTTATAATTGCAAATACATCAATGTAATTAAGTGTCAACAATATATCAGTATCTGGTTGTAAAGTGAAAATAAAATTCTAAATCACAGGTTTATTGCAATCTTGGTCATACACGGAATGTTAATATGATTCAAATGTGTGTGTGTGTGTGTGGTATTATTTGTCAACAAAGGAATTAAAAAAAGCCTGTTTGCTAACTTGACATGTCCAACACTGGATGTAAGTTTCCTGCAATTTCACATGCAATTGCTTGGTCATATTGTTTTCCCGCTTGATCTTACACTCTATAGCCACAAAATACTGATAAAAGTGTTGTGAAAGCTGATCTAATGTACTAATCAAAACCTTATAATCAATGATTGCCCAAAGCTCTGTAGTATTGGCATATACAAATCCCTTTCTACTTCAGCTACGGTAGTACCATGAAATATTTTTGCAGCGATACTTCAGAATGCACTGTGATATGTATTACAATATAATTATGTTAAGGACCAACAACTGAATGTCCTGGGGTGAGGGCCTGACACTTTCTTGCTTAATTTACTTCTGCAAATGGGGTGGGGGGGGGGGGTAAAATATCTTGCTCTCATTTATAGCAAAATAACATCATATTCTATCTAAAATATTATTTGGAATTATCCTGATATTAAAAACCAACTAAATGGCCAGTACCTTATTCTAGATGAATTTGCTATGTGTATTGTAATTGTTGTACATGTTGTAATAAAAAAACTGTAATGGCCACTGACATTGGTGGCCAGATTGGATGTGGAAGCAGCACCATTTTCATTTAAGACCAAATAGACCTTGGGATGAAGGTGTGTATGATGTATTATGGTAATGCTGCAAGGAGTAGCTAGCTATAACATATTTGTGCTAATGAACAGAAGGATGTATGACAGGTCCTCTCATGAACCTTTCCAGTCTATGACTAGTAGAGCTAAAAACCAGAGTACATTAAAATGTTGATTATCTGTATGATGATTATCTGGATTATTCAGTTAAATAGACTATTACAACATCCCCTGATATATTTAATTACTAAATCCCCCCCTATATTTACTTACTACATCCCCCGATATAAATACTTAATACATCCCCTGGTATATTTACTTACTACATCCCAAAAATATATTTACTTACTACATCCCCCCAATATATTTACTTACTACATCCCCTTTACTACACCTGCTGATATATTACATACTACATTCCCTGATATATTTACTTACTACATCCCCCAATATATTCACTTACTACATCCCCCAATATATTTACTTACTACATCCCCCAATATATTTACTTACTACATCCCCCAATATATTTACTCACTACATCCCCCAATATATTTACATACTACATCCCCCAATATATTCACTTACTACATCCCCCAATATATTTACTTACTACATCCCCCAATATATTTACTTACTACATCCCCCAATATATTTACATACTACATCCCCCAATATATTTACTTACTAAATCCCCCAATATATTTACATACTACATCCCCCAATATATTTACATACTACATCCCCCAATATATTTACTTACTACATCCCCCAATATATTTACTTACTACATCCCCCAATATATTTACATACTACATCCCCCAATATATTTACTTACTACATCCCCCAATATATTTACTTACTACGTCCCCTGATACATTTAATTATGCCAATCTACATGTACCTACAAAAGAAACTGATTTTCCAATTACAAAGCCAACAGAGAACAGAGTAACTGAATTCAGAAACACATTAAAATATCCAATTATAATTACAATTGTATTCTAATTCTCTTTCCAAAGAACCCCTCCCCCCATGATGTAATTAGGAGAGAGGATTATAAAAAGTGATAAACAAATAGAGAATGATCATTAATTTATTATTATTATTATTATTATTATTGAATAGATGATTGCTGCTGTGACAATATGTGGTCTGTCATAGAGAAATCCCAAACTAATCAAGCATGATTAATGACTTGAAACCATCTGATTGCATTCTATAAAAAAAATAACTGTCAATCAACAATCAATGATACAACAAAGCCATCCTTAATTTTTGGACCCCCCACCTAAAGATACATTAAATTATTTTTTATGCCTGATACTAATGCCACCTACTCACTATCTCAGCTAGGCCAGAAGTTTTTATTCTTCTTGTGACTCATCAAAAGTTGATCCACCCTACAATCAATTTCATTCCCACATAAATAGGAAAAAATACTTTTCGTCTAGACAGATAATTTAATTGGTCAGTATTTGAAAGTCACATGGATCAGTATTGAATAACTGGCAAAAATCAGACCACATCCAAATATATGCCTGCCAACCTCTCTTTAAACCTCACAACTACAAAATGTTTGCTGATAAGGCATTCTTGTGGTCTGACACAAAAATCAAGCATTATCTTCTACAATGGTCTTTAATGGGGACACATTTTCTGGAATCAAATAATAACCCAGCTGGAGAGGTGATCTATAATGTGATACAATATCGTAAAAATGTATGCTTTGTTTTTGGACATCACATGGTTTAAAATTAGGTGCAAATTAATATCGGTTCTTAAACGTCAGAAGGCAACAACCATTAATTACTATACCTTTGCCAGAAAGGGTAAACAGGACCAAAATGTTGCACTGTGAACACCTGTGGTGGTCTTTTACCAGGCAGTGGGTATTCATGTGATGGCTGGGTTGCCCATAAATTGGTGTATGCCCCAAAATGTTGGTTACAATCATAATTGTTCTATATGCATAACATGTACAAGAAACCTAAAACATTACAAATGGCACCATTTTGTCATGTAAAGCAAAGTCATATTGAGTGTGAAATCCATCTAAAGTATCCAAATGAGAGTACAGTGATCATGAATTTATATGCATCCACTGGTGTCTTATAATCTGCTATGCAGATAATTGTATCTGACATTTTTGTGCTGAAATTTGTATTCATTCAGTCATGACCTTGACCTTTGACCAGAGAATCAATACATTATGTCCTTTTTCCAAGTGCAAGCTGTCCATAAAGTTTTGAGTTCGTAGACTGTATAGAACTCAAAAGTTAAAATGGAGAAACCATTTTTCTTCTTTCAGTTGATTTACCCTGTCCCCTTAGAGTCTGAAATTGATAGGTTTCTTCCTTACCGCAAGTGCAAGTCGGACACAAAGTCTGGTAACTGTAGATGGTGGACCATTCAAGTTATTATGGATACTGGGAACAGATGAACAACATAGCATAATATGATCCGCCTATGGCAGACATTTAATTAGTGATTATAAGTAAATCAAGTTTTCAAAATATACCAGCTTAAAGAAAGCTGAATTAGTGAAATATCTAATTTACTCCTTTTTAGAAATGACGAATCTTTAAATCTTATTCTCTTTCAAATTTATGTATTCATATATTGAGAATATTAAAATAATGCTAGAACCAGATTTCTTACATTCATTCACTTGCCAACAACATTTTTAGGCATACACCTTTCAAAGGAACGAATATATGTTTGATTTAACTAAGGTGTACCACTCGTTGGGTATTTACAACAACATTCATCTTTCATGACCTCAATGGACCAAAATAGACTGGTTTTATGAAGGTTGTAGAATCTTTGAGCTATTCTTGAAGTGTTTTTTTTTAACTTCCTGAAAAAACATCATGTCTCAAGCCAGTTATGATTTACTGGAGCATCTGCTACTACACATTCTAGTGTACATGAAAGCAAATATTCTGTCTTTCTCCATGCAAGCCTATACTGGCAATGGCAGTGGATACATTTTGCACATTTATATGTATAGAAGTAACCATTGGCAAACATCATAGATTCAGATCTGTAGTCACTTAATACACTTGTTTATCAATGCTGTTAAGTTGAAAGAACAGAATAAACTGCACAGATACAATTATGCCAAAACATTTTATCGCATATTGAGCCTATGCTATTCAGTCCGATCCATTCTATACACAAAAGAATCAGGTACTGATAGGCATAATGTTCTAAGAATATTGGCTGGAACTGGGAAAAATTTATATAATCACAAATATATCTGTACTAAAGTTCATCAGTAGCGAACACACAAAACAATGTCATAATTCGCATCTGTAATTTGAGTTTATACAAAATTCTGCCATAAAATATACTGACCATATCATTTTCAGAGGGAGTCGTGATGGAGGAGCATCAATGTGTGCCAAACAATTTGATTCACTTTCAGATTTCTGAGAGCTGCATTTCCATTGGCTAATGTATAGGTCACCAGATCATGACCTCTAAGTGGTTATTGTCACACAGGACAGTGGAGATCTGATTTTAATCAGATAGTGGCTGTCACTTTCTATCACAAATGTTGTTCCTGTTTATTTTATCTATCAACAATTTTTCCCCAAACAACATGTTTTTAGT
The DNA here is from genome assembly GCA_029339505.1 of Unio delphinus. NCBI lineage: Eukaryota > Metazoa > Mollusca > Bivalvia > Unionida > Unionidae > Unio > Unio delphinus. Next base: position 13,403,706 of record JAQISU010000058.1, on the reverse strand, counting down.
TTAAAAAATTTACAAGCCAAGTTAGAAGATGGAAATTAATATTTAAAAATCCCATGGCCTCCTACTTTCCACCCCAAAATTAAATGTTTGGCCCATGAATACAAAAATTGTAAACTGGAAGAACATTCCATTTAGTCTTAAAATGATGCCCAACTTGATATATAAATACTGTTCAGAAAACACCGAAATGACCATTTCTTCCTTATAACTGTCAAATGTTGAAACCATGACTAAAAATAATTTTTCACCATATGAACAGTTGTTCAGGAACAACAGCCATAACAAAGATTTTCAAGACAGTCTTTGTCACCATTTTCATTTAAGACCAATTAAATATCAAAAGAAGTCTTTCTGTTAAAACTCCATGTTCATATGACCATCCATTCAGGAAGTGTAGAAATAATATTTTCAGGTTGGCTGCCATGATGACCATATTTTTATGTCATTCAGGACTAAATCATCTTCGCTAGCCAATTCTGATACGATAACCTTACCTACAGCCTTGTACATGTAGATCAGATATTTCAGTGCATTGTCCTAGCAACATCTCCTGAATTTCATAGTTGCCTCCCTCTGTATGTAATGCCAACTAACCAGCATCATGCAACTGTGGTACTTCAAAAAGATACTTTGTAAGTTTAACATCCAAAGTATGATTATGAACCAGAGTGAAGCCATTACATGTGCTTTCGAAGGAAAGGAGGCATTTGTACAAACATAGACCAGCAGTGAAAATTTCTTATTAATGAGTCTAAACCAGTTGCTCCCCTTCTCTTGATTATGTAGGAACTGGGTTCAAATTTGAACAAGTTGGTTTTGACTGGATGCAGTATAGCAACCAATGAAATTTACAAACCCGAAACATTGAAATATCTAATCGAACTGCCAAGGTGTAGATATGATTAAAATGGATCCATGGCTAGCAAAGATTGGACTAACTAGACATCATATGAAGTATTTTATTGAAAACCCTATGTTGATATGATCATCCATGTAGGAGTAGTGACAAGATATTCAACATGACCATTGTGACAGCCATATTGGTCAAAAGACCATTTTTATCTACATTCAGGTATACATCATAAGTTGTCTTTCTGTAAAAAAAAAAACCTTGCTGATCAGACCATCCATTCATGAAGAATAAGGGGCCCCTAGTGGCCGAGTGGTCTAAAGTGCTCTCTATTACGGATCACTGCCATCTCACCTGTCTTCGTGGGTTCAAGTCTCAGATTCGGCCAATTTGAGTATGTTGAGAAAGCTCGCCAGTAGCTTCTCATGGGTCGGTGGTTCTTTCTGGGGTTTTCACAGGTTTTTCCTCCGCCATTAATACAAGCTGCCATGTAAAGCAATTTTTTTTTTATCAAGATGGCTGCCATTGTAGTCATATTGGACAGGAGACTGTCACCATTTTCATTTAGGACCAACAAGAGAAAAGGATGAATGTGTAACATTTTAAGGCAATCCTAAAAGTAGTTTTGAAAGAGTAGCGATGGCATATTTGTGGTAACAGAAAATAGGCCATCCCTTAAGCTCATCTGGTCTATGACCTGTAGAGTTAAAACCCCAGAAAATCATAAACAACAAGATTATCATTACCAAAATTATAATGGTCTAGATTATAGAAGCTTTTATTTTAAGTCTGAGAAAAATCAGATCAAATAAATGGCCTCCATAGTTTTAACAAAACAGCTTGTTGCAAAACATCATTAAAAAATCAGATAATCTGATGATATATAAATTTGTGGATGGTTGCATAAATTGCAATTTCCATTTTTGCCTCACTGCTGGAACCTTTTTGTTCTATTCGACATGCATAATTACTGGTATTTGAAACAGATACATTTCCATGGCAACTATGCCATACAATCACACCATGTAACACATAAATAATTCTGAAAAATATTTGTTAAGTGGATGGATTTTATAATAAGAGTAAAATGTATCAGGCAGTATGAGCATGATATAATAACATGAGTATAAAGATAATTAAATACAGACAAATAAGACTACCATATAGACATGCAAATAACTTGGATCTAATTAACTGCAAGCAAGACAGACCCATTGTGCATACTGTACCAGCATAATAAGCAATGGCAGATCTGTGGCTGTGCAATTTGCTATTGGATCCAACTTAACTAAGTGAGTGTTTATAATTCAATGTATATGATGCCCTGCCAAACAATACAGTACTAATTATAGTCTTGTGAATGATGCCCCAATATGCACAAAGAACAAGACAAGGCTCAAAAGGCTGTTCCTTCTAAAAAGTTCTGTAAATTCATATCCCAAAAACCATCTGATAAGCTCCTGAAATAGGTATAAGGCATGAAAATTGAAATACCAGTTTTTGCAAGTAAATCAAGCTATTTTTCAATGGAGGTGCATCTAAGAATGATAAAAATTCAGTCTCAACTGTCTCTGTGATGCAGCGTGGCGTACTTTTGTGACAGGAAAGGAGTGTGGGGTGGACAATTCTCAAAATGCAATTTTGTCAATTTTTAGAAAAACATGGTCCTACTTAATTTCATGAAAATGAACGAGTCTACAACTCTGGATTGTGCCAAAAAACGTGTATAGCTTCAGTTTTAATTAGGACAAACAATGAAGCTATACCAAATCACACGTGTCGTCAAACTGCTCAGGACTGTTTGCACTCATTATTTTGAATAGAGCTTTCTAGGACTAAATTCATACAGATATAATCTTGCCATGACACCGTTCAACAAGTTTGATACATAATTTGAAGAGAAGACATAAACACTATTTTTTGCTTATCTGAATGAAAATCAATATATAAATTTATATATGAAATAACTTGTAGAAGTTATTAAATAGAGTTTTGTACACTAATGCCATTGACCGACAATGGGGTCAATGCGCTAAATATTTGAGGGATAATTTGGCCTACGCCCGGGTCATTGCAGATATGGCTGAAACGACCAGATAAGACTCCTGAATTCAGACTTTGTACGGTATATAGAGGTTACTAAGATATATGAAATATACATGGATATATTCCAAAATTGTTCGAAGCTTAAGACCTACTGTGTTGATTAGTATTACCTCCTCTTAATGTATGAAAATAAAACTTTTAAAATTTTCAACACTTCGCAAAAATACTTATTTTTTCTTCCATGGGCCACATAATGCCATAAACAAGTATCTGGATATGTATTCTGTTGGGTTCCAATGATTTTACATTCAAACGATCCAAATTTATCTCAAAATATGCCGTAACAGCAGACCACTGTTTTGGAACCAAAGCAGCATCAGAAAACGGGAAGCTAGAAATGATTATTTCCCGTCAGTCCTATACCTACCTGAAACTTAATGATATAAGCCCATATTCTAAGTTTGATTAAAGTTTGATCAGATAATGACCTCAAGTGAGGCAACAAGTTGAGTGAATCTCTAAACTCATTATTATGTGTGGCTCTCACCCTTTATCAAACTTCTACAAGATATTCATATACAAGTAAGCTTGTATTCCAAGTTTGATAAAAATCAGACCAGAAATATGGCCTCCAGTGAGTTACCAAGTGCAGCCAATCAGAGGTAAGATCAATTCATTTATATGGATTGCCACTCATTATCAAATAATTCCATGAGCTCATTGTTGCAACTATGACCCCGAAAGCATAAGACACAGACACCATCCTCCAAATTTGGGGGACAATATTTTAAGCAGACAAAGGAAAACAGAAGATAGTATTTAATGCACAAGTAGTGCTAGAAAAATGAGATATTCTTATTTGTTTTTATAGTTCTGCCACCTTAACTTTGTCATCTGCATTTTAGTATGATCATTTCCTTGGACACTTATATTATTGTAATAACTGTTTTATAATGTGCTCAAGTAACACGTGAAAAGATTAACATGTGAAAACTTGGTTCAATTGATATATGTTGTACTAATAATTTTCCATTCTGGATCATGCTCTCATTCAATATTTGTGTTTGCTCACTATCTACCAGCATTTGTTATTAATAATTCCCATTATGTTTTCTGAATTGTTTAGCTTTTCAGATTGAGAATACATGTACATGTATATTGATTAACTGAATTTTGTGCATTTGCCTGATTTCAGTCCCTTTTGTCGTTAATTCAACCTTGAAGTATATTAAGTCTTCACCACTGTAGTTGTGCCTTTAAACTTTAAAACATGCTACACTTCAAGCCAATAAAAAACTAAATTGCAACTTGCAGAAAACTACAAACCTTTAATCATTGGTTGACAGATATGTGGTTTTAAAATGGATGTTAACTGCCATCTTTAAATTTTAAGCACCTAGAGTGACTCTAGTCATTGCTAACAGCAAGCATAGATGTGGATGAATGTGCACTAAAAACAAGTATTAGGCATAAATTTATTCCTAATGAAAAAGTATGCACAATACAGGTGTTAAGATTTTGGTGATATGGGTCAAAATGTTGTGGGAACCCAGACTTCCTGCACTAAGGATTGCAACACTGAAGATCCTGATGTAACCTTATATTCCAAGTTTGATCAACATTTTATTAGAAATATGACTTCCAAATGTGGCAATAACCAAATATAAATGGACAGAAGGAACACAGTTGCAATGTCATACCTACAGTTTACCTGGCCTCAGGGACAGATCATTTAATCTTTTGGGGTTAGGGTGGGGTGAGAAGGTGTATTAGTTACTGAGATGTTTGTTTCTTTTATCTCAAAAAAATTCATTTATCACTTACATGATAGATATAAATTAGTCATTTTTTTAAATGAATCAGATACTTTTTCAAGCTATCTGGTAGCAAGGTGTGCTAAAAATGCCTATCAAACCTGTCAAATTTACTTAGTGACTGGCCATTTAATATACATGCATTTTGGTATAGAGATTCTGAGCAATTTCTTTAAATTCAAGGCAATAAATGAATATGCTGCAATCATCATAGCTGACCCAAATTATGCAGTGTTGAAACAAAGATCTTAAGGGAATGGCATATGAGACTGCACCCAATCCTCCAAATTTGGGAGGTAGACAAGATTTAACAGAACAAAAGAAAATAACAGATTGTATGTACTTAATGCATTAACAGTGATCTTTTTTGTTTGGATAGTTTTGGCACATTAACTTGATCACCTGCACAATACCATTGTCTTTTTCTTCGACACTTGCATTATTGTAATAAACATTTCATTAAGTGCAAAGTAACTCATGAAATAGTGAACATTTGATTCACTTGAAAAGAGCTGCACATTATAATGTTAATTTCCATTCTGGATCCTGTTCTCATTTCAACTTAGTTTCAATCATTATCTACTATCATTTATTACAATATCTCCCTTTTTTCTTCTGAATTATTTTATTACTTTGATGACAAATTGTGTACAAGACTCAATTTTAGTCCCTTTTAAAACTGCCAGTAATTCAACCTCATATTAAATTAAACTGTCATTGCTCTAGGTGTGATTTCAAACTGGAAAATTTGTCATTCAAGTGGTGATCAAAGACTTCATGTTGCAATATTGCAGACTATCAGAAGCCTTAAATGTTTTGACTGCCTAATGTGTTGTTTTAAAAGGATATTAACTGTCATCTAACAGAATTTATTGCCATTGTTAATGCCAACACATGTGGATGGACATGCACTACAGAATGTAGTATTTTTATATTTTTCCTGATGACAAAATTGTCACTGGAGAACATTGGGGTCAGGAGACAACAATTTGTGGAAAACCTGCATTCCTGCAATGAAGGTGCCAACACTGTTGCAGATCATGTGACGTCAACTCATTAATCCATATGGGACAAAATGATGAAAATATATGGTAAAATAATGAAATAATAGGCTATGTCTCAAAAGTACATCCTTGTAAATGTATCTATAAATAGGTACCACAAGCAGGTAAAAGTACATTTATACTACTGTTCTATTCTTAGAGTTCTATGTCAAAGTCCAAATGGTGTACTTCTAAGACTTAGTAGTCATGTCATGTAAAGCAAACATAATGCTGAAATACAAGACACCAGATTTGTGTGTGTTTCTCTGATCATAAAATAATTTCACATCATATAATAATGGTGACAGGTTCTTAGTTTAATGACACACAAGTAGGTTTGTCCCCCTTTTTGTGGTTATTGTTGTAACTTTTTTAACTGATGCTGAAAGAGACCTTGATTTGGTATATAATGTTACCATTTTGATGATCTGGCTTAATAGTTTTCAGACTAAACCCAGGGAGACCCAAGTGGCCAAGTGGTTTAAAGTGCTCACCGTCACAGCCATCTCACCTCCGTCTGAGTAGATTCAAGTCTCCGATTATGCCAATGTGGGTATGTGAGAAAGCTTGCCAGTAGCTACTCGTGGGTTGGTGGTTCTTTCCAGGGTTTCCTGATTCTTCCTCCACCATTTACACTGGCTGAAATGTATAGCCTATTTTGTGCTGAAAAATGGTGTTTAACCCTACATAAACAACTAACCCCAGCTTTGAGTGAGAATGAATGGTTCCAAAGAATATCAACCCCTTGAGAAATGTTGCAATCATCCTTTTTAATAATGAAGTTTAAGACTGCACATCAGTTTGGGAATGACCATGTAATGGATGGGGCGTGCTGCTGAGATTTTACTGAAATTGTAGAAGAAGAACTAATTATATTAGCTGAAAAAACATACATGTATTATCTTGTGGTAAATAATTTTAAAAAACTTCTGGTTGGAAAGAATATCTCAGACCCCTCACCACTTCTGAAAATTAAATGGTTGGTCTTTTATGGTGTTGGTCTACAAATTTTAACTGAATCAAAAATGAATTATGCCACAAGGTATGGCAATAACTGAAAGAGATTGTTGAGAAAGTAATAAACCTAATCAGACCACTGCAAAATGTTTGAAAACCATATATTTTACCACCTTTTCTAGGTGACTCTGCTTTCTTAATTAAAAACATCATTCAATAACAGACTCAAAAACAGACTTGGCAGATTGAGTTTCTATATATGCATCAATAAAAGTCCTGCTAGAAGCCTGGTTATCATGGTTATGGTTATTGCATATGCACCTGCTCGAATCCATCAATGGGCAGTTTCGTCAGCCCCCGAGCCAATATGGCAATTTCATTAGCGCCAGAGGCAACGTGGGCAATTTCATCAGCCCCAGAGGCAACATAGGCAATTTCATCAGCCCCAGAGGTAGTATTTGTGGAATAATTTTCTATATAGCACAAAAGTAGAACTATTCGCTTTGTGTGCATTGCAAAGGTCCTTCTCAAACAATTTGCTCAGCATGGCATTAAACAGAAATTTGTGCCAGGAAACCAAGTTAGGTGACTAAGCAATCAGAGAGCATAATTCCCCAAAATGATACAACTCAATGCTAGAAATCCAAATAATTCATGATCCCATCAATATAAATGTCTGATAAATCTGACTGAAATCCAAACATTAATTGTAATGTTATGGTGCAGAAATAAAAGGTGTAATAAGATGTCATAACTCTTGAAGATTATACATGTATTAGAACACAGGAAATTTACTCATTTATGGTCTCATCTGTTATGAAGAAGCTGATTCATTTGGATAAAATTGAACAATTCTTGGTAAAGCAAATGCTGCAGAAATCAAATCTGGAAAATGAATTTACTCAAGGTCTTATGAATACAAAGGTCCACACCAAATTTGGTTGAAATGCAAGAAATAACTATAGTGCAAAACAAAAGTCAGAAGGGTGGCAAACGGGGTGCCAAACTCATACCTTTCGCACTGGAATCAAACTTATTTAAGGTCTCATCACTACACTGATGCCTGCCAAATTTGGTTCAAGTGCAACAAATTAAACTGCAGAAGCAAAAATGATGGGGGTGAGATGAGGTGGAGTAGTTGATTTGGGTCTAATAAATGCGTTATGGAAAAGGCTTGAACCAATTGTTTTCGAGATCTCATCAATAGTTCCCAGTAAAATTACCAAGAAAGCATGCACACACACACACACACACACACACACAATGGTAGAGAAAAATTCAAGAAGTGCAATTAATTATTAAAATTTGATGTAAAAAGTGTTCTTAGCAAGCTTGTTTCCAATTTACCGATTTAATTCGGGATGTGAAAATATAGATGAAAATAACCTATTTAGAGATGAAATTTGAAAAAAGGACAAACTAAACATCATAAGTCTTTCAGTGAAAACCCCATGCTGATGTGCTCATCCATTCATGAGGAATAGCAATAACCCAATTTTCAAGACAGAGAGGTGGCCATATTGGATGTCTGAGCAGCACCATGTTCATTTAGGTGTAAACAGACCATGATCAATATTCCATTTAGTTCAGGAGGAGTAGTAATAACAAACAACAGGTAACAGAAAATGGATTAACCCATAAAAGCTTAACTTTTCAACAAACTGCTTAATCAAATCCGACATAAAAAAACTACAATAAACAACAGCATATGACATGCCTATTTCTTTTAAAACTTTATTTAATCCTACTTATCACCTTGTTGTTGTTGTTGTTTTAGGGTTTAACGCCATTTTTCAGCACACGATAGGCTATACATGGCAGCCAGTATTATTGGTGGAGGAAGAATGCGGGAAAATTCCCGGAAAGAACCACTGACCCACGAGAAGCTACTGGCAAGCTTTCTCGCATAACTACATTAGCCGAATCTGAGACTCGAACCCATGCAGACAGAGGTGAGATGGTAGTGATCCATAATGGAAAGCACTTTAGACCACTCGGCCACTCAGGGCCCCATCATCACCTTGACTTTGAATGATGAAGTGTATAACCTGGAAAATTTTTATGAAAATATCTGATGGGATTAAAAAGTTAACAGCCTGGATAAGGAAATAGCCTTGTGACTTTTATTATCTCTTATTGTAATTGTCAAATTGAGTCCTGGGGTTTTGGGGTATATGGCTTTTTAGCAAGAAAATGAGAAGTCAAGATATATAACCATATATTTTTGTGCAATTTTCAAAATGGAGCCTGGGGTTCACTGAATTGGGAATTAGTAAATAAGGCAAATGTGTAAATATTTTACATATCATTAATTCAAAATATTTTGACAAAACATTTTAATAATTACATTTTCTTGGTTACTTGGCTCTTAGATCCCTTGCTACAAAATAGTACAGGTTGCATATCTTTAAGAAAGTTAAGATTGGGAACTTATTACACCGAAATTGGGAAAAATGTTGAGTTTTACACGTTGGGAATGGGGCCAAATTTTTCAGCCCCCAAACAGGTGCAGAAATATCACTATTAACAGTCCAGAAGTTCATGAAAATATCTTCAAATGTTATACCCATACATAGAGAGGTAACCAATTTTTATTTTTATTACCTTGACTTTGACCTGGAAGTAGTGGGCACGAAAAGACAAAAATATAAAATCCTCTAAATTAGTTCTTCCTGACAAGACTTATGCTCTACTATATGAAATGAATTTCCAGGAACTCAGGCAAAAGATGATTTCTCCTTTCTTAAACTGCAAAGTCTGAAGCTACCTATGCTATTTTTTAATATGCTATTCAAATTACCAGCTGTTGCATCATATTTGATGCAAGATGGGTACCATTTTCATTCAGGACAACTTGACAATCAAAATATTGTTGGAAAAATCCCATGCCAATATAACCATTCATTCAAGAAAATCAGTGACAAGATTTTCCATATGTTTATTGTGGCATCCATTTTTTGATATATGTGGGGGCAACATTTTCATCTAGGGCCAACTAGACAGGCATCATAAGAAGTCTTTTGGGGAAAACCTTGTGTAGATATGTCAGTCAATTCTAGAAGAATAGGAAGAACCAGATTTTCATAATGGCCACCATGGGTACTATATTGGAGATGATTTTATTTTGGTGAAAGCCTGATTTTGATTCGAATTTCCATTCAGGAGGCATTACAAAATGTTGGGTTTAAAAAGCATGTTTAGTACATCATTGGCTATGCAAAGAAATTGGGAGTTAAGAGTCTTTTCCAAGGAGACACTGAGGCAACTTACCTTGGATTATGAGTATGATGTTCGACCAGGAATTTTCATGATGGCTATCCTGGATTTCAGATTGGTAATATTTTCATGTTGTACCAACCAGACAAAATAAGAAGCCTTGTCAATAATGACAGGAATATCTTCCAGTGAAAACCCCATGCAAATACAAATTTCCATTTAGAAGGAGTAGAAATAATAATATTTTCAAGATGAATACTGTTGTAGCCATTCTGTATATCAGATCAGTGCAATGTTTATTAAGCCCAACTAGACAACATAAATTAGTCTTCCAGTGAAAACTCCTATGCTGATAAGACCCTAAATTCATTTGGGTAGCAATAACAAGATTATATGGATCACTACTGTAGCAGCCATAATGGATGTCTGAGCATCATCATTTTGATTTGAGTCCAACTAGCCAGTCAAGATGAATGTGTGTTGTAAAGTTGTAAAGTTTCACAACAATCCTCAGTAGTTTAGGAGTGGTAGCTTTAACAAACTGGTGCTAACAGATGGATGATAACAGACCTTCAACAAGTCCATTCAAGAAATATACGACTGTCACCCATTTTTGTTTTTGGACCTGTTGTTTTCCACCCAAAATTCGCCCATGGTCATAATCCGATTTTTTTTCTAGATTTTAGACTTTATGGCCTCAGATCTATGGCAGAACAGTCTGAAGCGCACATAGACAGGTGAACCTGTGCAAAAAGTAGGATACGGTGGACATTTTGAATAAAGAGTCTTCTCAATGTAAAAGTTAGCAAAATTTTTTAAATACAAATTTAACTTTTCACCTTCTGCTCAAGCACCAACAAACTAACCAATGGAAAACATTTTTTTAAGCACAACTAGGAACTGGGCTAATGGAAAATTGCTTGGAAATCAATGTATTAAAATGTATTCAGAAATAGTACCCACATTGTGTTTCCTACTCGCATTTCATGTGAAAACAGCAAAAATCTCCAGGGGTTAATGTGTTAATAGATTTTTAATTTTGACTACTATGGAAGTCATATGGTTGCAAAGGTAGCCATCCCCTGAAGAAGACAAAAATGACATCACATCTTGAAGTAAATGTTTACAAAGTTCAACTGAAACTGGCAAAACAGTTTTTGTGAAGTTGAAAACAAGAATGTGAATGGATGACATGTCAAACACAGGACCAGACCTAAAACTGGCTTGGTCTTATGGCCAGATGAATTAAAAATTAATAAAATGGCTGTGAAGTGACATCATTTTAACAATTCAACTGTGTTGAAAAGCCCACAGATATTGTATAGTGTTGTCATGGACCTTGGTACTAATGTCAAGCATGAAAATCTTGCGGTCAAAGATTAGTGTCGCACATTAAGGTGCCCTCTGCTACTGTGACATTGAAAACAAAGCTTGAACCTGTAGTGGGGTGGGCAGGAGAAAGAAAGCAAAATATAAAACAAAACTGCAAATTCCACAATACAATTCCCTCTGTATTTTAAAAATAAATGCACCAACTACATATCAAATAAGAATAAGGTAGTGCTAAATAATGCATATACATGTATTGTATTTGAGTAGACTTTAGAGAATGCTACAAGAAAAAAAAAGATCTTTTATATAAAAAGAAACATTATTAGTACATGTATTATTATATAATTATGGTCAAGTGAATGCCATTCTTGTACTACCTATATAGTGTAAAATATCAGTACTGATACCAACAAGGTGGATCTTAGCCATCCTGAAATCGTGTCCCTGTTCCCTGCCTGGAAAGGGTTCTCAAAATTATCTAATACTTTGATTTCATTATTTGTAATACAGATGGTCCTATCTAAATATCTATGGAGTGACAGTACAAATTTGTCTGTCTGGTGCTTAGATATGTGACTGCTTAGAAGATCATCTCTTATATTCTGTTCTGATTTACATCTAAATTTCTAGTTCTTTTTTTAGATCTTAATTTCCAAGATCTAGGAAATGAAGGATTTGCCTTCACTGCCCAGAAAACAGTGACAGAAGCTATATTAGCACACTATCAATATCCCACAAAACTACCTTCTTGGATCAATTAGGTCTCTTATTAAACAGGGATGTTCTAAAATTTAAATTAATGGGTGTTGAGATTAATTGGAACCATCTGACCAAGCAAAAGCTGCTAATAGTAGCTCTGACTACTGACATCATTATATGTAATCCATTATGAAAAAGGACTACTAAGAATTTTTTAAAAAATACTGTATATATTCACTTATAAGTGGAGTCAAAACTGCAAGCAACAACAATCTTGATCTGTTGTCATAATGCCTTTGACAGATCAGGGTATACCAGTATGTTGTATGTTCTATTGATTAATTTTAACAAACTGCGCAGACCCAGATCTGCTGATGCATTATGCAATGGCAGATCTGGGTATATGAAGCTTGCAGTTGGACTTGTCTTATAAGCAGGTATGTATGGTATACCAGATGTCAGCAAAATGGATTTATCTGGTTTTGGTCTTAAAAGCATATCCATTTCTGAGATATGTCTAATATTGTAACTGTGTTGACTGGGAGAACTAAATATCAAAACTGACTGCACTAAGTTTGTTTTCCATAGCCTGCCTGACAACTGAAACACTTCCACAAAGGAACTTTTTCTATTGGATACATTATGGTGGGGTTCTGTGAAAGAAACAAAATCTCAGATGTTTGGCAGTATGTATAACTGACCAACAAAAGACAGTATATTTGGGGAACCATGTCTGAGTACAAAAGATTGGTGCCACCTTCACCCCCTCCTCTCCCACCTCCTTCAATTTCCAAAGAACTATTATATACATTGAAAGGGGGGGGGGGGAGGAAGAAGAATATATGGTACAGTGAAAATACTCAAAGATATTGAAAAGACATCAACAAGTGAAGCTTGAGGATCTGGTTTGTACAAAATATTACTTGGCAGCTGATAATATGGTCTTGAGGCAAACAAGTCAATATCACATTTATCAACTTTTGTTCAATTTGCAGGAAAATTTCAGGCTTTAAACTGCATTCAGAATCACGGTTTAATCTGTGCAATTCAAAATCAGTCTCCATGTTAAATGTGCCTGGCAGATGTCAAGCATGGAGCCATATATCTAAAATTCTCACATGTAATGTTTTCGATAAGTGCCATCAAGTGCTTTCCCATGGGGAAATACCGGTACTGTAGGTTTACTTCATTGATAAAATGGTGGGTGTCTGATCATTGCATACATTACATACTCCCTAAGCTGATGTGTGGGAGTGTTGCAAGCTGTTGCATTTCTATTTCTTGCCATGAAGGATACTCATCTATTTTCCAACCAGAGTTTGCATACTGGGGAGAAATATTGTGTCACATTACCACCACATGCTAAAAGAAAATATATTTTTTGTATGATACACCTCTTCTACAATTATGAAATGTTTGAACATTTATGTACCTGCATTGTTTTAAATCTTTCTTTTAAAGTTAGGAAAAATGTTACGTCTTTGATGCCCTGACTATTAAACAATGGCACAAAGAGTAGCAGCTAAGAACAGACTATAGATTCTTATAAAGCTTTCAAAGTACAGAACACTCCTGTAAATGTTAGATCAAATATATCCAGATTAGCACAGAAGGTTATCACTCAACAGACCATTCATTATTATTGGTTGTCAGATAATAATTTGTCATAGAAATATCTAGGCCACTGTTCAACAATGAACTGCATTCCCAGACTAAACACTGAAAAGGCTTACAGTAAAGTAGAACAATAGTGAAAATGAAGTTTGAAAACTTAATTTTAAACAAATGTCCAGAGCCAAATTCTCTGACTCTGTAATGCTGAATAAACCCTGGAAACTTGGTCCAAAGACCACATTATTTGGTGTATCACATATCTTGATCGGAAGATTCAGCTGCTGTTTACAGTTTGACTGCAAGGGGCCCCAGGTGACTGAATGGTCAAAAGAAAAAGTACTTGCCTTTACAAATCACTGCCATCTCATGTTTGTCAATGTTGGTTCAAGTCTCAGGGTTGGCCAATGTGGGTATTTGAGAAAGCTTGCCAGTAGCTTCCTGTGGATCAGTGGTTCTTACTGGGGATTTCCTGGGTTCTTTCTCCACCAGTTATATTGGCTGTCATGTATAGTCTATCTTGTGCTGACAGATGGCATGAAAGCCAAACAACAACAGTTTGACTGCAGTATATGAAAAGGTATTACAATTTGAGACTCCACACTTTTAAAAAACAGTTTGGTATATAAGTAATTTTAATAATTAATCAAAAACAAGTTACAGAAACTCTGAGTTTGTGTAAAACACACCTTCATTCCAAGATGTACCATCATAGTGTGATGTGTGTGTGTGATTTGGATTATTAATGTAGTTTTAACAATTTTTCAGTCACATCACTACAAGGTCTGCAGTGTGGCACTTTATAGTGATGTCAAGAACTGGGGCATCATGCTGCAGCCATGTAGCATGATGTCCCACCCAGTCACCAGGCTGACCAGTCCTAACACAAAACTTTTAATGCTGAGTGACAAAGCAAGGCGGCTGTTAATACCATTTTAATAAGCATTTGCTATGACTTGGCAGGGGATTAAACCCATGACCTCTACATTAACATCAGAATCAAGAGGTGTATCCATTGTCAAGACAGTGCACAGCACCTAAGTAGCTTTGTGGAAATCATTCTTCCCTCCTCTTCTGGTCATTTTTTACCCCCAAATTAATGTTATCTTCCTTGTAATATCAAATGCAACACATCCATATAATCTGCTCAAAATAGGTAAACAAATGGAGACCTTGACCATAGGTCCCAAAATCAGCAGATTATTCCTAATCATAATGCAAGCCATTTACATAGTCTGGTGAAGATATCATGGTGTGGAATCCATTTTTGTTATTTCCATCACTGTGATATTGACCTTTGACCTTGTGAACCCCAAAACAACAGGTTTCATCCTTGCCCTTGATGCAAGCTACTTACAAAATTTGGTAATTGTAGATGGTGAACTCTAGCTATTTTTTGGGAATGAAATATGGAACAGCTATGGATGGACAGCATCCGAACATAATTTGCATTATAGCAGGTGTATAAAAAAAAAAATTGAAGTGCAACATGATAATTAACCTAATTAGATCTTTAAATACTGATTTTATTCTGGAAATACAGTCTTAGTATATTACAAACATTTAATGAAAATAACAACTTTACAGTGTAAAAGATGCTAAATTGCAGTAGGATGTCATGTTATAAATGACACTGGTATTAGTCTGCTGTTCTCATACCATGAAAGACTTCCAGTTTGATGAAAAAACATTAGTATTCACTCAAACAGAATTCAAATTAGATTGGTAACCACTGTATAGGGTTGTTCGTTATGCAACAGGCCCAAATGAACAGTTTCCTTTTCATAACAAAATACTGACAGAACAATCCTTTGAACTCGTTATATAATTGTTAAAGTCAAACTTGTTTGTGGCTCTAAGTATAAAAAGTTAACCTTTGTAAAGGCCTTTAATCGAAATTACGAGCCTTGAGCTGAAAGTATGAAAAGTTAAACCTTGAAAAGACCTTAAATCAAGATAATAAGAGCCTTTAGCTGAAAGTATGAAAAATTAAACCTTGTAGTTGAAAGTATTAAGAAAATAAAACAGCTTTTATTGTAGCAATATGACAGGTCTACATTTGTTTGCTTCATGTATGTGTTTGATTCGGATTTTTGATGTAGCTTTAAAAAAAATTGTCATATTGTTATGATGTCTGCAGTGTGGCAGTTTATAGTGATGTCTAGCACTGGGGCATTATACCATAGACATGTAGCATGATGTAACGCCCAGTCACATTATCCAGACACCAACCCGACCAGTCCTAACACTAACCTCTTAATGCTGAGTGCCATGCGAGACAGCTGTTAGTGCCATTTTTGTAAGTCTTTGGTATGACTCAGCCGGGGATCGAACCCACGACCTCCCGCATCCAAGGCAGACGCTCTGACCATTAGGCCACTGAAGCGGTCTGTTTGCTTCATATCATCAAGATCTCTGAATATAAAATGTGATAGTGCAGCAATAATTTATTGATGGCAACATGCTGCATATGATGTGTCATCTTATCAAAACTTTCCATCCATGGAAATCAAATTCAGCAAACCCCTTATCAGATATAAAATCACTGGTATATGTCTATTGGCTGGAAATCTGACATTTTAAGAGTGCAAATGAAGATGAGGAAATCAAGAGATTGACAAGACTGAGTTTATCCCATGTCAGTTTACTGAATATCTAACTTGAACACTTTGAGTTCTGAGCTCAAAGAGTTTTAAAAATATAATGCCTTGTGCAGTAAGAGTTTTGGCTTATCTAGAGATCAATAAGTGTTATATTGTCTGCTAAAACCACATTTTCTGCCTGGACAACTCCTGTCCTTTTTTAAAAAAAATCTTTATTGAATTGAGCTTGAAAATATCTTTTCCTGGAAAAAAATCCCATTTATCTCCAGAGCCAAAGTGGAACTTGGTATACTTAATTAGCAGCCTGGGCAGGCATGTAATAGAGTAGTCTGAAAATCTGTCTACTATTAGCCATTGCTAATAAGGACATTGACTGGTTTCCTGTAATAATTTAGTTTCTTCAGATCAATGTGATGAAGTCAGGGCTTACAATGATGTCTAATTCAGATTCAAAGGTTTGTGCACTGTTAATTACAATATGAAAAAAATTATAACACAAACTTTAGCAAAAAATTATATTCTACAGTATTCACTCTTAATGCAACAAACTCAAACAATCAGCTCATTTAAAGATAGTAAAAATTGATATTTTTAATTGCAAATTTCCAGATTTAGTTAATTCATAACAATTTAATGATGCATGTATTACAATAGCTCAATTCACAGTTACTAACAAAAGAAACTGCCTTTAAATTGTGAAAAATAACAGTAGATGCATCAATTCATCAATAATGTGTGCAGGCAAAACATTATCAAAATGACATAACTGTATTGTAATAGCTTTAATATATATATATATATATATATATATATATATATATATATATATATATATATATATATATATATATATATATATATATATATGAAATGATTGTGCCTGCAGCTATTAATGTTATCATAAATCAGTCTTTCCTTCTTGCACATCTGTACAGCCAATATTTATTGAATGTCTGGGCTGCTCCTTGGATTATATTTTTCATTAGGTCAGTAATCATTCTAAGGACAGTCTACTGTCCACTTTGCCTGCCTGGTCAGATAGCTTGTCACAAGAGGAGTTTCCTTCATTAGTGACTAAAACTAAGTGACCTAAATCTCCTCAGTGCAGTACAGTGAATATATTACTTCTTATCCATCTGTGTTTATAGCAAATGTCCTAGTCTGAAAAATCATGGGCTAACAGAATGTTAGGTCTGGGCAACTGCATTATTAATTTGGGTAGCCCAGTCTGCTACATGTACTTAGTGATATTTCTACATTTGAATGAAACTATATTACTATTTATAAAAACTGAATAGCTACTAACACCCTGAGTTCAATTGAGCAGTTCTTTTTCCTTTTAGACAGCCACTGAATTTTGTCTTCTGCTGGATCATTAATGTTTTTATTGCAACTCTTCTAAAGTGTGATGTCAATGCTAACTCCACAAGAAATTCTTATGAAATCTCTGCAATGTAAAGATGCAAATCAAATTTGGTTGAAAATGAAAATGAATGAGAATTTTCACCAATATAAAAAAATCACAAACTAAATGCAATCTTAGTAACTAACTCCACTATCTTAAAACAAGGTTGTTGACATTCAATCTAAACAAAGCTGTGAATCATACAATTATCCACCAAATACGGTCAAAGTCCAATAAAAATGGACTTACTCTCGTGAAATGAATGTAGTCATTGTGACAATCAAGGAGGCAAGGTTTACATTTTTACTGAGCCTGATGGTCCAAGTTATCCAGACATCCATGGTATAAAGTAACCAACATTACATTGCTAGTTTTGGATATACCTGATAATTCTAATCCAACATAAGCTAACCAACCATCCTTGGTACCCATTTACAACCTGGCTGACTAGAGCAATCATTGCTAAAAGATTTGTTCAGTGACTTGCTCACAACAGTAACATCCCACAAGCTTTTGATCCTTTAAATCAGAGACCATACCCAAATGGTTACATAGAATGCTGGCAATTGAACTCATGTTAGGTCTGGTCTACATAAAGCAGCATATTCAAACATCTTCGAATCCATTAGGATCAAACTATTCATAGAGGAGATACTTTTGCACAATTTTTCTTTTCTTTTTGGGGGCTGATTGGGCTGGGTAGGGTTGGAGGTTGAAAACAATAATCACACTAGGGAAAGGTGGGTTAAGACCGAGAAATTCATGATTTTTTTTGCATCAATCATTCCAAAATATTTCTACAGTAGCAGAATATATCATGCATATGAAAACCTTGGTATTAATAAAGCCACATAATGTGCTATGAAGCTACTGTGCAGTGGTAAAGCTGGTCATCAGCTTAGTTTTACAAGACTGAAACCCAAATCTAATTACATCCAATCATCGCTACAACCTATAAGTAAGCATATACTTATACATGTAATGCTTGTAGTATTAAGACCAAGGACACACAGGCTGAACAAAAAAGTCATGAAGTTGTGTGATTCTCACCACAGAGTCCTAAAACAGGTCACTATGTTAAAAATGATGTGCTTATAACCATCTCGGTTACAAAATGAGGTTGACATGTTACACTGTGAAGCAAATACACCCCCTCCCACCGCCCTTATAAATCCTCCATTCAATCTGGTAATTACTTTCATTCCCCTGTGGAGAAAATTGATACGATTTCATTTTAAAAACTCTGTATCAGTACACAATGACTTGAAAATGAACAAGGAAAATATGTGCCACCTAAAAGACCTAAAGAATACAGAATTTGCCCTATTTGCCAAAGGGAGCATGAAAATTATCGGAGCCTAAAGATGACTTCAAATATACCATTATACATGTACTATAAAACTGATGCTCCTTGATCTGCATGAAGAACTGATGCTTTATAAATTCCCACTAGTTAATTTGGAATGAAAATTCTTGATCATATTTTTGGGGAGTATTTTTCTGGAGTATATACTTTTTAAGGTATTTAGGGGGTCTCCTACTGATTTTGGGGGTAATTTTGACATAGAATTTGGGCCTCTAAGGAGCTTGTATAGCATCAAAATGATGTTGATTTTGTTTTTGTTTGGGGTTTAAGGCCATTTCTCAGTACAAGACAGGCTATACATGGTGGCCAGTTATAGTTGGTGGAGGAAGAAGGGGGGGGGGAATACAGGATGCAATTAGATGCTTTCTTACATAACCACACATAATAAACCTGAGACTTGAACCCACAGACTGATGTGTGATTGCAGTGTTTGATAATGGTTAGCACTTTAAACCACCGGACCATCCAGGGCCCCACCAAAATATGTAACTACCCACAAAGGCATTTTTGATAACCAAGGTTCAAGTACATTATCCTATCTACACCCTGGCAGATATCTCAGTGCTTTGTCCTAGCGACATCTATTGGACCATGTAATGCCAGCTAAGCAGCAGCATGTAACAATGGTTTCATGGTACTTTGGACGAAAAGGGTGAAGGCAACTGACTTCAAAAAGGATACTTTGTAAGTTTACCATCAAAAGTATGACTTTGTACCAAAGAGAAGCCATTACATGTGTTTTTGCAGGAAATTACGTATTTGTGTAAACATGGACCAACAGTGGAAAACTTTTTTTAGTTCATTCCAGTTGTGTGCTCCCCATGTCTTAGAGGGTTGCACTACATCACAGACCTGAAGCACTTAATACCTGATCGATCTGCCCAGGTGTAGATTAACATATCCGAACCTTGACTAGTGAAAATGCTCCAACTGGAACCAAACTGAGTTATAGTCTGTAAAGAAACTGAAGGTTATACTGACTCAAGTGCAATTAATGATTACATATCTCACCTCTCCTTTTGAACAAAATCGCTTAATCATGAAGTATATAGATCACATAATACTTATTTATATAAAAAGGATATAGAACTTTTCAAGCTGACTCCAATAAAAAATGATACAATTTGAATGAGGATATAACATGCCAAAAACTCGTATGGTCATAAACTAAATGAAAGAACTTAACTAAAGCTAGCAAATATAGGTCATGATCAGCCTCTTTTCTTGTATGGCTATGTGTTGTGATTAAAACATTCACAGTTACGTTTGAAACATGGGTGACAGTGACCTAATTTTAATGTGAGTGTTGTATTCTCTCACAAAATTTGATAATGTGCAGTAGATAAAAATAAACAATGTAGTGAGCTAATGCAAACACTTAAATTAAGCCAGTAAGATATGCAAGATTACATCACAATGACCTTTTGCTGAAAGTATCTGACTTGGCACTAGATAAGTAAGTGATTTTAAAAATCAAAGTATCAAACCTGGAACATATATGCACAGGCATCTGTGAACACATAAGCATATATTCAATTTAAAATATCATCCAACTATGAAAACTTGAACTAACAAATTAATAAAACATGAAATACAAGGTGCAATGACCTATTTTTGTGATAAGGATATAGTACTTATGAAGATGCATCCCTTCACCAAGTTTCAAGTGTCAAGTCTTTAAATTAATCTTTTGTGAAGAAATAGGGATAAATTAGGCTACTTTTTAAAATATAGAATGGAAATTGTAAGTTAGAATAGTGATATTTGATAAAGAACACGAATGTAATAAATGACTTGGTCCCAGGTAATCAAGTAGTGCAAGGTACATGCCATTATGAATCACTCACATGTCTCACATTAGCCCATAAGAGTGTGGTAATGACATTGATGCATATAATCATCAAATTCACAATTTTATCAGGAAACATGCCTGAGAAATGAACACAAAATTTAAACAGTCAATAAAATCTAAATTATGGTCAATACTGATCAACTATTGAAAGGAGTTTTTTTTTTTAATTTTGTCATTTACCTATGAATCCTAATTTGTTTATTTTAGACAAATAAAATTTCATTATTTTTTAGGCTTCACTAAAAAATTAAATTAAGAAATAATTGTGTTAACATGAAATTCACATAAGGTGAAATGTGCATGACAGCAGAATACCTGTATATTCCATTTTCGTATATTCCAATTTCAACAAGGCAAAAGCATGTAGTTAAATACACATCATACAACACGCAACCACCAACCCTGTGAACAAGGTTCTATAACTTTACATTTAGCAGAGGTTAGAAACTGGTTTGTGATCTATATAATTGTACTTTCAATCTCATGTTGAATGTGGATACATCGTTTGCCAAGGAGACTCCATAGTCAGTGTTTGCTTGACTAGTAGCATATCACCTGTCTAGATTTATGGCATGACTAAGATAGGTAAAAAAAATATTTGTCAAATTTCAACAGAAGATTTTTTTTCAAAACATAATATTTTAGGTTTATTTCAACCCAGTTTAACCAATATCTTGCTTGAAAACTAACAAACCTAAACATAAAAACTGCACTGTCATATATCTCTACAATTCATTTTACTTTTAGCTTCAACCAGTACAGATTATAATCAGCCATCACACTTCCCTATGCCAAAAACTGACCATTTTTTCAATTCCAATAAGAATTTTAAAAATTTCAAAAGCAATTTTCATAGAAAATTACTTTAATGATTGTAGCAAAGGATCTAAAGAGTGATAGGATCCAAGACATTCAAGAATCTTTCTTTGTAAATGTTTGCAAAAATAACAGTGTACATAAAATTCTAAATTACCAAATTTTAAAAAAATTATTAAAAAAAATTCCAAATACCATGGACCATAGGACCTGCTTTAAATTAAAATCCATGCATGTACATGACAGGAGATCTGGATTAATGCTGTCTGAAATTGCATGCATATTATACATGGATAAATGTAACATTTAAGATTTGCAATTCGTGGTGACTCTTCATTGTCTCTCTATTTTCACTATTTCACACTATTTTTTTAAATTCAGACTTACAAATAATTACCATTTCTTAAAAACCTAAACTTAGTCATAAACCAATTCTGCTGTCAGGAAAATTAGGACAAAAAATAACCAGAGCAATTAGCAATGCGTGTATTACAAAGGACCCTGCTCACTACAGTTTGCTTGGAAGAGCTTTAAAATAAAAATGTTATATTGAGAAACCACTGTTATGAGAGTTTTCAATCAGGGGGATTGATTACTCTGAATGATGCAACAGAATGTTGGAAATCCAACTCGTTCAAGTCTCATCAATATAAAATTGCATGTTACATCTTTTCATAATAAATGTCTCAATGGATGATATATTTAAACAATTGGTCAGTTCTAGTACACTAAATACAACCTGCTTTTATGTAAATCTGCATCATTTTCAGTTCAAGTTTTCATAGTTGGATGATATTTTAAATTGAATATATGCTTATGTGTTCACAGATGCCTGTGCATATATGTTCCAGGTTTGATACTTTGATTTTTAAAATCACTTACTTATCTAGTGCCAAGTCAGATACTTCACATCATATTGTGTATACTGTATATGTTGTATATAACTGAAAGGACTTGAGATAGATTAGTTCTGTAACTAATGGAGTTACTTCTCTAAATAAAGTCATTATTATTATTATTATTATTATTATTATTATTATTATTAAGTTCCATTAAAATTTAATTCCTTAGTAATGTTGAAAATGCCAAAGAACACAGAGTAATCATGAGCTATAACTGTTCTAAATGATGTGAAAAACCAGAAATTAAATTTATTAAAGTTTTCAAAAGCATAAAGCCATATGCCAAAGTTGGTTGAAATCCATTAATATATGTAATGAACAATTATGCTCAGCAACCAAAGATGATGGGTAACAAGGAAGCAAAGGTCCCATAAATGATGCCTTATAACACTGGAAATCATAGTCATTGAAGTCTCTTCAATATGAAGCCCCATGCCAAATTAAGTCGAGAAAAAAAAACATTTTGGCAAAGTTATACCACAAAAACCAGTCAAGAAGAAAGACAAAATGGCAAAATTCATTATGAGGTCTGAGTTACTGGGGACAGAAGTCATTAATGTTTCATCAATTAAACCCCAAAACAAAATCTGAATGCATGCAATTCAACAGTTACAATGTAAAGTTGTGCTGCAGAAATCTAAGTAAGAAGGAGAGGCTCTCAATGTGCATACCTCCTATAAATTCTGTGAGGTGCAGAAACTTGAACTCCTGTCAAGGTTTCATCAGTATAAAATACAATACCACACTGGGCTGAAATCCAACAGATCTTAGTATGCTGTGCTGCCAGACACTAGAGTCAGAATGACAGGTAATAAGACAGCATAACACCTGCAAAATGATGCCATGGAATGCTGGAAACCAAGGTCCTGATGAAGCTTTTCCTACCAAATTTGGGAAAAGCCTAACACTCCTTGGGTGGTTTGGGGTTGTCAGTTTAATACAGTTTTTCAGCATATAATAGGCTATATGTGGCATATGTGGTGAAGGAATAAGCACAAAAATCCCCAGTAAGAACCACTGACCCGCAAGCTTTCACCAACACCCACTTTAACTGATCAGGATGCGAACCCATGCAGACAGGTGAGATGTCAGTGATCTATAAAGATGAGCAGGGTACATGGCCACCATAGGCTCCTAATCCTTGGGAAAGTCATCATACAGAAATGAAAGGGAGATAGGCTATTTGTGATCATAATTCCTCTAAATGATAGCAGTGAATCCTCAAAATCAAACTCATTTTGAGGTCTATCTATACTGAGCTTTAAACAAAAATTAGTTAAATTCCAACAATTCCCAATAAAATTATCTTGTGGAAACCAGGTTGGTCCATATTCAACATTTCCAGCAAAGTTATTATGTGGTGATAAATTACTGACAGATAATGTAATTACCCTCAGCCCCCAATCATTGAGAAAGTCGACATGAGACAATGAAAGGGGAAACAGGCAAAAATATTGTGGTCATAGTTCTTTGAAATGGTAGTAGTGAAGCCGGGTAATCAAACTCATTTTGAGGTCTCATCAATATAGAGCTGTAGACCAAATTAGTTAAAAATCAAACAGGTCCCAGTAAAGTTGATATGTGGAAATCATCCACCAATTCCTAGCAAAGTTATCATGTGGAAACCAAATTGCTTAAAATCCAACAATTCCAATAAAGTGACTTTGTGAAAATCAAATTATCATGTGGAAACCAAATAAATGTAGTTAAAAACAAACTATTCCCAGTAAAGTTATCACGTGGAAGCCAAATTTCTGACAGATGGGCAATGTAATTAGCCAAAGATGTACTGACATCATAAAGCAGAGCTCAAATTATACATTTAATGACACTGATTATGCAAAATCTGAATATATGAAAAATTACAGAAAATACATTATTTTAAGTTGGATCTGTTTTTTCACATCAAAAACATATATAAATCTGTTACACCAAAATAAACAACAATAATTTTCTTTACTTGCCGACTTGAAAAAAAAAAATTACATAGTAAATGGTTATTTACTTATTATGTCTACAGAGGTACAATAATGAAAGACACAGAATGTGAACAAATACACTATAATGTTCTTTCAGTATGCAACACAAGGGCTTTGAAATTACACCTGTTTATTGTGAGCTAACAAGTATCAATTGAAGGTAGTGGTATGGACTGTTAACGTTGTTGTTGTTGGGTTTAACGCCATTTTTCAGCACATGATAGGCTACACATGGTGGCCAGTAATAATGGTGGAGGAAGAACCCAGGAAAACCCCAGAAAGAACCACTGACTCATGAGAAGCTACTGGCAAGCTTTTCTCACATAAAACCAAATCCTTGACGTGAACCCACACAGACAGATGTGAAATAGCAGTGATCAGTAACGTAGAGTGCTTTAGACCACTTAGCCACTTGATGCCCGCTACTGTTACGGTATGTATGTGCTTAAAAATCAAGCAAAACTGCAAACAAAGACCCTTATCTGCCACAGCAATATGTGCATGCAGATCATGGTCTGTTATCTGTTTTATTTATTACTCCAAACAAACTGCAAAGACCCAGATCTGCCAGCCCATTATGTAGTGGCAGATCTGAGTCTATTCAGTTTGTAGTTGGACTCTACTTATAGGCAAGTATAAATGGCAACAATTATATTTGTTGACTTGTAATATTGTTTATTTATAACCATGTCTTTACCCAGCATCTAACACATCATTAACCACTTATAATCATCTGTTTCATTCAAACACTGGTTGGTTGCTGTGGTGAGTCCATGGGCAAACTGCCCCAGTATGATGGTTACCTTTGTGCACCAATATGCTATTAAACACCAAAACAACCAACCAGCCCTTCACTTAAAGCATCACCCATTAGAAGATTACAAACATATAATTCAACCATATTGGATGGATCTTAAGATGGATGATGATCCAGTAAATCTACTAAATCAAGGATGTCTGGGGGTTTTACATAAAAGGGGAATTATCCTTCTGCTATTTTCAAATGAAGAAGGATTGTCAATCTGTATGGGAGCAGTAGTTGATCCCTTACAGTTTCTTGCAACTAATGTGTACCAGTATTGCAAACTGGATTCCAAGTGAAGGGAGACACACAACAATTTTAAATTAATAAATTATAATCATAATACATATTGCATTAGAGGTACTGAAAAGAATGTTTCTGAGCTTATCACTATCATACTTCCCTTGGACACTAACATTATTGTAATGCAAATTTTATCATGTCATCATGTACTAATAACTTGTGAAAACATTTGACTTGAATGGTTACCCTGAAATGAGCTGCACCATGCAATTTTAGGCTTTTTGATTTTGCTATTATTTGAGTGTTCACCCATTTTGTTTTTCAAATTACTAAATCATTAATTAAAAAACAATTTGTGTATTTGTGATTTTAGAATTAAAAAATTTAAATAATCTTATAATTAATTAATTAAAACACAAATTGTGTATTTCCATCAATCAGTCTTTTTTATAATTAATTAAAGTTCTGAGTAAATTGTATCTTTCCAGCAATATATGTGACTGTAACCTTGTAAATATGTTACATAAGTATTGGACAACTCTACTGATTAGCACAAACCTTAGATGTTTTTTTTATTTTGTACATTGTTTTGAAAAAGAGTTCATCAGCAACTCTACTGACCAGCACAAACCTCAGACGTTTTTTTTAAATTAAATTTTGTACATTGTTTTGAAAAGGAGTTCATTGCCATCTTACAGATTTGATTACCTTAAACAACTCTGACCATTGCTAGTGCCAAGATGATATGTATGAACATAAATCCACCAATGATAAGTTCGGCATATTTCGGGTATTTTTTTGTTGTTCCTGAGAAAATAAAGGTGCTTAAATTGCAGGAATCCGACAAGTACATGCCCAATGTGCAACGCTAATATTTATCACCAGTAACTCTTCTGAGACCAACTGGATTATCTTCACTATCAGCACAAAAGCAGTGATCATGTGCTGTGCCAATGGTAAAAGTCGTATGCACTCAAACTAAAGGTATATGTAGCAGTGAATTTGAGCTGTGGGAACACGTGGGAATGGCCTACATTACTTTCTGCATGTTCACTTACTTTTTTCGGCACTCGCTATTGTTACCCTGCATCTGAGCAACATGCAAACCTTCACACCTTTATTACATTTTCTTACTAGACCACTCAAGTGGCTTGTGGTTGGAACATCCACCTTTGATGCGGGAGGTTGCGGGTTTAAACTCTAGCTGAGTCATACCAAAGACTTATAAAAGCAGAACTAGCAGCTGCTTCCCTTGATGGTCAGCATTAAGAGGTTAGTGTTAGGACTGGTCTGCCTGGTGTCAGGATAATGTGACTGGGTGGGACGACATGTGACATGTCTGTGGCACAATGCCACAGTGCTAGACATCACTATAAACTGTTACACTACAGAATTATAGTGATATGACTAAAAATGTTTGACAACTACATTAAAAATCCTAAAACACACATTTTCTTACTTCTTTTTTAGCACTATACTACTGGGAGTGTCCCTACAAAAACATTACCACTGACATTGGCAATGAATACCCAAAATGGCATGTCCACCATTAAATAATAATGCAGTGATTTTAATAGGAAAAAAGTTTGATGTACAAAAAGAGAGGACAAACAATAATGATGACAATGGACCGCTAACTTACTAAATACTAAAGAGTGTAAAAATTCAAAGACATACTAAATGTTTCCCATCATAAGTGTTGTTGTTGTTATAGGGTTTAACGCCATTTTCAGCACACGATATGCTGTACATGGTGGCCAGTAATATTGGTGGAGGAAGAACCAGGAAAGAACCACCGACCCACAAGAAGCTACTGACATAACTACATTGGCCAAATCTTAGACTTGAACCCACACAGACATAGGTGAGATAGCAGCGATCCATAATAAAGAGCGCATTAGACCACTTGGGGCCCCTCCCATCATAACTGAAATAGTTTACTGTAACTTTATCAATCTATCAAAGGAATTTGTTATAAATTGAAACTTTTGAAATGTTTTTTGAACAATACAACTTGAAGTTAGCAACACACATCATTCATAAACTGATCAACATTATACATGTACAACCATTGCAGATTTTATGAAATTTATACTTATGTAGGCTTAATGTCCATTTAAATATACATAAAGATTTCAAAGGCCATGTACTTCTGTAAATATACTTATCTATATATCTAACAGAATACATTATATTTTTGTATATTCATTGTTCTATCATTCTGACACTGTCACTTTTTCAGACAGTGAATGTTTTATCTTAATAGAACATTACACATCAAATGTGCGTCATTGTTTCCATTGAGAGTTTTAATTAAATACCTGGAACTTTTCATACAGGTCCAAAGGAATAGCTTGTACAATTACGAGTACCAGATAATAGCTTGTAACATTATGAGTACCTGATACTGTATTTACAAACAACACTTGACACTACCTTTATAAATTACAACATAAAATCAGGTAAGTGTGTAAATACAAGACTGCACCTGTAAACTGGGACACTACTAATATAAATTAACCAATGTAGTGATTGTAAACTGTAAACTGGGACACTACTAATATAAATTAACCAATGTAGTGATTGCAATACATGGAAATCTTCCAAAGTGCAAATTGTGTGCCTTCCCTTTCAATCTTCTCCTAAAGCTATACATATTTTTTTTTAAAATTTGAACAAGTGTGTGTGTGTGTGTGTGTGTGTGTGTGTGTGTGTGTGTGTGATTTGTAGCTTTAACAATTTTTCAGTCACATGGCTATGATGTCTGCAGTATGACAGTTTATAGTGATGTCCAGCACTGTAGCATATATATACCAATTCCTTGTAATGGCCGAATGGTCTAATTTAGCGCTCTCCATTGTGGATCATTATCATCTCATCTCTGTTTGCATGGGTACAAATCTCAGATTCAGCCTATGTGGGTATGTGAGTAAGCTTGCCAGTAGCTTCTTGTGGGTCAGTGTTTCTTTCTGGGGCTTTCTAGATTCATCCTCCACCATTAATACTGGCCACCATGTATAGCCTATCTTGTGCTGAAAAATGGTGTTAAAACCTTACAACAACATCAAGAATATAAGGCCCTTC
Source organism: Unio delphinus (assembly GCA_029339505.1). Classification (NCBI taxonomy): domain Eukaryota; kingdom Metazoa; phylum Mollusca; class Bivalvia; order Unionida; family Unionidae; genus Unio; species Unio delphinus. Next base: position 13,375,086 of record JAQISU010000058.1, on the reverse strand, counting down.
ATTATAACACAAAATCTGCTACAAGACAGGTTTGGTGATGGATCCCAGTTCATGCTCAGGCGGTAAAATTACATTTTTTCATGTTCTTCAGTATAAAGCAGTCTCACTGTAAGGCAGTACATGTATCTCTATGGCTCTCATGGGCAGCATTGTAACAGCGGAGTAATGCTTTAAGTAAGCTGTATGTTTGGCAGAACAAAAAGCAAAATTACAGCAGACAATAAATTGAGTAGTTCCATGGTCAAATAGTTTTGTTTTAACCAACTTTTTTCCTTTTAAATATCTTTTTTTGTTTGCTGCAAAGACAGAAAACTCATTGTATTGTTTTACATTTTACATATGAAGCTTTTGAACAACTATTACAATCATATAAAAACATACTGACCTAAATTCAACTGTACTAATACTTGATATTACAAAGTCCAAATTATATCATGGACAAGTCAATAAAACCAACCTACAAAATAAGATGTTACTATAAGGTTTGGCTGATTTTCTGAAAAGACCCTCTGATCAGATAACTATGGCTCTGGTGTCTGAAATAGATTTGGCAATTCAAACTTAAAATAAAGATGCCAGTTTTGATGCTACACTGGTGATGAAAATTCATTTTTTATGTTGCCACATTTGAGAGCAGAATTACTCACCTAGAATTGTCTCACTGCATTGGGAAATTTGTCTGTTTCACTAATATTTAATTTGATGCTTGACTTTCCAAGAATGAAATTTAAGTAATCTGAAAATCCATTTGGTGTTTTAACATGATTTTATAAAACCCATATATCAATTTTAAGTCCATGTAAAATTTGACATTTGTCTCTGTTTGATGGAAAAATTCAACATTTTTGGTGGAAAATAGACTCAAAGCTTTACTGAATCAATAAGACAATAAAATATTCCACTCGGTTTAGATACATATTGTTGAACATCCAAGGCCAGTATTGAACATGTCATCAGAAGCTGTTTACTCACCTCAACAAGAATGGGCTGCCCAGCACAATGAAGAAAGCTTCAGTAACAAAGGTGACTACTTCACCTGAAACAAACCCTTAAACGACACTTGTTATCCAAAAATAGAGCAAGCCCATCCTAATAATTGCTAAACTGGTTGCCAAAGTTCAATTTTGTCATCAAAATCAGAAATAAACTGCCACTATTAAATGGACATGTGAATCCTGCTATCAGCATGTTCTTAAATTATAATAATAATGATGATGATGATGTTTTGGGGTTAAAGAGATCGTAAGCATCACTGCAATAATATTACTTTGATATTTATCAATTTTCCTAAGCAGACTATTATGACGTTAACTGACAGCCAATTGCTTGTAAAGATAAAGATTCAAACAATACTAATTAGATTTTAATTTTAAGTCCGACCCCATTTTTATATTTTATTGACCTATACTAAAGATAAGTTAAATCAAGGATAAAGCCCAACAAACAACCCATAAAAGAGAATCTGCTTCCAGTGGCATAGTTAGGCATATATACAAGTGCATGTGTGTAACAATAAAACCAAGATATAATGTTTTCAGTTTCTAGGATCCACCCCCACCCCAGTTCCATGGGAATGCATCGAACAGAAAATTAATTTGCAACAACAATGACCTCACTGCTTCTCACATATATGGAATAATTTACATAATTATCTCCCTTCTACACTCACATGCAGGTGATATGCCCCACATTTACTGACTGAACAAAAAAACAATCACAGAAAACTGAGCAAAAACCAACATGTAGAAAACTGTACAACCTGTCAGAAATAAATCTTTTATAGCTTGTTGCCAATTCCCCAAATAGTCATTCTTATATCTTATTTATGTTGGTTTTAACAGCACTTTCAACATGTGCCAAGGAAATGTCTGCTAAGTGAAACTCTGAAGCCTCAAGAAATTAATTGCTCTTCTTTCGATCTCCTTTCTCTAGTAAATAAAATATCAGCTGAGAGGAAACCACTGGTTAAACTACATGCTTATTTTTTTTTATCCCATGTCCATTACTGGGGCAAACCTATATCTTTTTCATGGAGAGGTTATAACATGTTTGAGTTCTGACCATGAAAAATGATTATTGTTTTGCATAGTCATCATACCTGACAAAACTTCCTTATTACAAACCTTGAATATAAGCATTGCTTGGACATGGACAATCAAATTAACAAGTATTTTCCAGTCATTTACTTTCAACCCTTTGCTAAATTCCATACAAAGGCTTTAACCAATCAAATCTTAAATTGCCAAGACAAAATTAGTGTTTCAGATCCACCTGTACATCTAGATAAGAGTAAATGGTCAAAAGATGGCTACTAACACACAGTGGTCCTCTACTGTTGTGCAGGAACTCTTACTGCAGAAGTATCAATTTTTATCAACTGTTAGTGTCAACATTCTTCTGAATCAGAGTCTATTAATCTACTTGCATTAAGAATCATAATACATTAAACTGAAATTTCCAATTGCAGTGTAGAATATGTTTCTAAACTTGACAATTACAGGCACTTTGTTAGCCATCTGAAACAGCTGTAAGAATAAATATATGCCCCCCTTATGCCCATATGAGACAGTAACGGAGTGCTTCATCATTATGTCATTTTGTCACTTTAGCCATTCATGTGTTCTTTCTTATATACATTTTAGGCAAACATGCCTATAATGTTTGAAACACATTCTGGTGATATATACCACATATCTAGCAAAATCACATGCAGCAAAATCAACCCACTACAGTACTAAGATCACAAAAAGTTCCAGCTGCAATGAACTCTTCAAGGTTACTAACAAACTAATGTCAAGGAATAAATGTACACCACTTCCAAGCACATTCTCTCCAGTTGACCTTCTAGACCTGTTTGCAAATTTCTTCAGTGACAAAGTACAAACTATTAGAGATAAGTTTGTCAACACAATTTCAATGGCAACCATTAACAACACTTGAACCTGTCTGTATGGATTTAGTATGGACAATTGTAATGAAGAGTGCACCAAAGTCATGTGAACTTGATCCAGTTCCGACATCGCTGCTGCTTGAGTGCTTAGGTCAAATATTGCCCTCACAAACTGATGTTATTTATACCTCTCTCTCATCTGGGGAATTTCCATCATTTTTCAAAACTGCAATTGTAATGTCTCTGCTGAATCAACACTCGACTTAATGATTTAAAGAAATATTGCCCAGTTTCTAATCTCCCGTTCATATCAACAATCTTAGAAAAAGTTGTTCTAACCAAACTTGTATCTGATCTGATTTCAAACAGTCTGCATACTGCCCTTGCCACAGTACTGAAACTACTCTTCTAAAAGTATTTAATGACATTCTCTCTGCTTTGGATAGCAGAAAGATTACAGTCCTCAACCTCCTTGATTTGTCTTCAGCATTTGACACAAAAGACCATGTCATATTACTTCACCGTCTCCAGCATGCATTTGGCATTCATGATACAGCCATACTGTGCTTCAAGTCTTACTTGGTCAACAAGACACAAAGTGTTTCTGCAAATGGAATACACTCCAGCCAACGTTCCCTCTAAGCTGTGTGCTCGAGCAGCTGCTCAGGCATCTCCGCACAGTTGAATTGTCAATCCATTGTTAAATTTTGCTCAATCCAATGTTAAATTTTGCTCATCTCCATAATGCTTGCACAATGCAGCAAGCACTGCACGCACATCTACCATTCGCTTAGAGGGAATGTTGACTTCAGCCCAGTTGATCTATATTGTGGTGCTCCACAGGTATGTTTTTGGACCTGTTCCCTACATTCTATCACTCAGCCCCTGTTCTATACATTCAGCCACTCTCAAGTGTCATAGATCATCATCCAGTGTCTCACCAACTGTACCCAGATGACACCCAAATATACAAATCTTACCACCCAATTGAAGTTGATGCTACCATCCAAGGAGTAGAGAGGTGCATTTCTGATGTGATATCATGGATGACATGTAACAAGCTGCAGAGGAATGATGATAACACTGAGGCCAATCTGATCATAACACAAAGATTTTCTCATTCATATCCTTTACCTCAAACAGTAAATATCAACAACACCAACATTAAATTCACAGAGTCAACACAAAACGTAGGTATTATTCTGGACAGTACTCTCACATTGCACCAACATGTCATGAACATATGCAAGGCTGCATGTCTTGAGTTGAGATGCATCCATTCCATTTGCAAATATTTTTCAGCTGATGCCACTAAAACACTTACACAATTTACAATACTGGTAATCCAGTTTTGAAAGTACTAAAAGAACACACGCTCAGTAGTTGTTATTGAAGTAGGGTTTAATGCCATTTTTCAGCACATATTAGGCTATACATGGTGGCCAGTATTAATGGCATAGGAAGAACCTGGCGAAACCCCCAGAAAGAACCACAGACCCACAAGAAGCTATTGGCAAGCTTTCTCACATACCCACATTGGCCAAATCTAACACTCGAACCCACGCAGACCGAGGTGAGATGGCAGTGATCTGTAATGGACAGCGCTTTAGACAACTCGGCAATTCCGTCTGGTTCATGTCAGTATCTACTCCAGAAACTTCAAAACACCGCTACTCGGATCATCCTTAGAGTACCACTATGAGACCACACCTCCCCGCTGCTCTGTACCCTACACTGGCTATCCATTCAATTGAGAATCAACACAAAATTTGTTCTCTGTGCTACAGTTCACTGATGAACTCCGGTCCAACATACCTATATGACCTCACCCATGTGTACACATCAGCAAGATACTTATGCTCCTCTTCTGAGAATCATGTACTGTACTCAATATTACCACTATGAAAATGAAGTGAAATGGACAATGTTATTTTGCATACCAGGACCCAACAACATGGAACGAATTGCCCATTTAAGTTAAGACACAAAGACACTTCGATCCCTTTCAAGAATGCTCTTAAAACTCACCCAGAACAAACTTAAAGACCTAATAATGTTACTACTTTAAATATTTTCATCATGTTTTTATGTTTTCTAATTTCATGGTGTTTTTTTGTAGTCATATATTTCAATGTGCTTAGAGTTCTAACAGTTGGGTGCTATACAAAGTCCTCATTATTATTATTATTATTATTATTATTATTATTATTATTATTATCTAGACACAGGCCAATGAGGTTAAGTAATGAAATGGCTGACCCTGAATATCTGCCCTACTTCCTTACAGGGTTGGAATTCCCTAGTTCTATATTGATATAACTCTGAACTGTATACAGGTAAAAAAAATACTGGCCTTCATTCAACTTATAAATCTATTTTTAGTTAACTAAACAACACCTCCCTTCTTGCTTTCTGACCTCTGGATGATTATAATGGATTGGACCATGTGTATTGTCCAAATTTAACAATAGCTGCTGTCAATTTATGTCTGATAGGAATAAAATGAACTAAATATTGACCTTAACACCAAATGTGCTTGTTATGACTACAGATAGGATTGATCTAAGTCAATACTCTCAGCTTAGTAACCCTAATCAGTGTGATGAATTCTCCCTCCTATAAATGACAAAATACAGTACCCCATCACTTTAAGGTTCTTCAATATAACACAGTGCTTGTTATAAAGAAGGTATGGTGTTGGAGTAAATATTTTATTTTGCAGTAAAATGAAGCTATCATGTAAACAGTCTCACTACCAGGCAGTTTACTCCATGGATCCCATGGACAGCATAATAATGACTGAGTACTGTATTAATAATAACGTAAATCAAATAATTTTTATTATTATCAAGCATCTAGACTCACTGACTTGGACTTTATCCAATAAAAGGTGGTAGCTGGCAATTGTTTTGTCATATATTTGTGCATCAATCTGCACCTAGAATTCTGGAATTTCAAAAAGTTCTTTTTTCAAAATTTAAAAATACATCAACCAACTCCATCACAGACAATTCATCCAATTAAGATTAGCATGTTCTTCCATTCACTATAAATTCATCTAAGCAAAGAAACATTACCAAAAACATTTCCCTGACACATAATTCAACCCATTTCAAAGAGAATCATAAATGTCTAGTCTCTTTTTTTTTCATGTACAATTGATGATGATCTGGGGGTGGATATCAAACCCTAATAACTCAATAAGGAAGGCTCTAACTTGCCTTTCAGCTAAGTAAAAAAAAAATCAACTAATAGTAATCAATGATTACATACATTGTCTCTATTTTCACTGGTCTCAAGTAACCCTTGTAAACATAAACTTGCACATTAAAAAAAAATCAGACTTAACTGTTTTCAAGATTTTAACCAAACTTCTTTGCAGCAAGAAGGACTAGAAATTGAAAAAGTTACAATTCTCCACCAATTTTTTTTTTCTTTTTTTTTTTTTTATGGTTTAACGCCATTTTTCAGCACAATATATAGGCTATACATGGCGGCCAGTATTAGTGGTGGAGGAAGAAACCGGAAAAACCCAGAAAGAACCACCGACCCACGAGAAGTTGCTGGCAAGCTTTCTCACTTAACTACTTTTAGACACTTTTCTAACTTAAGATTTTTTTGGCAATCTTGTATGTTTACAGTCAAACTTGTGATACTTTTTAATTTAAAATTTAAACTTTTAACTGGCACAGTATAGTCAGTATTGTGCAGCCATATTATGGAAGCACCTACCTACCTACTGTGATATGGCATAAAAGATATTAGTAAAACAAGAACCAACTGTCTATTAAATCAAAGCTTAAGAAATAATTTCATGAAAGACAGATTTGTGCTGTTTGCTTGAAAAAAGAACTTGTCATTCTCCAGCTATATTTTACAATGTGAAAGTCGCAGGCTATTGGTCTCCTGAAGTGACAATCAACAGTACATAGTGCATGCATCAATAATTACTTTGATAAACCACTACAGGAGAGGCATCACATAAGCATGCAGCATTCCATCCACTCTCCAATTTCCTATACTCATTTATATGTACAATGCAGTTAACCTGCCAGGGTAATATATCATTAGGTAAAATATATAGTCAATAAACAAGGTACATATTCCTGCTTCCTACTGCAATGGCCTTCTGGGTCAGTTAACTTGTACACTAGTCTAGTATGGATGAAGATGCCATCATATACACAAATACTTAACACATGTGAGTAGTGGAGTGTAGATTACATATACCTTCTTCAAATTTAAGGGTGTAGCAGTAACCTAGATGAATCAATTTTGAAGTTCCATGATTGAAAAAAAAAAGAGAACATAAGACATGTTTGTTTGTTTGATTAGGATTTTTAACGTAGCTTTAACAATTTTTCAGTCATATCGCTACGATGTCTGCAGTGAGGCAGTTTATAGTGATGTCTACCACTGGGGCATCATGCCGCAGACATGTAGCATGATGTCCCACCCAGTCACATTATCCTGACACCAGGCCGACCTGTCTTAACACTAACCTCTTAATACTGAACGTCAAGCGAGGCAGCTGTTAGTACCATTTTTGTAAGTCTTTGGTATGACTCGGCCGGGGATCGAACCCACGACCTCCCGCTTCCGCGGCGGACGCTCTAACCACTAGGCCACCGGAGCGGTACATCGAAGTTATAATTTAAAGAAAATAACCGAGCATGAAATATAGGTCACAAATACCTTTATCGGCAAAATGGAGTAGAAGTAACAGATATGAATATCATCATCAGTTTTATGATACGAGCATGAACATTGCCTCAGAAATGACTATGAACTACAAAATTTAATCCAAGTCAGTGAAGCATAAAATATAATGAATTTTGACCAACTACTGAAAAAAGGAAGAAGTACTCATTAAGATGCAAGTTTCATAATTCTAAAACTAGAAGATCTCAAACTGGTACTTATTTAATGTTAAATTTACAAACTTAGTTCAATAATCTTGGGGTCAGCCAATGTAGCTATGTGAGAAAGCCTGCCAGTAGCTTCTCATTGGTCAGTTGTTCTTCCTCTACTAGCTTATTCCATTAGCCATGTATAGCCTATTGTGCACCGACAATGTTGTTAAACTCTAAACAACCTTTTGGCAAAAAAAGCTGAAAATTAGTCGATGAGTTTCATAAATTTAATATTATATTATTACCCATCTGAGAGTATGTTTTATCTCAGTTTTATTTTAGTGGAGAAAGTTGAGAGATAATGAAGAATAGATGAGTTTATTTTGGCTCTGATGTTGCACCTTTCAAGTTTTGCACATAAAAAACTAGTATAAGATGTTCAATAAATCAATGTGCAATTCAATAACCAGTTACATTTAAAAGTTCATGCTTTTAAAATAACTTTTTATTCAACATAAAGCAAAAAAATGTAGTTTTATTAACAAGCTTTTAAATGTCTGCACAAATTCTAATACAAGGTAAATCATCCCATTTTAGTTACAGCTCTAGATTACAATTTATACAACAATTAACAAACTATTAGCAAATTCATGTACTATGAGGAACTGACTGCTTAATAGTGGAGGGGGTCAAATTTCTCTAGAGCTCATATATTTCCTTTGATCTCGAAGATAATAACTTTTATTAAAAAAAATAATATGACAGACGTAGTACTGCCTTATTTTGCAATCAGAGCAAGATATTTGCACACCTACTGACAGAAATGTTTTTAAAATGTTTCAGGCCGCTGCCCTGAACATAAATCTGGTATACAAATTTGCAAATCACATAAATTTTTAAAATAGCATGGTATACCACAGTAAATATTTTTTTGTGGAACCACCTCTAATGAAATGTATCTGCAAAGAGCTGTAGAGTCTATCACTTTCAAACATCATGATTCTTAAAGTACTACCAGTATCCGTAAACATTACTGAAAATATGAGAGAATTCAGTTTGCCAGGTATAAAATTAGCCTTCAGTAATATTTTAGCACAAACAAGAATATCTTGGTATTCTAAGTGAACATTAATCTTTTTTTCTTATTTTCAACATGGCCCAGTGGCTCTTTCACAGTTCTCTAGTCAAATTAAAATTAAGCAGACTATTCATTTTCCGCTATTCTGGGATCAATTTAGCCACTCAAATGCCAGTCTGTTGCCTGTAGGTTTGGAAGAGGGCCAGTTAATACTGATAGCAGAGGAGCTATAGGACCAGTAAAATTTTCCAAATGCAGCTGCAATGCGATAAATGAAAGCAACCATACATAACTTTAAGAAGAATGCAACCACAAGTATGTGATGCTGATGTCATAGCTGCCAGTGACACTAATCCAATCATTGCAAAGAAGATCCAAGGCCTGATATTTTTTTTTTAATTTTCGTTTTAATGTCATTCAGCACACGATTGGCTATACATGGCGGCCAGTATTATTGGTGGAGGAAGAACCCGGGAAAAAACCCGTAAAAAAGAACCACCGACCCACGAGAAGCTACTGGCAAGCTTTCTCACATAACTACATTAGCCGAATCTTAGACTTGAACCCATGCAGACAGAGGTGAGACAGCAGTGATCCGTAATGGACAGCGCTTTAGACTACTCGGCCACTTGGGGCCCCTTAGGCCTGATATACATAATGATATGTCACAAATGTTTCCACAGTGTCATCAACAGCTAGAAAAAAAAAATCAAGAAAAATTAAGGTCTATGATTGTGTGTGTGAGTGTGATTTAGATTTTTAATGTAGCTTTAAAGATTTTTCAGTTATACTGCTACCATGTCTGCATCCACCATTAATACTGGCCGCCATGTATAGCCTATCTTGTGCTGAAAAATGGCATTAAACTCTACAACAACAACAACAACAACAACCATGTCTGCAGTGTGGCTGTTTAAAGTGATGTCTAAAACTGGGGCATCATGCCATTGACACCCAGTCACATTATTCTAACACAAGGCCGACCAGTCCTAACACTAGCCTCTAAATGCTGAATGCCTAGCAAGGCAGCTGTTAATACCTTTTTAAAGGTCTTTGGTATGACTAAGCCGGGTTTCGAACGCACTACCTCTTGCATCCAAAACAGACGCTCTAACCACTAGGCCACTGGAGCAGTCAGGTCTATGATTGGATTGCTTGGACACCATCACAACACATGTGTATGAGTAAAGAAAAAGTATGCCAACTACAATTACAATACATGCCAAAAATTTATTAACATTCATTTTTTTAACTTAAAAATGTAATAAAACTTAAAAACTATAATTACTACATTTGCAAATGTAGCACTTAAGTCTCACTTTATAAAGGTTTTTGTTATACTAAAAACAATTATTATGAAAAAACTTTCATTTCGCATCTTTAATTCCTCATTTTACCCATGATTCCACATTTTGATTCTGTGCTTTTTTCTCCATATTCTAACTGTTGCTGATTCCATTATTTCACTTTTTACCCAGACACATGGGCCAGCCCTGCTGGCAATTGGAAAGGTCTATTTCATGTTGATCACTGCTATCTAATACACTGTAGTATACTTTTGTTCCAAATGTTTTTATTTACTATAGACCAATCTAAAACAATTTTGTTCAACCAGCTGCATATAGTTTAATTACAAAATATTTTTGTTGTGATTTAGTTTACCAGTAATTGTCATTTTACCATCTTTAATGTATGTAAAAGATGTTTTTTTTTAACATTTTATTAATGTCTAAAACTTGATTAATCAATTTTAAAAGAAGAATAATAGCACCAAGAAGACAATAAGATAACCCTGATAGTTGCTTTGTCATTTTTTGTTCATGATACATGGTAGCAAGTATGTTTTCAAGGAAGAAACAAGGAATACCCCTGGGAAAAAACACTGACCCATGGGAAACTACTGGCAAGATTTCTTAGAAAACTACATTGGCAACCCAGTTGGTAGAGCAATGGATACCAAATCTCCTAATGCAAGGGTTCAAAGTTTGATACCTGCCCAAGTAAGTCTTGGTCTGGTTGCCTGTGTGTGTCTTCGGTAAAGGCGCTTGGCTCCAATTTCCCTTGCTTAATACAGTTAAAAATCTGTTATAACCGACAAAAAACAAGTCCACTTCTTATCATGGATTGTCAAGATACATTTGTAAGCATCTTGAATGTAATGGTAGTTATGGAAGATGTTAAATAGTGAAAAGGCAGGTGATCATTTCATTATTTTATATGTGAAGACCTGTACTGATAAAAGGGCATATGTCTTCAAAACTGGCCAAGGCCCAAATCTTAATCATTGTACCAGAAGAAAATACAAAAGGCAATTTCCCTTAGCTGATCCTCTGCACACTGTATGTGCATGATGTCTGTGTGTCAATATTTTTATATGCAAAGAATCAACCTATTATGAATCCCAATTTATTTTAAACTAAACTGACAAAGTAAAACTAAAAATATCTAGAAAGTGTAAATAAATGGGGATGCAATATAAATACAAAAACATGTCTCATTTTAAGCCAGTGAAAATAACATGGTCGATGAATACATCACAGCTGTATGTTTCCCATCACCAAAACAAACGAATTCTTGTCACTGACTGGGAGCAAAACATATTACATCAGGTAATTTTATAAATATACTGATTAATAAGTACTTGCAAATATTTCTTCTTCAAAAAGATTTATGATCAAACATTTAATCTTTTAAATATCATGAATTAAAGTGAATATTCTGTAGTTCTTTTTAAAATGCCGTTTTACATATTAAACAGCAACTAAACATGGGCAGATAAATGTATCATACAGTACATGATACATCAGTCTTGTCACATTGCCACCATGGCAACCAAGAAATTCAAGCTAGGACAAGATATAATCGAGCCATGATGTATAAATATCTCCTGTAGTTAAAAAAATCAGATATGGAAACAAGTCAAATTGAGGTAAAAAGTTTATATATTCCATTGAATGACCTTGACCATTGTCAATGCAACATTTACTTATGACATACATGATAGTCCCAAATCTGGATAGTCTTAATTACACGTTATCTATGTAACTGTTGTAGGAGTGGACGTATGCAAACTATTTTTTCATTTGAGACATCATAATGTTTTACCATACATCATGTAGTAAGCTTAAAAAGATAAGGAAAAGCTTATCAACAAAACACAACACAGAAACATCGGTTGATGTCAAATTAAAGGAAAGGAAATTAATTCAATCACCATGTTCAACATTCAACGTTCAACCAGTACATTTCTTTTCAGAGCAATCAAAAACAATTTTTGACACTGCATTAATGAATGGCAAAGATGAATATATCTTGCTGCAATGAATATGTATAATTTATGTAAGGGAAATGTTTTATCAAAATATCTCCAGTAGTGTGATCATTACAAAAACAGAAACAGGTTAACAAGTTTTACTGTGCTTGGCTGTGACAGCACAATGTCTATTCAAGTTGTTTTTCACAATCAAGTTTCATCAAAATCTTTCAAAGGCTACCAAAGTTATGGACCAGGCATGTAAAGCCAACTGACAAATGGGTGGCTGGACACAGATTAAAAGACAAAAGGATAGATGGATACTGCTAAAACATAATACACCTATCAAGACTTGCATATAAAAATAAAATAAAAACGTTTATGAGAAACCAAGTAGTATAGGAAATATGTTTATAAATTCTGACCTATTTATTAAATATAAAGCAAAGACCTGATAATTCAAAGTTGAAATGACTATTTACCCTCCATACTTTCTTGTAAGTCCAGTCAAACTGCAAATTACAATAATCCTGATCTGCCATGCTTAACCTGGTAAGGGTCTATGTTGTTTATTATACTGATTACTCCCAACAAACTGCACAGACTCAGATTTGTCAACACAACACATTATGCATTGGCAGATCTGGGTCTGTGCAGTAGGCAGTTTGATATGTCTTAGAGTATATGGTATATTTTAATAACATATATGGTTATGAAACCGTAAGGCATGAAAATGGTATTCTCATGGAAATATTCTCATATGCTTTACAATAAGAACAACCTGATTTGTAATTCAAATAATAGGAATAACACATGTGAAATCATCTACATTTAAGGAAAACATATCATTTGACATTCAAAGGCATAAACACCTTTTATTGCTGTCATAAAATTAGGAATAAAAACTGCTTTTCTTGTATCCTTTGTTGCATAGTAAAGCAGATTGTTGCACCTGGTCTAGAGTGGAAAAAGTCAACACCATGGAAGTCAGTTGACTAAAGCAATCAATGCACATTACACAAAATCTCTCTCTCTCTCTCTCTCTCTCTCTCTCTCTCTCTCTCTCTCTCTCAGTATATATAAATATAATAGTATTAATAACAATATTTTTACCATAAATATGTATGAATCAATCAGTTACATTACTGAACTATCTACTTTGAGGCCACTATAATATACAATATATAGCAGACTTTAAATAGTTTTATAACATCATTCATAAACCCAAAGGCATGAATGAACACAACTACTATCCTAAACTCAATCAAAATATCTACAAGTTTGCACTTCTAAAACGAAAAATTTCACCATGGTTAGGAAGAAAAAAAACTAAGAAAACTTTCGTATTTAACTTTAGAAACAAACAGTGTACATGTGAAATGGGTGTTTTTTGTATCTTGACATGAAACATCAACCACTATAATCCATACTTTCAAAACAGCACATTCATGCAATAAATGTAAGGTTTAGTTCTACATAAATTTACATTTCCTCGTTAAAAAACCTATAATGATTAATATTTCATTAGACTGACGTAATTTAAACCCGATGGTACTTCCTTGAATACTAAATCAATCTTAAATTTATATTTTCTTGCCACAGCACAGAATAATTATGTAATTCCACAGTGACTATATCTGTAAAAGCACTACTGATAAATGGCAGGCTTTTTTCTTAAACTTTACAAGATGGATGACAGGAGTCTACATACATTACAATTTACTTAACTGGGCAATTCTGTGACCTGAACACATGGTCATTTAAAGTATACAGATCATGTAGACATTCTGCACTGATCATATCAGTTACAGGTACCTTTTTGGGAGTAAATTTTAAACATATACTTTTTAATGGCAATTATTCACCGTATTACACTCCTCATTCATATTCCTTGGAAGTTCATTACATAAATGCCCCCAAAAGTACATACAACAAAATGTTAAAGTACATCAACATTTTAAGACCAGGCCAATGAAGAGGTCTGATTCAGTGTAATTCAGCTTGAATATCAGGCAATATAATGACCCAATGAAAGCGCCATTTAATGGAATTTTTTAAAAACTAATCCCTGCACTGGTAATGATTAGACCCTATGTCTACCTTTATCTTGACCCAATTCGGTAGCAATCAATGATCAGTAGCTTTTGTAAAGACATTTTGTAGAAACAGCTAAGGTGTTCCTTACTCAACAATCAGGAATGAATTGGTAAAGTACTTTAGTGTTAAATTTAACAACAATTAAAAATATTTCATGTAAGGTCAGCAAAGGTACGTACATGACTATAATGATGTATACTTTACCAGACGAGGTATTCAGAGATAACAGACCACTGCCTTATGTAAAAACCACTATTGAATGTATCCTATGATTCAACATGATAGTACTCTAAGGGTCAGTAATCTCAGTTTACAGAATACTTAAGCTATACTTAGTCTCCATTCTTTTGAGAGAAGAAAAAAATTTGAATGCAAAGAACTCTAAGTACCATATTTTCCAGCCTATATGTTGATACTTTGTGACTTGAAAGTCAGGTCTTTGTCTTACACTCCGAATCGACTTATATATGGATTGTGTCATTCAAAGTTTATATAAGTTACATTCATAACTACAGGTAGTAAAATGAACTACAACATGGATGTGTTTTCAATTATAATAAAATAAGCATGGACTGTTTATTCAGCTGTGTCAATTGTTAACAGAATATAGCAGTGATTTGTTCAGAAGTAAAATCACAAGCATGTTAGCATCAGTAATGCAATTTCACGATTGCCATTAATATGGAATATCATACATGATACAACGATACCATTACTATATTGTAAAATACGAAGCCAAGATATTGACCTGGCCTCATCTTATATTAGTATCAACAGGAATGATATGTTTTGCTCCACTAAAATGATAATTAATGTATGACTTGTACCATGTGTGTGATATTAGTATCAACAGGAATGATATTGGAGTTTTGCTCCTGAAACAAAACTGAGAATAATAGATGTATGGATAGATAACGAATGAGTAAAAATATCATTTTAAAGTATTTAATTTGTAGCAATCGTAACCTCAAACAACATATCTACACCGCTACATCAAAAATCCAAATCATACACACACACTATAAGAAATGGTTAATAACAACTAATTAGCACATCAAAGTAAGCTAGAAAAAGATTTCAAGCAGTTCCAAGTTTTGCAAACAATGACTATCTGTTACAATCATTTAAAATCAACAATCACCACAGAAAAATCCAGTGTTCCTGTGAGTTATATTATCATTATTGGTATACTGACATTTTTATATTATGTACAGTTTAGTCATATTCCTCAACTAAGTAACTATATTCCCCTGGTCTACATCCCCAATCCACTAATCCCCTAAACAGTGACTCAAATGGCAGAACTCTAATCCACAAAATTTATGATGTGATCTTCTGCTATGATTGCATACACATGTATAAGCATGGTCAAAGAATGTTTTAAAATGTCACTGCAAGTACAACTTGTTTTACATTTGACCTTTAAACCCACTCCTTCCAATGGACTTCAGTGGACATTATCAAAATAATTCTCTTCTTGCAAATAGTAACTATGCTTACCAGATATCATCTTCAAATCAAAGTTTGATTACCACAAATCTCCACTTGTTGGACCAGAGTTGGTTATTACATAATTTATAATGAAAAACTGAAATGTATCTGTGGGAGAAAATTGCCATCTCCATAAGCTCCCAACCCACAATAAAAGTTGATTGCAAGTGTTAATTTAATTCAAAAACAGCTTGCCACATCAATCTTGCAAACTGTCAGTGACTGAACTTATATTAAGCTGTTTCTATCTGATATTCTTTGTCACATATACATTACCTTTTACACTCTATGAGAACCAATGCAAACCTTTTAGAAACAAAATTCTCTTGATTAAATATATTACTAAAATCTTTCAAATATCAGTTTTAAATCTCATCACACTCATATTTATATTTTTTTTTAAATGGAGAAACTAGGGATAAAATAAGTGCAGATTTCAAACTGAATTGAATGCAGTATATGTTACCAAATGACTGGACCATAAAACTCATTTCAGTATGTAGAAATAAACAAAATAGAATTCTAACTGATAAACTCACAATCATTAAAATCTTTTGTTTACAGATGTTGCATGCCAAGTATCAGATATGAACACTCTGTGATGGATGACCAAACAGAAACCCCCATCTCACCCCAATAATGTTCGATGTAATAAATCAATTCAAGAATGCAGAAATGAAAATGACAATTTCTTCATATCCTCTATGTACGTACATAAAGATAATGGATTTTACAATGTTTCTTTGCAAAAGTATGCTGTTGTCAAGAGATTGCCTTGATCTCCCTAACTGATAAATGGCTTCAAGCACTTGACCAAGGTAAAATAATAGGATCTGTATTTGTAGATTTCAGGAAAGCGTTTGACATGGTGGATCATGAAATCCTTTTGAAGAAATTAAAAATCTACCAATGCGATGAAAAAACAGTTAGATGGTTTACTTCATACTTAAGTGAGAGAACACAACATGTTTATATAAATAACGTTCTGTCCGAACCTGAAACAGATATGGAGTGCCACAAGGCTCAATTCTAGGTCCATTACTATTTATTTTATTTATTAACGACCTACCACTTTTACTAAGAGACTCGATATCATCTACAGATCTCTATGCAGATGACACAACATTATCAGACATCCAAAACACAAAGCATGAACTCGAAATCTCTTTACAGAATGCATTAAACAAGCTGGAAAACTGGTGCACATGCAATGGCATGGTAGTAAATACTGGTAAAACTAAAATATTACTTATCTCAACAAGGAAAAAAAGGAAAAATCTTGATAGCAATGAACTATGTCTAACATGGAAGGAAAAAATTTTGCAAATGGTCTGTCACGACAGACTACTTGATGTTTTGGTAGATAATAATCTATCATGGACTGATCATATCAAACATATCAGTAAAAAGGTCAATTCAAGTTTATGGCTTCTCAGTAGGATAAGACATTTTCTCCCTGAAAGGCACAGAAAATTATTTTATAACAGTTACATACAACCGTATTTTGACTACTGTAATACAGTATGGGGTAATTCAAATGATAAAAACATATCAAAGTTGGAAAAAATTCAGAAAAGAGCATTAAGGCTAATATCAAACCAGAAAGAAAGCAAGGAAAATTTAGCTGGTAAGTTAAAAATATTACCTATTAAAGACCGAATATGTTTAAGAAAAGCCAAATTAATGTACAGGATATCCAATAATAGTGCTCCTGAATATTTACAATCCCTATTCCAGTATAGGCTACCTGGTAATACACCCAACCTGCGATCAATATCTACAAAACAGTATAAAATTCCCAAACCAAATAAGGAATTATTCAAAAAAAGTTTCCAATACTCTGGAACTTTGCTCTGGAATAGCATTCCAGTTGAGATTAGAAATGCCCACTCTATTTCCATCTTCCAAACCCAATATATCAAGTGGCTTCTGAGATGCTGTTGAATTAAATAAATTTCTTGTATGAGGGCCTCAAGGTAGATTAGTTCTTAGCTAATTGTGTTACCCTCTTTAAATAAAGTCATTATTATTATTATTATTATTATTATTATTATTATTATTATTATTATTATTATTATTATTAACCAACTGTTAATCATCTTTTGTGATGCCATTCCTGAGTCATATACAATAATACGTTATTAAATAATTTCTTGAAACTTTGGACAAAACAAGAAAAAGGTCCCTATTTAACTCTAGTGTTGATAGTTCCAATTACTGCAGTACTGGAAGATAAGAATGTTTCTTTCAGCTGACTCCCAACACTTTTTTCCCAAAAATAAAGAGTCTATATTCTGCCAATTAAAAAAAAAAACATTACCTTGTTATTCTTCTGGTGATATTATCATAATAAGTCCAAATATATGTGGTATTATGATTGTTTATAGCAGAGTAATCCAGTACAAACTGCAGTGCTAAAAACAATTTAATGCATTGCTTATCCTGTTACAATAATCCCTTTACCTGTCAAGCCAGTAGCGATGTACCGTTTTTTAAAGGATTGAACAGGAAGTACTAATAGAACAATCACAGGACAATCAAACAAATCAAATTCCAAAAAACACAAAATTTGGAAATGTTTCAAGTTACCACTTACCTACAGAGGACACAGTTGAACTCATTTCATTTACATGCAACTGTTGCTCTGCTTTCATGTTACTGTCTGCTGGGAACACTTGGGGCAGTGGTCTGTGATCCACCGTAACTTGGGCACGTGGCTCTGGAACCACTTGACATTGTGTGTCTGGCACTGGATATGGGTCTTTGCTGTCATCTTCAATAACTGTTGGCCGATTTCCTTCATCAATTTGCAACTTTCTTTCTTCATCAGCATGTGTACTTTCCCCCTCACCATCACTTATGGTAGGAAAATTTTCATCCATCCTTTCAATCGACACAACTTTCACATGGTTATCCCGCCATTTCATGACCAACTCTTCTGGAAAAGAGAAAATCAATAAATTTCGAAAGCTGAACTGGCATCTACGAGAACTTAAATAAAGATGTAAGGAACATCATATGCAGGCAATACTGTTAAGACTTCAAATTCCAACAAATATTGAAAAATTTCATGTCATTATGCCCCTCATATTACCTTCAGTATGAGCAAAGGCATGCTCAAATCAACTGCAACGTAAATAGTAGGCCAAAATTTGCAGCTGTCAAGGAAGTAAACCTGTTCACTGAAAATATTCTAATTAATTTATAGTCAGTATCAAGGGCATTTTATCAAAACTACTTTCAGAAACTGAAATTCTCAGTGGTTGATTAAGAAGGAATAAATATGTCATACTTTGCTTTAGTCCTAAGCTAATGCAAATGTGGAAGTAAAAAAAATATTTAAAAAAGATGTTAGTGGTTTGAATAAGACTGATAGGAGTCCTTTAAGCTGTGTAATTAGTATTCTATATTCCTAGAGAAGAGCTCATTACCTTATAGTTTAATTTATTCAAAACTACTGCAAATATTCTGAAGTTGATGGCTCCTTTTATTCGGGGTTACTACCCTAGTATGAATAATTTGCAGATACATGTACTTGACTTCAAAAGAGAAAATAATTTCCGTTCTCAAGTCATGCATATGACTAGCAACTACAGCATTTTCCTATCTACTTAACTAAATATAATAGGTATCATAATAAAGGTAAATTATTTTTTCTTTTTCTTTTTCTTTTCTACTTAACACAATTGTCAAATAAGGACAATACTAAGCTCATTTCCAGTTTTTATTTACATTCATCTACATTTCTGGCACATTTTATTTTAGGAAACTTTTTCTAATTTTAAATGATTAGCCAACCCCTTTTTTTGAACAATGTAGTGTGAATCCACACACCCTTAAAGCCATTCTGCTCATTAGAAGAAATGCTGTTTACACAGCAAAATCATGGCTACTGACATCAGCTGGTGGATACAGAATTCTCCTCTATGTCTAACCATACAATCAAAATGTAAACACAGGTACTACAAATGGTACTAAATATACCTGCCACCCATTTGTGACCTTAAAACAACCTTTGAATCCTGAGGTCATCATGCAACACTGTGTCATCAAAGGCAGCCTCTCTGCAAAGTTTAGTGAATGTATAATGAATAGAACTAAAGTTAATATTATTTCCAATTATAAGATCACAGTGACCTTCAGCTTGATTTTTACAATGTAAAATTACTCAACCCGATTCTTGGTATTATCAAAGCAATTTATCAATAATGTTTTAATGTTTTTAAGGTGTAGAAGTGTAAGTTACTGTGCAGAAAGCAACTGATTTGACTTGAGTATGACTACCAGACTAATTCACATTTTAACCCCATAAATCAATACACTTCTTAATCTCTTTTAAGGCAACCCATCTGCAAACCCTGGTGAAGGTATATGAAGTAGAATGCATGCTATTGCACATAAATGTTTTAAATTAGTTGTTCGAATTGATCTTGACCTTTGTAATTACCAAGTTGTTCACATTTTTTGTATCTGATTGGTGATGTGATGTGATTAGGATTTTTAACGAAGCTTGAACAATTTTATCGCGTTGATTTCTGCAGTATTGCAGTTTAAAGTGATGTCTAGCACTGGGGCATCATGCCGCAGACATGTAGCATGATGTCCCACCCAGTCACATTATCCTGACACCAGGTTGACCAGTCCTAACACTAACCTGTTAATGCTGAGTGCCTAGCAAGGCAACTGTTAGTACCATCTTTGTAAGTCATTGGTATAACTCAGTTGGAATTCGATCCTGTGACCTCTTGCTTCCGAGGGGGACACTCTAACCACAAGGCCACCCAAGTGGTGTGTATCTGAGTGGGAAATTCACTATAATGATAAGCAAAGGCACCTGAAGCAGAACTCATTATTACACAGAAACCAATTTGATTTTATCAGTTATAATGACCTTGAGCTTTCATCTGTTGACCCCAAAATCAATAGCAGCTGTCATCTTCTGAAAAGAAACACACCTACACATTTTGCTAAATGTAAGCCAAGCAGCTATCATAAAGAATCAACATTGTTTACAGATGGCTGGCTGAATGGACATGAACAACATACACCCCCAGCATTGCAAGCTGCATGAAAAGTAAAGTGTGGGCCAAAGAATACTGTTATCATAACGACTTGAAAATCTGGGTAACAGTTGTTTATGATACTCTAATGTACTTCTGAACTGCTTATGTTCTTTTCACACTATCCTAGTACAGCCTCATCTCAGTATACTATTTATTAATATATTCTCACATTTCAGTTACAACCCCAAAAATGTCAGTAGAACCTATCTGCCACATAAATTAATTTAATTTTGAACCAGAGCTAGGTCCATATCTAGACATATCAATTCCCACAATGTTCCTGCATATCAAATTACCCGGGTTCAACCCTTGGGGTACAGTGACCCAAGGGTCATAATCCAAACTCCATTAAATATATTTGTGTCCTCCTGTTATGACTGCATACACAAAGTGTAGTGACAAATATGTTATAAATATGTTATGTCACTGTCAAATCTGTGCAACTGATCCATGACTCATCAGTAGAGATCAGCAACCAGGTTTTATCAATCTCCACCAGTGATTATGGGTATCACACAATTTTCATGCTTGATGCCAAAGTGCATGGTTAATAATATGCAATAAATCTTTCCATTCCGAACAGTGTTAAGAAGCAAGTCAGACAAAAAATGGACTAACCAGGGAAGAGTTTATCACTTAATCTTTAATGTTTGCTAGCAACCCAGTTTGCTCCTGAGGAAAACCACATGTCATAAGCAACATTCCCTCTAAGCGAATGTTATATGTGCGCGCAATGCTTGCTGCATAGTGCAAGCATTACGGAGATGTGCAAACTTTAATATTGGATTGACAATTCAGTTGCGCAGGGATGAATGATAGGCTGCGCACATGCGCAGCTTAGAGGGAACTTTGGTCATAAGTTGTCCTGTATTTCTCTGAAAATGAACTGGTCAGTGTTACACATTTTAAAAAAAGTGTTGATTTTTAAAAAACCAAGTTAGTAGTCCCTTCCTCCCTCCATCCCCTAATCCTGCTGCATGAGTTCTCCCAACTTGAAGTAGTTTAAAATCAAAAGCTATTATCCTGCAACAGAAGAAACTCTTATACACAAACAGTTATTAGTCAAACAATATTTTACACTACATCTTTAGCCAAGCATTTAAGAGCTGTTGATCTCTACTTAACAGGTTCCATGTGTCATATCCAATTTCTTATATTCTGAGAAGTACTGATGCTGATGTCATGATTCCATGTATGTTACAGCAGTCCAACTCACCCATCAACTTTTTTTCATAAAAAGGATAAACTAATGCTATGATCATAAACCACTCAAGCAAATCTTGCACTTTAGAGTAAATGCAGTTCCAAAACCAATTTTTGCACGTTTTTCAAGCATTTATATTTTTTACCAATATGTTTTATTTTGTATACATTTTACGTAATTTTAATATCTTTACTTTTTGTGTTTGATTTGCAGTACTTCATTTTACATTTTATGATTTAGTAGTATCTGGAGGAGTGTATCATCCCAAGTTTTCTAAGCAATTCTTCATTTTACATTTTAAAACTTTACTTTTAATGTAACCATTACTGAACTGAGATGTTGTTAAATGTACATACCTATCTACAAACCTATATGAATCTTTGTGTCTGTAAAATTTATTTAGTGTCCTTAAATGTTTTCTTTTGCCAAAAAATTTAAACTATGACAGCTAATACAAGAAAATAATAGTAACCGGGCAGGTCAAAACTGAATAATGGATATAAGCTGGGTCTAACTGCAAACAAATTAGACCAGCAGATCAGGGTAATTTTTTTGTTTGACAAATTACTCCTACGAAACTGCACAGACCCGTGGTCTGCCAGTGCATTTTATGACTGATGCTCTGATTCTATGTAGTTGAAGTTGGACTCAACTTATAAACAAGTAAATATGTTAATTAAATCTGTCTTTTCACATTCTACTTGTTTTTCGTCTATAAGGACACAAACAATGTACAAAAGCATACAGTGTATTATCTAACTGTTCATATGTACTCAATACTTAAATATCATAATTATTTTTGTCCTTCAGTTTTTTTTATTATAGAGAACTTCAGTATTCTGATTAAAACTGAAGAAAAAAATGTGACTAAGAATTAACAGAACATAATGGCTAGTGTCTTTCAGCCTCAAATTATGTGTATACCTAAAAGAAACATACATGTAATAACAAAGGTACAGTCTCTCATCAAAGATTTATCTGGGCCAAAATTTGACTCCCTTCCCAATGCCAAAAATAGTGAATTTTTTCCCCAAGTTAATAGCAAAATATTCCCAATCAGAACATCTAAATATCTACATCCATAAAATATTTTGTACCAAAAATCCTGAGTGCTAACAATGGAGTCATGTAGCAAACACAGATCATCTAGACACTGATTATCCACATTGATGGATAATAGGGCAAAACATATCATCTAGACACTGATTATCCATATCACTGGATCATAGAGCAAAACAAAGAGCATTGATACACTGATTATCCATATTGATGGATCATACAGCAAAACATAGATCATCTAGACATTGATTATCCACATTAATGGATCATAGAGCAAAACACAGATCATCTAGACAATGATTATCCATATCACTGGATCATACAGCAAAACCTGGATCAAAGAGCAAAACACAGATCATCTAGACACTGATTATCCACACTGATGGATCATAGAGCAAAACACATATCATCTAGACACTGATTATCCATATCACTGGATCATACAGCAAAACAAAGAGCATCGATACACTGATTATCCATATTGATGGATAATACAGCAAAACATAGATCATCTAGACACTGATTATCCATATCACTGGATTACAGAGCAAAACAGATCATCTAGACACTGATTATCCACATTGCTGGATCATACAGCAAAACACATATCATCTAGACACTGATTATTCACATTGATGGATCATAGAGCAAAACACAGATCATCTAGACATTGATTATCCACATTGATGGATCATAGAGCAAAACACATATCATCTAGACACTGATTATCTTATCACTGGATCATAGAGCAAAACATAGATCATCTAGACACTGATTATCCACATTGATGGATCATAGAGCAAAACACAGATCATCTAGACAATGATTATCCATATCACTGGATCATACAGCAAAACCTGGATCAAAGAGCAAAACACAGATCATCTAGACACTGATTATCCACATTGATGGATCATAGAGCAAAACACATATCATCTAGACACTGATTATCCATATCACTGGATCATACAGCAAAACAGAGATCATCTATACACTGATTATCCACACTGATGGATCATAGAGCAAAACACTGATCATCTAGACACTGATTATCCACATTGCTGGATCATACAGCAAAACACATTTCATCTAGACACTGATTATCCATATCACTGGATCATAGAGCAAAACAAAGAGCATCTAGACATTGATTATCCATATCACTGGATCATAGAGCAAAACACAGAACATCGATACACTGATTATCCACATTGATGGATCATACAGCAAAACACAGATCATCTAGACACTGATTATCCATATCACTGGATCATACAGCAAAACAAAGAACATCGATACACTGATCATCCATATCACTGGATCATAAAGCAAAACAAAGAGCATCTAGACATTGATTATCCATATCACTGGATCATAGAGCAAAAGACTGAGCATTGATACACTGATTATCCACATTGATGGATCATACAGCAAAACACATATCATCTAGACACTGATTATCCACATCACTGGATCATACAGCAAAACACATATCATCTAGACACTGATTATCCATATCACTGGATCATAGAGCAAACCACATATCATCTAGACACTGATTATCCATATCACTGGATCATAGAGCAAAACACATATCATCTAGACACTGATTATCCATATCACTGGATCATAGAGCAAAACAAAGATCATCTAGACACTGATTATCCACATCGATGGATTATACAGATTATATGGACAAGTGATTTTCCAAACAAAATCACTGTCATTGATGGGACTAGATAAGCAAAATTTTGCTATTTTTTTTTCTTCTTCTTTTATGATTAATAAGTCTGAATTCCACTGGTTGCCAGTAGTTTTCATAAACTCTATAATTCCCTCTTTAACTGTTATTTGATTAACAATGTTTTAATAAAATGCAATATTCCTTAGTAAAATTCTGCTGCAGAAAGCAAAGTTAGGAAGATGTATCAGGTTCTGCAAGACATATCTGCTGCAAATAAAGAACCATCTAAGAATATACAATTTAAGGAAATTCAAGATGCATAAATGTGTCTGTAAGTATACCAATTAAAAATCATATTTCCAACTTAAGAAAATGGTCTTATGACCCGTCACTTGCATCTTGCTGTTGGACAGACCCCAGCTGTGACCTGTATCATACAGTGTGTCATCTATCACTAGCCTAACATGGTATCAAAATAGTTATGCAGGGAAAAGTGAAAAGCAGCTGTTGTGTGACACTCCATTTATCCAATGGAAATAATACTTTTTCATCATCTTGGATTATTGGCTCTCAGGCTCTTAGTTTTCTGACTAAACCATCACTTGAATTTTTTTTCTAGTATTTTGACAGACTTTCAAAATGCCAAGTCTCTGATAGATATGCGATAACCCTTGGCCTCAATATGCTTTCTGATGCTATATTTTTGTTATACCCCAGGGAGCACTCATCTTAACCATTCTGTTTGCGAAAAGATATGAATATTCTCCTAAACTGTTGTTTCAATGATCAGAATGGCATTTTCAATGACTGCGTGTCTCTCACATTTGTTGTTGATATTGCCAATATCACATTCATTGTTTTCTTCTTTGAAAGTTTCATTTCTGACTCAGGGAACTCATCCACACCATTATCATCTATATTTCAAAATGGATGAAACAGCTGCTTTAGTTCATCCACAAACAAATTTAATGAACCAAAACCTAAAATGTCCACTATATAGAGTGTATATGGATTGTTTACAAAGTAGTTCCCCATACACTATATTATCTTTAGGCACACATGTCATTCACGTGCATGCAATATGAAGGTGTTCAATACCCTAAAATATTGCACCATTCTGCTGCATGCCATATTTGGCTGAATTGCAACTTAGGCTTAATATATTATGCTGCTGAAACCAAAGTCAGGAAAAAAGGGAACCTGAGGGTCATAACTTCTAAACCATGCTAGGATCTGCCACAGCATAATGAGCTGACAGATCAGGATCTGGTCAGTGTGCAGCTGAAGTCATTTTATTAGCAAGTGTATATATTAATTGTCAAAAGCATTAATTAGTGTTGTTCCAATTATCGATTATAATCGATCATCAGTTGGTTGAGCAAACCGATAAGATAATCGCTTCTGAACTCCATAATCGATTGTGTGTAACAGGAGACTACTTTTTAGGTGTATGCAAAGCACAAAGGTTAGCAAAACTCCCAGCAACTAAAGTTGACCTGAAATTTATTATTCCCTTCACAGCTATAAATAAAAAACCTTATGAACATATAGTCATTATTACATGGTCAAGTTGTTAAATTGTTGAGTTAATAAATTTGAACACATTTTGTTGATTTGTTTCAGTTAAATTTGTAGTATTTATAAACAATGAAAAACTAGAAAATCATGTCCTTCTAAAATTTAAATTATAGACACATCACATATGAACAAAAGAATTTCAGGGGATTGTAGCAGTATTTTAGTTACATATGACTGATCTACCATAAAAAGTTGCATTCATTTAACAAAATTGTAGAATAAAAGTTAACACACAATGTAATATTATTGTCAGGTTAAAGTATACATATCATTAGTAGAGTATACTCCTGAACATTTATAAACATATTGAACTCTTGATCAAAGATATAACTGTTTAACAAAAATTAAAATTTGCTCTTATTAACCGATTATAATCAACGATTAGTTGGTTAAGGGGAGTCGATTATCGATTATGAACTTCTGACCGATTCCCATCACTAGCATTAATGCTATCCAGAATGGAGCTGACAAGACCAAAGTCATAAAGGCACATCTAGGTCTATGAGGCAGTATACACATAAAATCTGAACTCAAACTGTTGAGTGGTTCCTGAGCTAGTAACAAAGCTCTGTTATTGTGAAGACTTAAAAGTGATTTAAAAACAAAGAGAGCTTTGTCTAAATTGGACCTGAAAAACTAAACATTTAATTCATTAAGCCCCAGAGCTTCCTTTAGGCATGTTGAGTGTGTATTCTACGTTCAAGTTCTGTAGCATCAAGGTAACTTAAGAAACACCACAGTGTGTGGTATTACAGACAAGTAGACAGATGTAGCTATACAATGGTATATAATAACCTTTCTACTCACATTACAAAATACAGAGAGAAACATGTAGTTTTTTAAACCCAATTTTTTTAACACTTACACAAGTTTGCCAGTTGTTGCAACCAGATTTTATGTCTGCTTTTTTTAAAAAACTTTTTGGCTTGAAATCTAAGGCAAACAAGTCTAAATTGCACATGGACAGTTGAACTATTGCTGTTGTTGTTGTTGTAGAGTTTAACGCCATTTTTAAGCACATGATAGGCTATACATGGTGGCCAGTATTATTGGTGGAGGAAGAACCCAGGAAAACCCCCGGAAAGAACCACCAACCCACGAGAAGCTACTGGCAGGCTTTCTCACATAAGTACATTAGCCGAATCTTAGACCCAAACCCACGCAGATAAAAGGTGAGATGGCAGTCATCCGTAACGAAAAGCGCTTTAGACCACTCAGGGCCCCTGAACCATTGCAAAAAATTGTTAACTTTCGAGATCTGGAATTAAGAAGTGGTTGCTAATAGAGTTTATGGGTGAATTTTGGTGACCACACCAAATTTTAATATTCCAGTAGTATCTGTGCATCAATATTGCAGATAAATTTTAAAAATAGCCATTCCTTAACATTTGGAAAAAACGTTCCAAAAACACTTCATTAAGCCCCAGGGATGCCTTTAGACATGATGTGGTTGTACACTATTAGTACAAGTAAACAGATGCAGCTTTATAATGATACTAAATAATCTGAACTCTCTACTCAAATTTCAAAATACATAGGAAAAAATGTAACTTTTTAGACCAGACTTCTTTACACAAAACTTTTGCCACTTGTGGGAACCAGATTTTGTGTCATTGTTTTAGATTTTTCGGTCAAAGATCTATGGCAGACCAGTGTGAACTGCACACATACAGACAAACCTTTGAAAAAAGTAGGATAACTTTGAGATCTTGATTAAAAGTAGCCAAGACATAAAAATGAACAAAGTAAGGTAACTTTCTTACATAACTAGACATTAAGCTAATCAGAAATCTCCTGGAAGCAGATGTATTTGGATGTATTCAAAAACATTCGAAATGCATTTCCTACCCTTATTTCAGATGAAAATGATAAAAATCTCAAGGTGCTGAATGAGTTAAAAGGCACATCTAATTGTAAAATGCAATTAACCTTACTAAATGGCATCCAATTGTATACAATGGTTTCATAGCAATGCTTATTAGAAGTACAGATAGTGGACTGACAAAGATGTATGGACAAGATGATTACTGTTGAACATTGTATCTTAATGCAGGACCGTAATTGAATCTTTTGAGCCAAAATCTTTCTGCTAGACTGTTACATGTACTATACAAATGATTATGATTTCTTTGCAGACAATTATGAGTTTTATTTTCCCTTGTGTGTTAAAACTGTTTGAATAAGACTGCATGGAAACCACAATTTCAGTTGGAACATTATTACATAATGACCTGTCTGCATCAGAAATTTGAAAGGATATCTAACAGATATCTTTATCAGGGACCAGACATTTCTATTGATTTTCTGTTGGATAATTCAGCCTTTTCCTATTTGACATCAGAATTGATAGGATATAAAGTATTCATGTAAAAATCTTGGTTTCATTTGATCCAGAATACTGCTTTTATGAAAACTGGGTCAGACATGAAAAGAAAAAAAGGAGTTCAAAAGTATTTTTCAATTACATTCTCTTAACTGGGTGTGTGCATGTGTGTAAATATGGAAACTGAACACATGTTGTCAACTGAACAAATCTTAAACATAACAATGGACTCCAGAAAAAATTGTTACTAAGACTATAAACTCCAAATTCACTTGTCCAGTTATCTCATTAGCAGCTGTTTTGCACCCTAAAAACCTTGCACTTTCATCAATCTTCATATTCTAGCTAATTTTATTTTTGTTACATTATTGTACTGATTAAACGTGTGCTCTTTAGTTTCAGCCTGCTACTTCAAAATTAAAAAATTGACTACTTGTTTAAATCATGCACAATAAATCCCTCATTCCAAACTCCAAGGCACAATAGAATTTTCATTAAAATCAATTATTTTTTATATCATCCTTTGGATCAAGATTTAGTATATCATCCTTTGAACCAAGATAAATACCTCATTAAATCTAAGTTCACTAGCTACATGTAATGGTGTCCTACAAAGTTATCACCAATAATACAAACACTACTTTATTGGTTAAAATCAGCATGCAGAATATTTTCAACATTTAAAGACATGAATTATTACCTCTTTATCCAGTACAGAATATATGTGACATGTAATTATCAACTGTGAAGTTGAATTTTTCATCATTTTCACTAATTATATTTTCCCCTAAAAAATATTACACCTTTTTCCCTTTTGAATGTTTGAAGAGATGATTTATGTATTATCAGAATGCATTATCTATGATCAGACAATGAAGTGTTTAATGTATAATGGAGTTACAAAATACTGATCAGTAAATAATTATGCATATATCTCTGAACCATTAAATGCAGTCTGTCTGACCTGTTTGGTCTTTCTGATGACTTTCGGATGAGGCAGGAACCAGAGGTATACTAACTTAAAACACTAAGTCATATTGTATTTTACTGTTTTTATCCAATATACACACTAAGTTCTGTCCACATCTCCAAACGCTACACTAATGTTTATCTACAATGTTTCTCACTACCGGTATATTTGTCCACTCAGAATATCTATCACTCCATTGTGTCTATAAGGTATCTCTTCTCTTAACTCCCCATCTTGTATATCTGTCTGATTCTTTTTTTCAACTATATCTTATGTCTGCAGTCACTTTTTCTTCCTCTGCCCTGTGTCTGCATTTCATTCTGCTTTGTGTCCTTCGGCCTTCTGCTTTCCCTCTAACCACTATATCTGGTATCTATCTATACATAGTAATCCCACAACCTTTTAACACACAAAATATGACTGGCTAACGATTACTAGATGACAGACAGCCCCCAAATTATACCATAACTAAATGGTGCTCAGACAGCAGGAATATGACTAAGTTATCCATATGTCATGATGCTGACCTGTATACCCAGATTTGTTAAAGCCTTCCTGTACCCCCAAAAGTTTATTTAATAGTTACCCAGATTTATCATTGCTTTCCTCACCTCGCTCTGAAAATAACATTATTTATACCCCCAATAAATTAAAACTTTGAAACCTCTGATATTGGTACTGCTATATATTTTACTTTATCCCACACTAAAATCCCTTTGGTCATATGTCCCAAGAATCTCTTTGGTCATATATCTCTCAAGAAATTATTTATTTCTAAGTATCTGCTATTCAACTGAGCTGTTAAGGTAATGGTCTGCATCAGGATATGACTTATACCCTTTTCTTATTATTTTCCAGAATATTTACTTTATTAAGACCTTATTCTCTAAAACAAAATTTACATGTACACGATCATTAAGGTGATTATATTATTTTATATAAAAAAGGGTCTCAATAATTGCCTCCATTCTGTATGTTTTTCAAAAAGCAACCACTCTATATTGACATGAGCTGGAGTTTAAAAATGTCCACTGGATTCTTCATACATCAACAGAGATGATGTTTAAATAAACACTAGCACTTGTCATGATCATCTTAACAATAAAGTGTAAATATATTCTCCAATGCTTTACCACCTACTATCACCTTAATGCAAAATACCTTACCACTGAAGTCCTTTCTAAATAATAGTTTAAAAGAAGAAGAGGTCCCCACCGGATTATCTTTATGGCTCAGTATCCATACAAGTGATTTGTTTTATTTTAGTCAGTTCCTTTAACATTTTTTTTTACACCTATAATGATGATATGAAGAAGCACCCTTGACATATAAATCGCATTGTAATCTGTAGTGATTACCTTTCAAATTCTCCCAAATTTGTAGATATCAAAATGATGTTCAATTAATGCTAACAATGGAATAAATACATCTGCTAACATATTTTACGCTAATTTAAATTTAAAATGCAAATATACAGGATCTTACACGAGTACTCATTTAAAATGAAACTATAGAAACTAGTCAAATAATTTCTATCATTTGTGTGACCTATTATGAAAAAGACTGATTTTATTTGACTAAACCACAAAACAAGTGTAGTGAAATGTCTTGGAAATACCTTGGAATGCCTCAATCACTTCACCTTTCCTTTGCATCATATTATAACTTCATTCATGAGATACTGATGTGATACTATTTATGTGTTACATACATGAAAATTATGATATAGTTATATAAGCATAAATAACATGCTAGTCATGTGATAAAACTTATTTAGCTATACACAATATAGACATAATAAAATAATTATCTTTTATTATTTCTTGTTTCCTTTCACAAACGAATGCATTCAGCATGTGATTCCCTGGGAAAGGAAAATAAACAGGTTAAATACACTGAGATTCAGGACTGCTATTTAAAACACAGTTTAAATGGTGATGTTAATTATAGCTCTTTCAATTTACTTTGAAAGTCACGACAGACAAAGAAAATGTAAAATATGTATTGATTTAATTTAAAATCTGATGTTTTGATAATCACGAAGAGAACAAGCTGAAGAGGAGAACTGCTAGGTTACCAGTACATTTACTGGTTTTACCATAAATATTGAATGAAATGCTATTAAGTGGCAGACACTGGTTTATCTAAAGGGACCACATTCACTAAATGTATCAGTTTTGTAAAAGAAATATGATAAAATATAAAATCACAGAATGCTCATTACAAGTAAAATCAATGAGGAAAGTTAAATATGTACAGTTTGGCAAGAATTAGTGAATGACAATCATTAAACAAGATTATGGAACAAAGTCAGATTCAGTATGAGGGAAATTGTGGCCTCCATCAAGATGGTTACTCCATGCGGATTACAGTCATGCCAGGGCAACTATTTCTTGTAGTTTTCCAGACACCAATTTCAATAAAATAATAAAAGTTCTAATTTAATGAAGTGACCTCTTCCTAACTAAACTACTCTGGTGACTTAGTGGTTAGATAGTCCGCCTTGGAAGCGGGCAGTTGAGGGTTCGAACCCCTGTCATACCAAAGACTTAGAAAAATGGTACAAATAGCTATATCACTAGGCGTTCAGCATTAAGGTTAGTGTTAGGACTGGTCCGCATGGTGTCAGGATAATGTGACTGGGTGAGACATCATGCTACATGTCCGCGGCATGATGCCCAAGTGCTAGACATCACTATAAACTGCCACGCTGCAAACATTGTAGCGATATGACTGAAAAATAGTTAAAGCTACGTTAAAAATCCTAATCACACATACATACACTCTTCCTAACTAGAAAAATGCAAAGTGGTGAGAAACACAGGGGAAAACACTGAAGAGCAGTCAAAATTCAGAATGTTTATATCAGTTGCTTACAATGGCATTACACAAACCTTTGAGACAAATAGCTTCTTAGTTTAATTTACCAATATTGAATTTGTTAGTATAAAACACTTTACCACTAAAAATCAGATACAGATATCAAGGTACATGTACAAATCAGACTTAATTCATTTTAATATTTCTTGGATAATATACAAAACATAATTGTAAATTGTTTGTTAGCAATCAGCCTACAAAATATCAGAGTAATATTTTACTCATGATTATGGTGATTTATTCTTGGTTATGCTATAAATGCATGGAATATTACTTCTTCGAGTTTCGTGAATTTTATGTGGGAATCTTGTAAATTGAAATGTAACTGCTAATAAAAAGAATTATTCGACACAAAAGTTGATAAAACAAAGTTGTCAAACACTAAGTTTAAGTTGTCTGACTTTGCTCTTTTGATCAGATAAAAGATACAAGAGTTCATACGGTATTCTGATGGGTCTAAATACAACAGACAAATATAAACTCATGAAAAGTCAATTTCACATTATTTGCATCCATGTATATTTGGGCAAAAGGACAGGAACTAGGGTGACTCTTCCATCTAGATTGCTCCTTGGCATAGACCCTGATACTGTAAATTAATTTTAATGCCAAGACTTGAGTCTAGAGATAATTAGTCAAGCCTACAGTATCTCGAACAAAATGTATCCAATCAGATTTCTACATTCTTTATTAGCTCAAGGCCAGGCTGACATTCTGATGGTACAATAAAAATCAAGTTCTGAAATCTTTAGGATTCTACAACAGCTCTCTTGAGCAAACACCAAAAGCCTGAACTTTTTAAAATCCTTTTATGGTTTTCATATTGTGTGGCAAGAATATGGGGAAAGAAAAAGAAAGGAAAAATATTATTTCATATCACAGTTATCATCTGAATGGGTATGTAAGACACTCATGAACATATTTATTAGCAACGTGTACCAAAATTTCTAAACATGTACATGGTTTACAATATATGAAATAATGCAGATTATCTGAAACAATTAGACAATGTTTTTTAGCCTATATACTTGTCAGGCTTACTGAATAATTGACTGCTATTAAAATGTGCATGAAAATAGATCACTCAACTTGAGAGTCATTAATTTTTTGTGCATCTTTTACCACTTATTATGACAAAATTCAGTATGTACGATAGATACATCTATGTTGAACATGTCTGACAATTTACCAGATGTATGTGCTTAAATGATGAGTCCAACTGCAAACTGCACATAACTAGATCTGCCACTGCTTAATGTGCATACAGATCTGGGTCTGTACAGTTTGTTAGATGTAATTAGTAGAACAACCAACACAAACCTTAATCTGCAGGCACATAATGATAAGACAGGTCAGGATAGGTTATTTGCAATTTGATTCAACTTGTAAGTAAACATAGACAGTAGGTAAAACATCCCTAGGATGTGATATTGTAACGAACACCTATATACTACATACATGTACCTGATGAAACAAATTGATAATGCAAACAGATGTACTGTGACAACATGCACAATGGGATGCTTTTTGGATCTATAATGACAAATGATTACAAATGTGAAAGTGTTTCATTAAATAAAATGTAACTATTCAATGGTTGTTAACAAACAAGTTTCTCAAAGCTAGATAATTTAGTATAACTAAATTTGTATCAGCAACCAGTAAATCAATCGGTTGTAATAGTGTAATGTGTGTTACAACAAATTCTTCTCAACTTTGGCTTTTTTCTTTGAAGTAAAAATTATATTAAAAGAATAACTAAAACAAAAATTCTACTGCATAGTCTTCCAATGCAGAGATGTGGTTACATCAGTATATTTTCATTGGAATGTGTATTTCTTGTGTAAATGATGGCAGGTACATGTTTGTTTACATGTTTATCACTTTTGCAAACATATACAGTTAACCAAATTAAGCCGCTTGTTGCAGCCTTAAAAAACAAAATTATTTGTCAGCATTCTGTTTTGCAGCATTTTCCTGGTTCACATACTATACCTGGAGAGGTCTGGCTAGGAATATCCTCCTCCTCAAGTGAGTCAGATAGAGAGGAGCCATGCATCACATTAAGTTCTGGATCATTTCCTGCACTGTCTGGCTCTTGGACCACAACCTCCCGTTTCAGTTTCATCCTGTACTCTGTAAAAGAAAAAAAGTATTTTATTATTTGGTCCATATTGTTATTTTCTTTACTTTTTCAATTTGCTTCTCTAGTTCAGGATCTGACAGGAACGGATGTCCAGGAAACTGATGGAATTTCCAATCCACAAACTTTGGCAACCTATCATATAAAGCACTGCATTTTGTGTTAGGGAGATATATCATTACAAATGTTATGTTACAAATAACATTTTTCACTTTTATAAATATGTTTTGTTTTTGTTTTTATGGTTTAACGCCATTTTTCAGCACAATATAGGCTATACATGGCGGCCAGTATTAATGGTGGAGGAAGAAACCGGACAAATCCCGGAAAGAACCACCGACCCACGAGAAGCTACTGGCAAGCTTTCTCACATAACTACATTTGCCGAACCTTAGACTCGAACACACGCAGACAGAGGTGAGATGGCAGTGGTCCGTAACGAACAACGCTTTAGACCACTCGGCCACTCGGGGCCCCTCATAAATATGTAAGTTGTAATTTAATTGGTGAATGAAAAGGTCAACTGTATTTTTGTCCATCAGATCACACCATTAAGTTGGAGATCTCAATCTGAATCTGATTGCAATAATTCAGTAATCAAATCTTTTTTTGGTAACAGAATAGAGCCTAAAGCCCATCATTCTGGAAAAGTATTAAACCAATCAAAAGCAACTTGCTGAAATTGTGGATTTTTTATGATTCTGAAATATTCAACATAGAAATGAAATCAGAGGACTATTTTTAAAAGGCTCTTGAGGACCCCCTAAAAATGCTTCTAATAACTAAATTGATACATGTTTTGCCGTAAACTTTACAACAATGCTATACACCATACATATATTTAAAACATGCTTTTTATGTCGCATGCACCTGAATGTATGCTTCACAAATTAAAATATAGAAACATTAGTCAATCATAACATATTTCCTTTATATTTAAATCATTCTTCACAAAGGTCTAAAATTATTAATCTTCTGTGGCATTTCTTTTATAAATCATTGTTACAGTGTTACATCAAGTATCAACAGTTCATATAGCAGTAAAGAAAGTCAAAGATATATCATCAGGTAAGTTATTACTGAATGATAGATACATCAATCTATCACGCCTAACCTAATCACTGCTGCAATAACACCCAGCCTTCAGGTTTTCATCTCAAATAAATCAATGAAATAACTGATTAGTGAACAACAATTATGCATGTTCTGCAGTCTCAAATATTTTAATTTTGAACGCTGCAAAAGATGTATTGTTGTTATTCTATAAGTCACTACATGTTTCACAGAGTTCAAAAATTATGAAAAGGCTCTCAAATGTAATTAAATCCATAGATTTTGCTATGATGTTCAAAGATTTTCCCTCATTTTCCAGCAAACAAAGTATAAAGTTGCCAAACCTGTTTGGTTCTTAAAATAATGCTTTATACCAGAAAATTTAAGATGATAATTCAATAATTCAAGATTCTGAAAAATCAATGAATTTAAAATGAGGACAAAATAATTGTCCGGGAATAATGATGAGCATGCAGACAATTTGTTCCAGAAAATTCTGCTGGTTTCTTGCAAAAACAATAAAAAGTCAGAAAATATTTGCTTCCTTTCTACCCTCAATCGGTCATAAATGCTCTAAACAATGAAATCTAATAATGGTATGGAAGACCAATGGAACATGTTACTGGATGGGCATGACAAGTAACCAAGTTTCATGGCATCATCTCATTAGGTAGAGGTGTAAAAGGGATTAAAAAAATAATTCATCAAGGACCTAGACTCTGAAGACCATGACTATGATACATTAAAAACCATCAGAATAAAAAGCAAAACTGTACAATTATTCATTGCAGTATTTCAAATACTTTTAACATATAAAACAGAAACCAAATAAAATCCTAAACATCCATTTATAACCATGACTTTACTTACTCGACCACATAGACATTTAGCATGATAACCCACACAGTCACATTGCCCTGACACCAACCTGACCAGTCCTAAGACTAACCTGTGAATGCTGAGCATAAAGCGAGGCAGTTGTTTAGTACCATTTGTATAAATCTTTCAGTATGACTCAGCTGGGGTTTTGAACACACAGCCTCCCACATCCAAGGCAGACACTCTAATGACGTAGGACACTCAAGCTGTCCCCCACATGTGGTAAGATGCACACTTTTTAGTCACAATATACAGCGATCCTCATGAACAGCCTATGTGAACAGCGGCCACCCACTTTTTATGGCCAGAATCCCATAGAAGTACTCCTCAAGAAAGGCCACCCCTCTAACGCAACTAGTATCTATCATATTAATTTAAAACTATAAACTGTACCCATTACAATTAACCACATTTCATTTTAATAATGTCAATAACCAATATCTAATTCATACAGTTTTGTAAGTAATCCAATTATCTTTATTGATGTCAGGTTTTTATTACTGAAGCAAGTACAGTGGAACCCCGCTATAACGCGCCCCGCCATAACGCGAATTCGGATATAACGCAGTCGTAGCATGGCTTGCAAAATTTCGTATATTCATTCACACATGGAGAAATAAAATTTGGAGAAAAGTAAAAAAAAAAAAAAAACAAGAAATTAACTTCATTTTGGGCATGAGATTAGTTGTGACTTTTAAAATAATATGATCATGGCATGGTTCCTGAAATTTGAAATTCATTTACGTGTATTTTTATCGGACCGTGAAAATATTTGTTTAATGTGCGAGAAATAGTGTGTAAAACATTTATTATAATTTGGTGGAAGAATTCGCATATGACTTTTAATAATAAACGATCGGAACTTAACAATTTATCTAGGTTCTTTAAGTGATTTTGGAGAAGTGATCATGTATGAATTCTAAAATAATACGAAATATATAACGTATGAGAAATAGTGTGTACAACGCTTGGCTTCTGAAATTTATCAATTTGAACAGGTTGTGGTGAAGCTCCGTATTCTACTCTAGAAGAGAAAACTGGTTTCATTAGGTTTTTGAATTGTTAAGCCGAAGTAAACATTATCGGAAGTGTTACTTATTACGGATCCATGAGTAAAGCCAGTAAATCATCTTTGTGATTGTCTTCCATGAATTCTGTATACAGTCGTTGCTCAAACAATAGCAGACATGGGCTTCTTATTTAACTGCAATCACAGCCAAGCAGCAGACAAAGCTGTGGTTGATACAAGAGTCGCACAATTTAATAAACATCAAAGGACGAAAGCCGCCAACATGTATGCTGTGCTTGGCGGTGTGATCAAACAACAAACAGATGAAAGTAAATAATATCCACTTTATTATCTGTAAATTAAAAGGGTATGAAATTGTACATCCGTTCAGCTTAATTTTGTTTTATATAAAAAGTGATTTGTAACCATTGCAGGCCTTCATTACTTAGTTATCGAGCTTTATCTGTGTACGTTGTTTGCTTATATAAAAAAATATTTTACTGTTATGGAAAAGCAAGTTCAAAAACGCAAGTCGTTTTCTACTAAAGAGAAACTGTATGTAAGTTATTTGCATGCTGAAATCATGCGTTGATTGTTAATTATTCTTGCAGTTGTCGCATATGATAAAATTTTAGCGGTATGAAATTTGTACAGACACCGTATGTATACCCGGGAATAGCTGCATCCAATGACTGTACAATATCAGACAGTAAGTAAATGGTTTCAATAATTTGTTCATCTCATATTTTACACGACAAATTCAGACTATTACAAAATTATTGAATATTTTAAATCTACGATTTTCAATGAAATTACATCCATTATGGATGAACTGCATGCCACGACGGCACAGTAACATACGGTGTTGATACACTTTTCATGATATAGCGATAGTCTGGTATTATCGGTCAATCTGTATTATCGTTCAAACAAATAAAAATTAGTAAATGTTTCTAATGCACAGTAATAACCTATAAATATATTAGCCATCGATTATTTTGAATATATCTTAATTAATGCATTCCAGTTAATATTCATCGGATGATAAGCCGACTTTTGATCATTGTACATGTATACACGTACATGTTCTCAGAAAAAATATTGTAAAACCCCGCATTAACGCAACCCTGCTTTATACGCGATCCGAATTTATGGACCCTGATCATCGCGTTATAGCAGGGTTCCACTGTATTGGTTAAAATATACATGATTATGTTACATGTATGTATCATTTGCTTACATACATATACATACACTAATTTCTCATACAAATAGTCTCACACATACACACCCCTTCTTGGAAGGCCACCCATCTTATGTGTCCACTTTACCAGTGCAGAAGGGGTGGCTGCTTATAAGGGGACCACTATAAAGTCCTGGTTCCATCACATTTATAATTCAGGCGATTCCATTTTTTTCAGCACTACTTTTGGGGGGGGGGGGGTTTTGTTACAAAATGTCCCCTTCTCGTTTCTAGACAACATTTTGACATGCAAACAAGTAAATATAAATAAAGGTATCATCTTTTCCAATGTGAATGTCTAGGTATGGTCAATTTTGTTGATTCAACTAATGCAACCAATCATACAGTACAATCACCATGGAACTTCACAATACATTATCCATAGAGTAATTTTTATTTTCAAACAGGCAAATTCAGGTTGTTTAACTAGGTGTACATATTAATGATTATATGATTTTAAACATGGTGTCATAAAGCATTTATTAAATTTAATCAGTTCTCCGATCTATGTTTCAAGGAGTTATGTGAAATAATCAACGTATACTGAGTGCCTTGTACAATAAATACATCATTGACACACTGGTTCAAGCGCTGTAGAATCTTGATTGTCAGCCTTCATTATAATACTCATGTAATTCATATATTGGTATTAAAGTACTTATTTGTGAAGGCAATACACTACTGATAATTCTCACCCTGTAAAAAAGGTTAACATGACATTTTCATTTTCATGAAGAAACAATACATAAAAATATGATAAGATATTTATCTGAATTATGCTCTTATTTTAAACATGTACCTATATAGAACACATATTTGTTTTTATGACTGAAACTTTGACACATCCATTTCCTACTTGTATAGTATGTTGATCCAGTTGTGTATTATACCCTATATCTGATGTTTATTCTGTTTTTTTCCTTCAGATCATCAATGGGGGCCCTAAGTAGCCAAGTGGTCTAAAGCGATTTCCGTTATGGATCACTGCTATCTCACCTCTGTTTGCGTGGGTTTGAGTCTTGGAATCGGCTACTGTGGGTATGTGAGAAAGCTTGCCAGTAGTGTTACGTATATTTGATATAAGTCATT
Organism: Unio delphinus; assembly: GCA_029339505.1. Taxonomy (NCBI): domain Eukaryota; kingdom Metazoa; phylum Mollusca; class Bivalvia; order Unionida; family Unionidae; genus Unio; species Unio delphinus. The sequence goes on along the minus strand of JAQISU010000058.1, from coordinate 13,335,247 downwards.
TATATTTATTTTTGTTTGTTTGTTAGATTTAAATTTGGCATTTTAAGTTTTAAGATTCGTTCACTGAAGGGGGGGGGGTGACCTGTACTTTACAGAGTAAACACCTGGTGTTGACCTCATTTCTGACCTGGCTTCAGAGTTGTAAACAAGCTTTTAAAATGATTGGTTGGTTCCAAGGACAAAATGGAGTTTTGTATAAACATCTTTCTATTTTAGTTGGGTCATATGCTGTTTACGTGATTTCTTGAACGTAAAATTGTTCCGAGAGATTCTAGAAGATCGTGACCTCTTTCTTGTTTTTGTAAATACAGGTATATAAACTATGTTTTGGAGCGAGTCATTCAGTAGAAGTTGGGCTTTTAGAATATTAAGTTGTGTCTTTTTGAGTTATTATAAATTAACTTTTCCTGTAAATTATGTCAATTCATTTGGATCAAGAGGAATTATTTTGTTATTTATCTGGAAAAGAATTGTGCTCATAGAAATTTTATCAACAAGAACTGACTTCATCAAGTGACATTGTCTTCCATATTGGATACTTCTCTGGAATTCAAACTTAAAATCATTTGGACATTTTATTACCAGGACTTTTGCAATTTCTCTAGTGGATAATATTTTTTATTATTTTTGGATTAATTTTGGAATTGATTCTTAAAACCGTAAGTTTAGTTTTCTTTTCTGAAAAATATTTGTACTCAATAAATTGTTTATTAAGTTTTACAAGCTTGTTATTTTCACTCTTTCTCTGTTACTGTTCATTCGAGCATAAGCACGTAACAGTAGCTTCTCGTGGATCGGTGGTTTTCCTGGGTTTTTCCTCCACCATTAATACTAGCCACCATGTATAGCCTATCTTGTGCTGAAATATGGCATTAAACCCCTAAGCAACAACAAATTATCAATGATACTGAACTGATGAACCATTTTCATATGTTGCCTGATACTCAACTGATAAACAATTTTCATGTTGCCTGACCCAGGTTGGTGTCAAAAAAACATGTATAGATTTTTCTGGTTTCATCATTATCAATTTCAATGCCATGCATTAAAACTTTCAGAAGTCCGATATGTGGGCAGAGGCGAAGGAAAGGACTAGAACAGTGCAAGCAGGTCTAGAACAGTCCAGGCAGCTATCAAGGTATCTGATGCAGAAGAAACAGCCATAAAGACCTAACTCTTTATATTCATATCTTTTACATTTTTTCCATTTACCTTGTAATCAGCACCATATACAGCGCTTAAAGAAAACAAATTCAGACATGGGCCCTGGGATGGTAACAAAAGTTGTTTGTAGGTGCTGTTTAATATGTTTTGTCAGCATCGTTAGCTTGCATTACTTATTCTGGTGTATCTGCAAAAATCAATGGCCAATTTTTGATCAAAGACAAATGTCATCATGAACCGCTATTGATCCCTTTATTACTTATAAGTTATAACCCCACAAAAACAACCCCATTTGGTCTAAAATCTTGATTACACAATAAAGTAATTGATTACTTTTGCATATGTTAGTCTTAATGATAATCCTATTACTTATCCATGCATCAATGCACTAGTCATGATTAGGGCTGTCAACGGGTACCCGGGTAATCAGGTACCCGACTGTAGTGAAAAACCAGGGCATTGAAAATTAATGACAAGTACCCGTTCACAAAAATTTGTCGACAACACTATCAAAATATCATATATCATCACTCATCAGCAGTATGCTGGTCTGAGTTGCAGCTCCAGTCTTTATTTAGGAGTAGGACCACCGGTTATGCATCAGCGGCCCACTACTAAATGGCTGCTGCACGCTGTACTGTGCAAACAGCTTCACAGTTCAAAACAACACTAATATGTAGACTACTCATGTTAACATATCACTTCAGCAACTGCTTGATCACATGGTATCACTGGTACATCATCATTCATTTTCAGCTTTTTACATGTCATCCATGATTCACATCAGAAATGCACCTCTCTACTCCTTTGATGGTAGCATCAGCTTCAGTTGGGTGGCTAGATTTGTATATCAGCGTACAATTGGTGAGACACTGGATGATGATCTATGACACTTGAGAGTGGCTGAGTGTATAGAATGGAGATAACAGGTCCAAGAACAGATCCCTCTGGAACACCACAGCTTAGTTCAGCTGAGCTATGAGTGTATTCCATTTGTAGATACAATTTGTGTCCTGTTGACAAAGTAGGATGAACCACAGTAAGGCTGTATCATGAATGCAACATACATGCTGGAGACAGTGAATTAATATATCATGGTCTACTGTGTCAAATGCTGCAGACAAATCAAGGAGTTTGAAGACTGTAATCTTTTTTTGTGAAGATAAGGGTATTTGTTGTTTGTGCAGTTTGACGACTTGTGAGTACATTTGGTATCATCACACTATCAATATTACTATATGCAAATGTTATACTTTATATTTCTGGGTCTCTGCGAGTTAATCAATGAATGCATATCTAGTCTTTTACCCAGATTCCTCTCACACTAAATTAATTTCACTTAATATCAAGATTTTTGAGAGGATATATAAAATAAAAACTGCTTATCTAATTATCTACAAACTGTGTGTGCATGTCTGTGTCTGAATTTTGAATTTATTTTTATTCAGCACATTCCAATCTTTCCGTTAACTGGATCACTAAAATTTTGTATTGTGAATGTACATGAAATCAAAACAAAACTTGGCCATCATCTATCAACAGCATTTGTGTGTGGTTTTTAATTATTTTATTCAGCATACAGTGTTTCAAGAAAAAGTATTGCATTATTACAAAACCACATTGCATTAGTATGCGATAGTATTGCAATATTATAAGATAACATTGTATTATTACTAGATAACATTACATTTTATCAAGACAATATTGCATTGTTATAATCATACTGAATTTAAAAATGGTTACAAGATTACTATGCATTTTATGAGATAATATTGGTTTACAATGAGACACATTATTATGAATTAATATTACATTATTATAAGATAGCATTGCATTATTATTACAGTAATTATTACAGTATTGCATTATTATGAGATAAGATTGTATTATTACAAGATAACATTATATTATACTGAGATAACATTGATTTATTATGAAATTACAGGTCAAGTCAAATACCCAACAAACTGTGGTACTGCTATAAAAGACAGAAAGGGGAGGGTGGGGAGAACTAGGAGAAAAATTAAGTAAATAAACATTTCATTATCCACAAGCTATATTAACAGCTGTAATAATGTATGAACATAATTTGAAAAATCTTGGAAAGTATGTGTAAAGTGTTGAATTTGAATAAGAATCTAACCATAAAAGTGAACGTATTGAGCATTAAGATTTTATCACATTTAATCCAAGGAAGTCCTTGTGAAGGGTTACTTCGACCTTTCTCTCTTCATCTATTTGAGTGCAACTGATCTGACAATTAACCTCTTCTGTGAAACAATAGACAAACCACACAGCATTTACTCACCATCTGCCTAACTATTTTTCTTAAAATTCCATCAATTCATGAATATTCTGCATAGTTTGATTCTATCATTAGAATCTACATGATGTGTGTATATGTAGTTGGGCTAAAGTACATTCTGCATTGAAAGTGGTGGCTTTTCCACAATTCGAACCCATTAAGATTAAGAATTTACAAGAGAAATCAGATACTTTCATGAACCAGTAACACAAAAACATTTTATGTGCATCCATCTGTAACCATGAAGTAAGTGTTAAAGCTACGTTAAAAATCCAAATATCACACACACACACAAGTAACACAGCCACCGAAATGAGATCTGTCATTTTTCTTCTCATAAAGTTGAAGATCCTGCAATTTTTTTTACAATTTACATCTGCCTGTCATAGTTTGATGATTGTAAAAATATAAAGCTATATTTTTTTAGAAACATTTAATCTAAGACAGTCTACGTCCAACATATCACCATGTTTTATAGATAAATCTAAACATAAATCCTATTCATCAGAAACAAGTGTTGATCCTATCTCGGAATAATGCAGTCCATCTTGTTATAATGCAATGTTATCTTGTTATGAGCACAATACTGTCTTGAAATAAAACAATGTTATCTTTGTAATAATGCAATACAATCTAAATAATGCATTATCTCATTATAAAGTAACATTTTCTGATAACAATGCAATAATGTCTCATAATAATGCAATGTTGTCTCATGAGAAGGCAATGTTATCTTGTACTGATGTAATGTTATCTCATTATAATGTGACTGTTAGTGGTCAGAGTATCTGCCTCAGATACAGGTCACCGCTTTGAACCCCAGCCATGTCCTGCCAAAAGACTTATAAAAATGGTACCAGCAGCTGCCTCGCTAGGCGCTCAGCGGTAAGAGGTTAGTGTTAGGTAGGACTGGTTGGCCTGGGTGGGACATCATGCTACATGTCTGCAGCATGATGCCTCAGCACTAGACATCACTATAAACTGCCATACTGCAGACATTGTAGCGATATGAATGATTTTTTAAAAAAAATCTATGTTAAAAATCCAAATCGCACACACAATTATAAAACAATGATGTCTCATTATAATGCAATGTTATCTCATTAAAACACTGATTTTATTTTTTTAACATGGTACTAACAGATTTTTGTATGCAAGAATTTTTTTTTTTCTTATTTCATGCTACTTCATCTAAAGTAAAATATGTCACAAGTCCTATGCTCTACCAATGGTTTATTTATGACCTTTTTAGCAGTAATACTAATGGATAAATAGAAATATGCACTAAATCTAGGATCTCAAACACATGGCCCACAAAATGATTGGCATCATAAGGTGTCATGAGAGAAAACAAAGGTGGTGTGGCCCTTGGGCCACTGAAAATACCCTCATGAGGCCCATAGTGTTGTTTGAGTTTGAAAACCTCTGCACTAAATGCTATAGACTGGTAATATAATTTCTATTGTTCTTATAGAGTTCAACATGATTTTCAGCACAAGATGGGCTATATGTGGTGGCCAGTATAAATGATGGCGGAAAAACTCTGAAAGAACCACTGAACCATGAGCAGCTAGCTATTGGCAAGCTTTCTCACATACCCACATTGGTCAAATCCGAGACTCAAACCCATGCAGACAGAGGTGAGATGGCAGTGATCCATAAATAATGGAGAGTGCTTTATACCACTCAGGGCCCCCACAGAACTGGCTAAAATGTGCCAGTTAAAACTAAATTTTAAATTCAAAACTATCTGGAAATATCTAATGTAATGTAACAACATATTTTTGAGACCTGATTTTATCACACCAAAATTTCACACAGTGAAGGAATCAGATTATGTGTCTGGATTTTAAATTTTTTGAGTGACCAGTCAAAACTGCACACAGACTGACCAAATTTTTACAAAAATCAGGTTAAGTTGGTGATTTCAAGTAAAAAGTGGCCAGGACATGAAACTGATGGGTCCAATAAGGAAACAGAAAAATTTCTACACTTCTGCACATGCATGAACGAAATAGCCAATGAAAAACTGCATTTCAAACTAGGCATCGAGCCAAACAGAAATCACTTGGACGCAGATTTTGGGGGTTGTATTAATAAGAAGTTGTCCCTAAATTATGTTTTCTACTCGTATATCAAGCAAAAATGACAAGAATCTCCAGTAGTTAACAAGTTAATTACAGTACTTTGTCAAAGAAAAAAGATGGATGATTCTTTACTTAGGTTTAGAAAGAAAGAAAAAAAACTTTTAAAAAAACTATTAGGTGAACAACAAATGATCATTTTAACTGATTAAAGTTTTTTCCCGTATTTTTAAATGTGCTTTGCTGGTGTGAGTTTACCATAAGAAAATTTAATATAAAAAGGTTTTGCAGTGCTGGACAAAAGGTATCAAAAGTGAGAAGGGAAAAAAACCTGCAAAGAAAAATCCCAGAAGATGAAACAAAATATGTGCCAAGAAACAAAACTAAAATGAAAATATATTGCAAACCTGTCAAAAAAAGGGATACATACTAAAGATAAATGCAAAAAAAAAAAAGAACAAATCCTTAAAATAAAAGGTCAACATTTTTCTATTGAAATAAAAATAAAGTCAGTTGGAACATCATCACAGGATCCATTCCATGACAAACATCTTGCCTTCTTAACCACCTCTGACACTGTGGTGGAGGGCACTATTCTACACCCCCGAGGACACAGGATCCAAATTATGCTTTTCTACTATACAGTCGAGGTGACCTAAGTGATTAAAGAATCTACCTTGGATGCAGAAGGCTGTGAATTAAATCATTGCCGAGTAATACCAAAGACTTATCAAAATGGTACTAGCAGCTGCCTCGTAGGTACTCAGCATTAAGAGGTTAGTGTTTGGATAACATGACTGGGTGGTACATGATGCCCCAGTGTTAGACTATAAACTGCCACACTGATGACATGTAGCAATATGACTGATTTTTTAAAAGCTATGTTAAAAATCTAAATCACACACACATCCCACACTTCTATACCTCCAATTTTTAGCAGTCAGTTACTTGCACCAAAATAACAAAATGAGAATCTTTGTTGTCATCAAAAATCAGCTGATAATTATAAGGCAGGTAACTAAACTAGCTCTTGTCAACATACAATATATTTTCTCCTTCACCCAGACCTCCCACTGAGATATATTGTTTCTAAACCACTTTAATTCCAATTACAAAAGAAACATGAAGTGTTCTGAGACACAACTATCTATAAAATATTCAGATAATTGTACTTACTTGAACTCGAATATTTAACATACTTATCTTACCTGGAACATGGTGCAAATACCTTAATGACTCATACACACCAAGTTTTTTGTTGCTTGTTTTAGCAACAACACAAATACATACACTACAGAGATAAGCTTTGTGAAAAAAAGTTGTACTATACAATGCAGAAGACCAATGGTTAAACTTGCATTAAACAACATGGGGGAAAATGTGGTAAAAGTTTTCAAAAACAATATTTTGGTTGTTCATTGTATAAAAAAAACTTCATATAAAGATAATGTCACTATCATCTCAAGTATCTTACCATAAAAATCAGTTTGAAAGCCTTTTACACTTGACTAATTTGTTTAATATATCCATGGATTCAATTATTCAAGATTATGTTCATGACATAGTAGAGTACCAACCATTGATACATTGTGATTCTGAGCGATCATAATTTCCACCAAAATATGTATTACTCTACAAATACTTAATTTCTACTGACCCATCAAACAGCATGAAAGAATTTGCCTGAGCAACTGTATCATCAAAAAGCAAGAAAGAATTTGCCTGTGTAACTGCATCAACAAAAAGCATGAAAGAATTTGCCTGTGTAAAGTTCTACATCATCAAAAAGCATGAAAGAATTTGCCTGAGTAACTGCATCATCAAAAAACATTAAAGAATTTGCCTTAATAACTGCATCATCAAAAAGCATGACCGAATTTGCCTGTGTAACTGCATCATCAAAAAGCATGAAAGAATTTGCCTGAGTAACTGCATCATCAAAAAAGCATTAAAGAATTTGCCTGTGTAACTGCATCATCAAATAGCATGAAAGAATTTGCCTGAGTAACTGAATCATCAAAATGCATTAAAGAATTTGCCTGAGTAACTGCATCATGTGTAACTGCATCATCAAAAGAATTATCTGTACATCAGCATCTTTCATGCTATAGTTTTGTTCACAATATTTAAATAGAAGAATTGCATTTCTTTGCAACAGTATTAAAGAATGTCTCAAATGAGAATTGCAGAATACAAAACTGGTCAAACATAACCTAATTTTTTTTTAAAACTTATCATAATCACATAAATTGGAAATGACACAAGATAAAGTAAATATGGGTAAATCAACTGACATTACATTTTAGACCAGGTACATAAAATAATATGAGCAATCTAAAATTACAAAACATACCTGCATCAAAAGGCATATCAACAGTCTTGAAAATATGTGCAGTTTCAAATCAAAATCAACTTCCTGATAACGAGGAAACAGATGTACAATATTACATACTGCAGAAATCTCTTGGCAAAAATGTCTCTCTTTAAATAGTTTGCTATGACACAGTATCTGATAAGCTCTATTAGAAATGTAGCATTGTTATGTACTTCCAAAAATGTAACAGGTTCGGCATAGCATTGCTACCAAACAAATAACTGCATCAGTAGCAAACTAAAATTGCAGAACTGAACCAGTCTGATAGGTTTTGATTAGCTTTAAGTCTCACCTTATTTGACTTCTGCATAAAAGACACAACTTTTATGCTGCCAAGAATAGATTAATAAGGATGATGATGGCTTTTTCTTGGCCTGTCTAGACGCTTGATATTGACGAAATTTGCCTCTCAGTGGAGATATGAGAGTATCATTACATACTCTAAAATTCTGCCCAATTTTAAACTAATCTCAGTGACGAATAAGCAAGTCATCTCCAATCAAAGCCTGGAGACAAAATAAAAGCAATCCTACAAATTACTGTTCCACTCAGACTTAAAAACAGTCCCATTTCTAGACTAAGTGTTTCAATTTAATATGTAGAAAGCAACTTCCCAATATCTAATTTCTTTGAACTGGAAGTTATCCACAAACTCTCAATAAATGCCACAGGCCTAGGAACTTCTAGAGCAAGACAAAGTACACACTACCTAGGTTAGGTAACAGTGTGATAAAAAACAAAATTGGCATCGAAGGTAAATAAAAAAATTTTGTTTGTATTATTTTTTTGTCCATCACATGGAAGTTCATGTCACAGTTTCCAGTCTACTGTCAGGCAAAAAAAAATTTGTCTTTCCAAGAGCACTGGTTATAAAATTAGGGTAGGTATGAGGTTTAAAAAAAAAAAAAAATTATATATATATACTAATTCATAATGGTTATATATGTGATGTGATTAGGATTTTAAGCGTAGTTTTGAAAATTTGTAAGTCATCACTCCAACGTTATCAGTGTGGCAGTTCATAGTAATGTCTAGCACTGGGACATCATGCCAAAGACATGTGGTATGATGTCCCACCCCAGGCCACCCAGTCCTTACACTAACCTCTTAATGATGGGTACCTAGCGAGGCAGCTGATATAGTACCATTTTTGGAAGTCTTTGGTATGACTCTGCCAGGGTTCAAACCCTAGATGGCCACTCTAACCACTTAGCCACCGGAGCAGTGTCAGATAAACCAGCTCAATTAGATGCACAAATAAATTTGTTCCATATTTTCAATTTTGCTTTTAAAACTGGAGGGGGAGGTCAAGGGGTTGACAACAAAAACAGGGACATTCAGCCAGTTGGAAACACACCTTTTTGCCTTACTAGTTTGGATGTGAAATACTGGCATGATTGGTACCATTTATTTTTCTTCCTTTTCATACATGAAAAAAGGGATGGAACATTAAAACAGGGTTTGTTTACTTACTGGGACATAACTTTGGCCCATATTGCAAAGACAAAAATCATCGTATAATAATAATAAAAGTTCTGTCAGGTTCACAGCTAATATCCCCATGTTATGATATCACATGTTAAATGAAAGCACAATGGATTATTTCTTCTCAGTATATGTTGAACACATAGTTTTATGCAGAAAGCCTTTTTCTTCTTTCAATTAGTCTGACACTAACATTACCTAATTGATGGTTTTCTTCCCTGTCCTAACCTCAGGCCATTCAAAAAATGCAGAACAGGTTTGAGATGTATAACTAATATTGTGCAGAATTTTTTTTTCTTTTCTGCCATGACCCTGACCTTTTACCCCCAAATTCATTGGTCTTCATCCTCACCCAAAATATGAGGTACGTCATGCAGAAACAATATTATTATTTACAATCCATTATTTCATTTCATTTTTTTAATCAACAATGTTTGCTAAGACTAGATAACAAAGAACTTTTTCATTTGTGATGTGGTCCATGTAAGAGATGGTTCTGTAGCATCTCATATTTCAAGTGCATGCATTCTTCATTGTAATTCTGCTGTCAGAGTCCAGGCCTCTCACGAATACAAAAAGACTGAGATGACTAGCGCTCTCAATAGTCTGATTTTAGTTTTCAGACAAATATTCTTATCTATCCAGATGGGCCTTAGCTCGACATAGCTGCCATTGTTTGTGCTGCTTGTGACAAAATTTCTGCTCTTGATCCTTCGGTGACTATGGAATCAAGATATTTGAACTGACTTTCCTCTGCCTTTAATCTTGGCTGAGAATATGTATGCCACTATTTGTCATCAGCTTTGTCTTCTCAGCACTTATCTCCTTGTCAAATCTGAAAGATGTTTCATCCAGGTTCTTCTCTAAGGTGGCAAGCTTGTCTTCACTGCCTGCCAGCCCATCAATGTCATCTGTTTTGCTGTGCTTCTTCCATTCCCAAACCCTGCCTGTTCTTTAGCAATTATTTCTTCTGCTTGTGGTTTCAGGCTGTTCAAGATTATCTTCACCTTACTAGCATGGCTGATCAAACTGATAGTTCTGTAATTTTGGCATTGCTGGAAATTTTCTTATGGTTATAGAGTTCTTTACAAATACTCTGTCCATCTTACTGCAATGTCACTCGTTTCTGTGAAGCATTTTCATTTTCGTCTTGAATGGTACTGACTTTTGGTTGCTTCTGTCTGGCAAGGTCTTTCACAATTTGGAATGCCTTTTTGCTTTTATTCTTTATCAGACTGCTTTCTATACACTTTTGTCCAATCCAATCTTCTTTTGCTTTCTTCAATTTTTTTCTGATATTCTTGTTTATTTCTCGGTAGTTATTTGCCCTTGTTGTGTGTCTGGTGTAAAGTAGCAAACATTTCCAACAGATTTGGAGGTGAATGTGAATGATGTCCCTTCAATAGCAAATGCTTAAAAATAGTACCTCATGTAGGCAGCAAAAGTTACTGCCTTTTGTCTATAATATAAACAGAAATAGAATTGAGGACTTTTTGTCTTTGGGAGGGTTGGATTCAGGAGGTAGTATGGCTTACATTCCTAATGTTAATGTGATCAGTGAACATATACAATGGAGAAACTTGGGGATTAATCCAGGACTTGAAAACAGCATTAATCCACTAGCCCAATGCTGAAAAATTTCTTATCAGACTAGCAGCTTTTATGATTTCAATAGTCTGGCTGTCTTAGACAATGTCTTTAAAGGAGACCAGAAACCAATGAAAATATAGAATAATAATAACATCACTATAGAAGATAATCTTATTCTGAAGTATCATATGCATCCACAATGCCAATATTTAAATATTGGAATATGTTCTAGTAGCTGAATTTCCGTGACATCGTATGCAAAATTTCCGTACCTATTCGGTTACTCTCGTGATGTGACATCACAGTAGCGACTCCAGCATCTCGACTGACCGTTTTGCATTGCTTATGGGTGTAAATAGCACATGAAGAAAAGACTGGACAACATTTTTTTTTTCCAAAACAATAAAGGCATAAAGAAAGCATTGAGACATAATTACAAGCGAGTCGATTTCAATGCAACACATACAGCAGTCCATGCTCATTACATTTCTCAAAGGAATGTTACAAGAGCGATCCTAAAAAATTGCAGTGCTAGGATACGCTAATGCTAGGCCTAGACTAAAAGTCGAAACAGTTCCAGACATGCAGTTGTGTGAGTTACGAAAATAGGCAAAAGGCCAAGTAAGTGACCACAAAATGCAACAATCAATTCACAGATATTTTATCTACACCATCAGTGCTAATAAAAATATGACATGCCAACTCTTCATTATGCTGATGAAATGAGTAAATGTATTTTCAAAATCACACTCTAAATCAAGTCACCACTGTCCTATGTGAAATTGAGATATGACTTTAGTCAAATGGAAGCTTTGCTGAAAAATAAATAAGATTCCTAACCCCTGACATGGTTGTGTTTCGAGAAAATACAATTTTCAGTAATCTTAAAAAAAAAATAAAATTAATTTTAAAAAATTAAAAAACTTTCAGTCTATGCCTATTATGCGAAGAATGTATAAACGGTAATCTGTAATGATTGGAATTGATATAAAACTAACCCTTGGGCAGTTTAAATAGCAGCAATTAAAAGAAAAGAGGTCAGATATTAAATCAAAGTTTCACAACTGGCTGAAAAAATCAATTGGGGGAGGTGATTGATAATGACCCAGCCCACTTGCCCCAATTTTCAAGCACCCATGGGACACGCCATTTCTCCCTGTGATACCCTTTATTATCCCATAGGACAAGACCCTTTTTTTCATATTCTGGTCTGCATAATAGATAGAGGTTAGAATTAAGTACACCAAGATAATGGCAGTGTAACAAATTAACAATTATTCCTTATCATTGCACTTATCTTATGACAAGGACTGATCCTATGACATAATGCAAAGAAACCATGTGCTACAGAGTTTGTATGTAAGCACCAGAACTTGATTGGCAATTAAATGATGACCAATTTTGTTATAACTTCGATGCCAAAGACTTCATTTTAACAGTTCAAATATGCAGTCAAACGTTACTGTACATGTGGTAACTGTTTTCCCACATTTTATATCCCACCTTATTTCCTTTCGTTTAAGTCTTAAGACATGTAATACTGTTTACTGAATATAATATTATTCTGAATTAGTTCTTTGGGGGCACATATAATGTATCGTATATTTTGTTTTATTCCATCTTTTAATTTAATCATGGCAATGAAACTCTACATATATGGTAGAGGAATGTCAGGTGTTAACTGGCAGAGTTTCTTTCGGTGAAATGGAGATTTTGTTTGCAGAGAAAATTACACAGCCTTCATTGTGATAATTCATGGGTTTGAAACTAATTGGTGACAATATTTTTCACTACAGTACTTTTGTAGTAGCTAAAAAAATCTTAAATTTACGTGAATAATGTTTAATCTTAATCTGTTTACTGAAAACAAAAACTATCATGTGATATTAATTATTTCATCACTACAAGTGATAAAATAGAATATGGCATTTCCGCTTTGCAGATTTATTTGTGGGGTGTTTTTTTTGTGTGTGAAAAACTAATGCTTAAATATAATCACTACCCACCTATGATATTAAATTTATAAACATTACAGTCTAATTACAATTTTTTGAGAATTACATACATAAAAGGAATTTTTTTCCTTTCTGGTATCCTTTAAGGTGAATCAAAAAACTACAAGAAAAATTGCTGGAGCAAAGTGATTTGTCAATATGCTAATACAAAGGTGACATACATGTTGGTGGTGATGTTGCTACTGGTTCAATGCCATTCTTCAGCACATGATGTGCTATACAAGCAGCCAGTACATTAAGTGGTGGTAGAACAGGAAGAATCACTGACCCAAAGGCAAACTAAGATCAAATTTTCTTATATACCACTAATGGCCAAGCCTGAGACTCTAACCACCTGGAACTAGGTGAGATGCAAGTTATCTCTACAGGTGAGTACCTTAAACTGCTCATCCACCTGGGGCAATGGTGATGAACATAACATTAACCAATTTCATAACTATCGATTAAAAAGAGCAACTTAAATGGACTCGCAATCTAATGCCAAAAATGTTTTCGAGGAATAAAACAAAAGACTTATTTTTTTCTGCTTATTGTTGAAAACATATCTAATATTATTTGGCAATAATAAGAATGTCACCACTTTCAAAAGGAACCAAAAACACATGATAATGAGCCTTCAGGTGAATACCCCGTCTGGAAATGACTTTCCACTTAGGAGAAAGTGCAATGCATGTAACAAGATTTTAAGCTGGCCATTGTTTGTGGCCTTAGGGATGTCATGAATACATGGTGGTGGTGATGTCACAAATACAGGATGATGAATATGAATATTTCGTAAAGAAAAACAAGAAGAAAAAAAACAGTTCCTAATCTAAATTAGTTCACTTACTGGTTACTCAGTGTCATACTCATTGTCTTAGTTTCAAGTCATAATAACATAAAAAGCAGTTCAAATAATAATATTCTTCCTTAACATGACAATCATATCAACATGTTCTGGTTTGAGAATGCAATACCAAATACTCCTCACTTGGGAAACACACTGGAATACACAAAAGATGCTTGGGTTCATTGCTTAGGTATGGTTAGGTGTACTGTTGGTCTTTCCACCAAGTTACAGGAGTGTAATTGACTTCAAACTGGTACTTTGTAACTGGCTCCACAAACACATCTCCAAACAGCGAGTCAAGTCCAGTTTTCTTCTTTGTAACTGGCTCTGAATTAATATGGAGTGTGATCTATTTGACTAGAACCAGGCAAAGATAGGTGTGTCTAATCTTGAGTCTCAGACACTTCTATTACTTCTGTTTCTTACAGCCCTGGCTCCTTCTTGATCTTCATCAGATGCTGATTAAAACTGCTTGCTAAAGGGTTTCCATGACCTATGATGGATGTCTGAATTGCAGCTCTTTCTAATGCTTCTAGAAATTGATGGCTCTTAAACCTTAGGTCAACTGCAGTTGCTTGTGGCATAACTTGCCTCACGGCAAGATCTGTGTATCTCTTTCAAAAGTCAACATTCAAAGTTTTCTTCACATTCTTAAATACATGTATGTTCATATCATTATCGTTTGGCTTATGACTATCCTCCAAATTTTCAAGGAGTGGAATTACCATTGAAACAGTTGTTGCTGGCATTACACCATGCTGTAGTGATTACACATTTTTTAGTGACTTAAGAATACTTAGAAGATATCTCAACTGTGGAAATATTGGATGTAATCAACATGTCTATCCTTATCCCTCTTTAGTTGGTGGTTAGTTGATATCAGAGCTGCCACAATAGCTGCCTGTTGTTCTAGTTATCTTTCAAGCATATCATAGGCAGTATTCTATCGAGTTTGCTGCTTGGTAGTTGGAGGAGCACTTGTTTTAATTTCAGCTCACAAGCAGCAGTACTATTTTTTTGGAATGAAAATAACTATTTTTTATACCCTTCCTAAAAGTCGTTGGATTTCATGTATTTTTAACAAATGTGTTGCATGTGCATGGAGCACCAATTTATCAAGTTGAACAGCTAGACCCATATTTGCTGCACCATCGGAACAGATAGGCTGAAATCTATGGGGCCTCTTCACCAACAGCTTCCTTCAGTGCCCCAGCAAACAGTGGCTCCAGTGTGAAACTCACAAAAGGAGTATTGTTTGCAGCACATTAGACTTAATTTTCCACTCTGGGTCAACTAAGTTTGACGTTAATGTCACTTAACTCTCTTAGGCTATAGAAGTCCACACATCGGCTGTGATAGCAACTGTTTTGTTTTAAGGCTTGCCTTACGAATGCTGTTGTACTTCCCGATACAGTGCAGCTATCTCTTTTCGACTGAATATAACCCTGGAATGCAGCACTGTCTGCTATAGAAAAAGGTCTCGTAAATGTGGCTAGGAATAGAGTAATGTTTCATATTATGAGTTTTGGTCGAGCACTGCCTGCAGAAATCTTAAGACTGAAATGCTTGAGCAATGCTACGGTGACATTGTGCTGTTACTGCTTAACATCTGTAGACTTGGCAGTTCCCACGAGTCTAGTATCTTTAATGTAACAAGAAGATGGCATTTCGTGTTTGTGTGGCTGTCAACTAAATACCAATATTTCTATTTAAATATGTTGCCATACCGAAAGTGTTCTTTGTGGTATAGGTAAAATGAAAAGAAATGTTGCCGCATTTTTTTCCCAATGAAATAATGGGGCGGGGGGTCCTGCTAAAAAGTCATAAATTAACAGTAGAATACTTATTTTTATATTAATTAGCATGATTCATAAGCCACTAATTGGACATATGACTATTATTTCAGCTATTATTTTATTATAAAAATTTAATCAATTCACCCAAGCTGCTATTCTAAAATTGTTTTTGAAAGCGTTTACAAATATCACACCATAAAGGTTCACCTTCATAGGCAGCAAAGATGGACTACAACAACAAAAGTTTATAAATAAATATTAAGTAGTAATAAATGCCTGATAATGTGTCTACTTAACATACAGATAGTTTCAGCTTCTTTTACTTTGGAAATCTTAAGTTTTTCCATACAGCCGATTTATGTTTAGAGGAATGCTCTGAAATTTCAACCTCAGCCAACAATTTTGTGTGAATCACAAGACTTTTTGTCTTTGGAGAATGAAACTGAATTTCATCAATAATCACAGAGCTACTGAACAAAAGTTATAAAACTATTATTTAAAATTGGCAAATGACTTAATTAATAGCATATATTAAAGTAATTTAATGTCACAAGCATGAGAAAATGATACAAAGTCTTCTGACATCCAGAATAAACAACTTGACATAGTATGTTTATACAATGATAGAAACAGCCAACTATACTTTAAATCATTGAAAGGTCGACTGCATTTTGAAATATGGTTAGTACTGGACGATAGGGTACATGCAGAGATATGTGTTTAACTACTTTCATTTGAAAACATTTGAAAAACGAAATAAAATTCAACTATGGCACATTTTCAATTCATTAAATATTCCAGTGTATCATAATACCTCTAGTGGCCATAATGGATATAAGATCAATCAGATATAATAAGGAATCTTTTGGTCAAAATATGATGCTGATATAACCATCCATGCAGGAGGTGTAGCATTAAAATCTCAAAATAGCCACCATGGTGAACAAATTGGAGGTAATATTGGCACCATTTCTATTTAAGAGCAACAAACATTACTAAAGTTCTTCTGGTGAAAACTTGATGTAGATACAGTAAAACCTGTCTTGAGAGACTGCAGCTATGAGAGACCACCTGCTTTGAGAGACCAGATGCACAGATTTATTCATTATATAGTATTATGAACTGTATGAGAGACCACCTGTCTTGCGAGACCATTTTTTTGAGACAGAAGGGGTGGTCTTTCATGACAGGTTCTACTGTTTTTCATTCCATTCATAAGGTGCAGTGACAATATTTCAAGATGGTTGCCATACTGGATGACAGATTGGCACTACATGTATTTAATTTAGGATCAACAAACATCATAAGAGTTTTCCTGGTTAAAACCTGATGATGTTATTACTTCTGATTCAAAAGGTGCAAAAGTGGCAGTGATGATAGTATGTTTAAGATGGCAGCTTGGGCTTAAAAAATGAATGCTAGATTTGCAACACTTACATGCAGAACCAAATAGACATCATAAAAAGTATTTTGGTGGAAAGCCCAAGCTGATATGAAAATCCAGAAGAAGCAATGATTTTCAACATGGCTACCATGCTGGTAATCAGACCATCATTTCCATTTAGCACCAAATGGACACCATAAGAAGTCTTATGGTGAAATCACATGTCAATATGACTTTCCATTTAAGTGGAATGTTATAAGCAAGATTTTCAAAATTACCACCATGGAGGCCATACTGGATTTCAGTTAAGCATCATTCTCATTTGGAACCAATGATTAGAAGTCTTTTGGTAAAAAGCTTATATCAATATATTACCACTGATCAGGAGGACCAGCAAAATCAAAGTTTTCAAGATGGTCAGCATAGCAGCCATAATTGAGGTTGACTTGACACCCTTTTCATTCAGGACGAATTAGACATGCAAGAGAAGTAACCATTAATTGACTTTAAAGATGGTTGCCATGACCGATATACTGGACATATTTATTTAGAACCAACCCAACATCAAAAAGTCTTTTAATGAAAACCCCATGATGTTACAACCATATTTGTAAGTAACAATAAGACTTTCATGATCGCCACTGTGACAGCCATACTGGCAAGCAACAACATTTCAGTCAGCACTAACTAGAACATGGGAAAGATGCATGGCAATCATCCAAGTAGTGTATGACAAGTTAAAATAACAAACTGGTGCTAACAGACAGACAATGTACAACATGCTCTCCTATAACTTCTTCATGTCTATGACCAGTACAGTTAAAATATCTGGGACTATCTGTGGTAACAACTTTAACAAGATTATGTCATTCACAAAATTAGGCCAAAAGTCTAATACCTGGCCAAAATATTTGTTATTATATGCATCTACAAATTTTGACCAACATAATATTTAAGATGTTATTATGGCAATCTATGAAAAAATGTTGAACTAAATGTGCTAGGAAGTGATGTATGGAAGGGGATAATAAATTTGTATTTAAAACAATCTTGTCCCCAGTCAGCCTATGCACATTTAAAGTACATGTACATGGTTTTCAAAGAATCATACTAAGCATGTGCCTGTCATAATGTATGTTAAAGACTGCTTACATTTAACTTTGAAACAGGATCTTACCTTTATGTAATGTAAGCATGAATCCTTTAAGGATATGATCATCAATTTTCACAACTGGAAGTGTACATGTGCTCCCATTACATAGGTAAGAGATTAGCAACATGTCAGTTAAAGCCAATGAAATATAACAACAAAAAGTATAATCTTGAGCACTCTTACAACTATATGGTCATAATCTAAGTAACAAAAAGAAGTAAAATCAAAAGAAATTTTAAGATTAAGAATTAATTCAAATATCAAAGTTTTTATAACTGAAAATCTGAGAGGAACATAAAGCATTATAAATTGAATCCTAGATAATCCTGATCAAATTCCATAAAAGTCCAAAAGAATGAAAAGTTCTGAATAACTTTCAAGACCTGAAATGACAATATTTCACAACATCCCCAACATGACAGATCTTGCTCCTCAATTAGTCTCAAAAGTGTCTATTCATATGACCTAGCTCAACAAATGGGAAATTACTTAATTATCCTAAAAAAGTAAAAACTTGCCAGCCAATGAAACATTAACCCAGTCATCATTAAGTCTTATTATTAAGATTATAATAAGTAACTGTCAACACAAACATAAACATCTGTTTATATATCCTATGTATATTTTACACTCTTAATATTCCTAAAACAACTACTAGTCACATAAGAAAAACCAAACTAAAGATAATCTGAACGATTTACAGCCATGAATAAAAATTACAAAACTTAAATATAAATGAGTAAAAAAAGTTACAAAAATATGATACACATATCACCACCGTCTCCAGCAAAAGAAACCCACACAACTACACACACAAAGAAAGAGAGAACACCCATAATTTCAAACATAAACATACACAAGGCAGAATTAATATCAGTAAGTTTGGTAAAGAAAATAAAACTATTAAGAAAATGTCAATGTAAATACAGTTTTGTATCTCTGTCTGACCTCTGGTACATTATCATCCACAAACCACAAAAATACTTTTTGTTCACGCTGCAAGAAGCCCTTACCATTAATTAGGAACCCACCTATTATATATTATACAAACTATTTACAAAGTGTAAAAATATTCCACAACAGCACTAATACTAGCATACAAGTTATATATAACTGCAAAAGGCATAGACCTAAATCTGACTCTGACATGCACTTTGGTAGGTCTAGTCAATAGAATAAACAACATAGACCTTTATATGCAGACATATTATTCCATTGCAGATCAGTATCTTTGTAGCTTGCAATTGGGCCAAACTTGCAGAAGAGTATATATAGTACATTACAAAGTATTAACCTAAACAGGAGATCTAGTGGCAATTCAGTGAAAGATCACTGAGACCCACATTTAGATTACCTGCAGATAATATTATTTGCATTCAAATATTTCCTTTTTTTAAACCAAAATTTGATAAAAAAAAAACTAGTAATTGAACCAAAAGCTACCTTAAAAATCCAAATCACACACACATAAACACCAAATGAACTTTATTAAACAGTGTAAAAGGGACTATACAGGCATTGCACTCCAAACTGAGCTTTATAGTGTCACTTGTACAATAAATACTTAGTGTAATCAATTTTTTTTAAAAAAATAATCATTTCTTTCTCTGTATTTTTTTTAAATAGAGGAATCTTTACCAAAGCAGTATTTTTAATTAATATACCAACAATTATTCGCACAATATATAACACAGAAAAATATGTCTGCTAGGATAAACATGAAAATTAAACTGCATAGAAATAAGCACATACATTTCTTTGCAAAACATTAATAAAATGGATTTTGATACACCTAAAAGAGATGAAAACTGGTCTGTATAAATACGCTCATTGATCTGACTTATCATATCATATTTAAAGTTAAATAACACAAATGAAATAGACATCTGATCCTAAAGAAAAAATAATGAAGACTTTGCTAAACTTTTAACACACACACATAAAAATTGTACAAATGGATTAGGACTTGTTCAAGACACAGGATGAATTTCTGCTTAGCAAAAAACCCACAACTTTATAACCTGTTTGATTATTCTGGGCTGCTGCCATTCTCTTCCCCTCTACATACACATAGACAGCACATACATGTGTGTGTCATTGACTAATGGAATAGTGAATTAATAATGTACCTACCTGAAGAACGTCTATGATGATGATGATGTGAAAGCGCTACAAGGAATAAAGAATAGATATAATATCAATTCCCTGTTGAATATATATATATATATATATATATATATATATATATATATATATATATATATATATATATATATATATATATATATAAATGAGTAAAAAAAAATCTAGTAATTTCCATCTATAAAACTGCACAAAATTCTGCATACAACATATTGTGATTTTATGTGATGTGATTTTATTTAAGATGAAAAAAATACTATAACACTGAAAGGACACATTTGCAAGTTCTCCCCTTTAGATGCTTATGCAGGGAAAGCAAAAGCTGCACAAGACAGTAACATTCTGAAATTTACACAGCAAGCAAACTTTCAATTATGGTTGGAATGAATGAAGACACTTTCTTAAGACTAATCTTTTACAAGTTTGTTACCTTATATTCTGATTGTGGAACAATTATTTTCTGTAAATGATAAAACCTAACTGAATACTGAAGATCAATGTAAGGTTATAAAGTCATACATGATTAGTATGTTGTGAAACAAAATATTTAAATATTTAACTGCAAGGTTATATTCATTACATCACACTTAAAATGTCCTTTAACTACCATGATCATCTTTCAATAAGCCACACAATAGTTCTGAATCTATTACATTTTGATGATAAAATTGTGCTGAAGGTTATACATATTGTATACCCACTCACCCCTTTCTCTAATGAGCAGTAGATTCATAAGTCTTTCAGTGCAAGTTTATCAAATGACACACCTATGTATTGCAACTTTTGCAAAGCTGAATTTTGCCCAAAGCTAAAAGTAAATGCTGAAAAGCACCTAGTGTATAGGTGCATGTGTATGTGCAGAATTTATAGGTCTATTTTGTGCATACTGTGCACTCCTGTGCATTACAAAGACCCATATATTGTGCTGGAATAAGGGTTCAAGACCAACAACAATGAATCATTAACTCAAAACAAACATACCTAGACAGGACACTACCTGTATGTACAAGAGCTGAAAATAGGTGTATCTGATCAGTTTTATAATGTAACATTCCCTATCAAACCTATACCCTGTGGCGCGAGTATCCGTCTGGATGGAAAAACAGTACACATAAATAACTTGGGTAGTCAAGCGGAGAGATATACAGACAAATGGGCGTAACCTCTAGACCAGTTACGTAACAGACATACCAAAGCCCAAGTTAGATGTTTGTCTCGCACGCGCCTGAAATAGCACTGTTAACACTATAAACATACGTTAACGTTACCCAATGTAAAAGACTGATTCTAGACTCTCCCATGGTTATAAAGTTTAATCAGTGCTTGGTTAAATCGATAAACGCAACATGCTATGAACTACGTGACACTGTGCATTCTTAACCCCTACCAATCGCCTGAGTCAGTTTGTTTTGACCCACTTCTCTCTTTGTGACTCTCAACGTGCTCACAATCAGACAGTCCATTATAAGCAACGGAATTCGCTCAAAATGAATAAAAGTGGACAGACACTGTGTAAATTTGACACAAAGTACAAACCATCTATTCCCTGATATAATTATATATTTCAGTTCTATGTGAATATGTTAGTTTCGATTTGTTTATACTTGTGTCTGCCGGCCTATTTAGGGAACAAAGCCTGTGTGAAGTGCGGCAATTTATGTCTGCACACAGCTTTCACCGTAATCGTGTCCCTAACAAAACTAATAATAATAATTTGAGAGAGAAAAAGGCAAACTAAAACGGTCAGAATGAAACAATAGTTAACTGAAGAAAGACTCCAAATTATAACTCACCGGCAATGACATTTGGCGTGCTTTCATCCATCGCTGACCGAATTTTCACCCCAATATGACCTATTTATGTCGTCATTCCCAAAATGCATTAGTCAAAATGTCAGCGCCCTAGACAGAAATTTGCTTCCGTGATAATTGTATGTTTGCAGTTTTAAGGGGCGTAAATAGTACAAATAGAACAAACAGGTTTGTGTATTTTCCATATCTTTTTGAGCGTAATGCATGAAATTCATGTTATTGAAAGAGAACAGTTTTATATTAGGACTCTTTGGAAAGTCGGCGGTACACAGTGTAAAGTTGGACCGCACCTGTGATCTTGTGGTTAGAGCGCCCGCCTCGAATGCGGGAGGTCGTGGGTTCGGTCCCCGATCGAGTCATAACAAAAGACTTTTAAAAATAATACTAACAGCTGCCTCGCTTGGCGTCTCGCATTAAGAAGTTAGCGTTAGGACTGGTCGGAATTGTGTCGGGATAGTGTTACATGATACTACATGTATGCGGCATGACCAGTGCTAGACATCACTATAAACTACCACAATGCAGACATTGTAGCGATATGACTGAAAACTGTTAAAGCTACGTTAAAAATCCAAATCACTCGCGCGCGCGCTTGTTGGAAAAGGGAGATAACTTGTGTAGATCTAACAGACACACAGATTCAGACCAATCAAAAGTTAATGTAAACAGTTACAATGAAATTACCTCCCCTACCTTGAAATTTCAATATCAACCCCTTTTAAAGAAAATTTAAAAAATACCTGAATTTTTTAATGACTGGATCTGTTTGAAATAAAATTTAGTCCTTATGCTCAAATAATTAACATATTTGTTTAAACCCTTAAATATTATATAATAAAGTGCAGTATGTAGTACTTCAGAATAAGGTCCTACACTTGATGATCTGATTAAGGATATAAATAGTTTTCCTCAGCCAAATGAAAGAGCTTTTTTAAATAGATGTAAATAGTCTTATTCTTCCTGTTGAATAGATATCATTTATCCAAAATTAAATTAAATACTACTAGTACTTATGTAACTGACTATGCTAAATATTTTGTAAATCATGCTTCTTTGTTAATTGAATATCTCTTGAGCACTAAATTGTAAAGTTTGCAATAACTGATATATGAAGTTGTTTTTGTCAGTTAGGTGCTGCTTGCATAGCTTCCACTACCATAAAATATGACATCATACCTAATTTCACAACAAATTTAGACTTTCCCCTCAGTTAACATGAGTATTTTGAGATGATTTCTTTGGCTAAACTCTTGGTTTATCCTTGATAAAACCATAAAGTTTGAGACATTAAATTTTCAATTAATTATATGCTTTAATAATGATCTTAAATTATAATTGAAGGGTTTATCTTTAATAATTCAAGATATTTATGTTGATCATTTAAAATAGTGACTTGAACTTTATTTTGAAGTTATGGTGTACCTAGCAAAAAGACCAAGACATCACATCAAATGAGAAAGTGCATATAAGGGAGATAACAAGCCATTTCTTATTACATGCACATCATGAAGGAATCCACCAGTACTGGCATCATGCTAATTCACGTCATGGGTATCAATGTCATAGATTTTAAATTTTAAATAACTCTTTCATTTTCATAGTGAGTTTGAAAACCAACAATCAACTTACAAATGTGTTGCTCAAAATGCAGAACTGAAGCACAGTGAATCCACCTTGTTTACACATCAGTATGAGAAAAAGCATGTGCTGAATTCATACATGTGCAGTAGGAGACAAGGAAACAATTACTTGAACATGTCATGGATGACTAAATAGTTTAATGCCTTTAAGAATTAAATTTGTAATAAATTATAGTATTTGGATCACTTGTATTAATAATATTCTTTGCAGAGTAATGTAGACTTAAAATTATTTTGAAAACACTTAGGTAGACATTGATGGACATTACATTATTTCTGATTCAAAAGTGATTATTGGAATTAGTATCACTATCAAAATAATTACACTAAAATGATTAAAATTGTGAATTGTGCAAAACTTTAAATTTGGGAAATTATTGAGAAACATACTTGTATATCATGTGAATATACTAAAACATTGGTTATTTATCAAAATCAAAATTTAACATTTATTCAGATATTTGAGATTTTCATTTTATCCCAAGACATTATATTATCAATATCAAATTACAGATGTATTAGATAGAACATATGTGTCAGGCGTGGCTTTGCATTCTGGGAAGTATCAGAGATTAGATGGTGTTCCATGCAATTTGAAATGCAACAGCTTGTTGGCACTACTAAATTATTTTTATATTTGATTTTAAACTACATTATTTACCTAGGTTTCTAATCTTTATATCTCTATGGTTTTTAATCTTTATTGTTTATATGTATGGTTTCTAATCTTTATATCTGTATGGTTTTCTAATCTTTATCGTATATCCAAAGAAAGTAGAAATAATAAAAGTTCAATAAATTTATGTGTGTTGGTAAGATGTATAGTAATATTCAAAATTTTGTCAATAAGGAAATATATGTTTATTACTAAGCTTCTTGATCTTTTCTTTCAGCCCATATTGTCATGCATATGATTGACAAATTCAAGAAAAATAGTTTTAAAAATTTATTGCGTGGTCGATAGCATTTTATATGAAATCATGTTATAAGAATAAGAGAGCTGTACATGCACAATCTTCATGAAGTATCCAGCAATGATGATTATATTTCTCCACGGACATTTACCCTTATTATAGTCACTGTAATGCAAGAAAGAGGTAGAAATAACAAAACAGGACAACTAGTCAAATTTGAACGAAAAGGCTATCCTTACAATGATACAATGTATATATACATATATAGCATATATACAAATAACACCAACACAAATAGAAACCACAGGATATAGGGACCACTAGCCAAGGTCAAATAAAAAAACTTAAGAAAGCAGATCCGATGGAGAGTAGATAAATCCCACCTCGGAAAACCCATCTTTAGTAACACTAGGGAAAGAGAGAATAATAATACCCCTTTCAATTTTTTTATAATCCTTATGGGAAAATATTAAATTAAAGGAAACTAAAAGAAATAAAAATTAAAAAAACATAACTACATATAGTGGGGAGCAAACACACATAAAATCTTTACTGGGGGGGGGGGGGATCTCTCTGTTTCCAAAACAGGGGGGGGGGGGGCAAGAAAATAGTCACAAGTAAAGGCTGTGGGTAAAGACAATAGTCACTATTCCAGATATTTCTTTGGTAATGCCATTTTGTGGAGGATGCAAAAAGATGACAAAACACTGCATCGTTACCTCATTCAAGAGTAATTTGCATACTTTTTTATACTGAAAAGAAAATCAGGTCTTTGTCTTATACTCCGAATCGACTTATTGTGTCATTGAAAGTTTATATAAGTTACGTACATAACTACAGGTAATAAAATGAACTACATGGATGTGCTTTCAGTTATAATAAAACAAGCATGGACTGTTTATTCAGCAGTGTCTATTGATAACATAATATAGCATTGATTTGTTCAGAAGTAAAATCACAAACATGTCAGCATCGGTAATGCAATTTCATGATTGCGGGTAATATGGAATATCATACAACGATATCATTACTAGTGCAAAATACGAAGCCAAGATATTGACCTGGCCTCATCTTATACTCCGAATCGACATATATGGATGAAGGAATGGAAAATTTACAAAATTGGTGAATTAGACTTGTACTCCAAATCGACTTATAAGCCAGAAAATACAGTAGTTCTTACAGTTGCTTCATCAATATTACTTAAAAAGCATGATGAAGATTTTATATCTTGATTTGAATTTAAAATATATTATTTTGTATCAAGTATTAAAGTAGCATTTTGATTTTTGTCCGGGGGGGGGGGGTCACAAAACATCATTATAGATACATGTGGATTGACACATAACTGCTCATGTGCGCACTTTTAACATAGCATAAGAGATGGCTTATGAACATGTCATAATAATTTCAAAGCAGGGTTTTGCTTCTGGTTTCCTTATTTCCACACATCTTGAATAAGACTGGATAACAAACCTGGCAAATTTTAAGGAATATACATGTATTAGTTACCAGAGAATATCAGGTTTTGACAAACATTCACAAATTGTCTTATCTCATGTGCATGAATGTTTGCAATAACAGGACAGTTTTTGGTAATAAGATTAATACATATAGATATTTTACAATTCACTTTGTACTTTTTTTGGTCTCAGTCCTATTTAAGATGTGTGTAAAATAAGGAAATCAAAAGAAAAATATTGAAATTATGTAGTCACTGCCTCTGTTATAATGTAGTATTACAGCTGTGATGAATATGGTTTGTTTTCTTTTTTATTCATTTATTTCATATGCGAACAGATAACCAGTCCTAAATGCATAGCAGCTCGTCTGCATGTTTGTATCCTTTGCCATCTATGTTAACACTAAACAATTAATATTAATGTACGCAAGGATAAGTATGTTACACTGAATAACCAATGGCTAAAGAAAATTTAGTGATAGAAAGAAAACTTTTGAACTCATCATTACAGCTATAGTTTCATTTTTTTTTAGCATTTATCTGTTTATCATCATCCATTCCTTGTGTCAGGCATATTATAGTTCATTCCACATAGCATTATGAATGATATGCCTGTCTATAGCTCCGTGAAGTTTCATTGCTATCTTGAGGATTGCCATATAACATTTTTTTACACATTCATCACCTAGTCCAGTTAGTCCCATATCAAAATGAAATTCAGGTATCAAATTTGCCATATTGAAAATCTTGTTATCACTACTCCTCATGACTGGATGGTCATATCAACAAAAAAATTCTTATTTCAAGTTGGTCCTAATTGAAAATGGCACAGAACTGGCAGCGGCAGCCACAATGGCCATCATGAACATTTTCTTATCACTATTATGCTTTCACCAAAAGACGTATGATGTTTAGTTGGTCCTAAATGAAAATGTTACTAGTCCGATATCCAACATGGCTACCTTGTAATTTCCAGTAAATGAAAAAAAAAAGCACCAAATTTATTCAGATGGGCATTTTGTTAAAAACTGGATTAATTGAAACAATTAATTTGTTATTGCAAAATATTTTTACAGGTTAAACAAAAATTATTACAAATATAAACGTAAACACCTGCACAGAGACCTATATTTAGAAATACCGGTAGCCTAGGCAACAATATATTCTCAAACAGACAATGATGGAGAATTTAAATAATGAGGTAAGTTAATTCTAATCGTTATGAAAATATACGGAAAGTTGATTTTGAAATAACACTCATATTATTGACCAGGACCAGCCCTAGGATGTTCAGGGCCCAAAAAGCAAGCAAAGAGTGTAGCACTCCAAGCATTGTGAGTTAGCACGGGGCCCAAGGTGGTTGCTCTAAAGCTGGGCCTAGACCATGGAAATAGACCAATTTACATATTTTTGGTGGAGACAGATGATCTTCATCCCTTTGTCATAATTATTGTTCTTTTTGAGTAAAAATGCATTACATCTAACATGATGTTTATTCTGTTTTTATCAGGAAAAAAAATATAAATGGA
Organism: Unio delphinus; assembly: GCA_029339505.1. NCBI lineage: Eukaryota > Metazoa > Mollusca > Bivalvia > Unionida > Unionidae > Unio > Unio delphinus. The sequence goes on along the minus strand of JAQISU010000058.1, from coordinate 13,307,570 downwards.
AAAAAATGTGCAAGAATTCTATATTTGTATGTGAAGTACTGATTGGTGCATGCAAAAATTATATTTCCTTGTGCATACAAACATTATTCAAACATTATTTAATTTGAATTAAGTTTCATAACATATGGCTGCATTACAAAACCTCTGCCTATATTTACATTTCTTTTGTCATCTTTTATTTTTAGAAGCCTCTCAGTGCTTTATTTAGCTGAGACAGCAGATATCACCAGAATAAAAATGCATAACTTTCTTGTCAGTTTGTAAGATAAGCAAATATTATAAATATATGGATATTTTTTCATGGATACGCCAATGACATTCCATTATTGATGGCTTTGTATAAATAACATTAAGATTCTGCGTTTTAGCCCTCTTGAAGTCATATACCATATTTTATAGATTGTATAGTGCAGTATGTAGGCAGAATTCTTGTAAAGCCCAAAAATACCACTCTAGATTCCATTATTATAACTCTTGATTATTATATGATTCCATAAAAATACCACTCTAGATTCCATTATTATAACTCTTCATTATTATATGATTCCATTAAAATACCACTCTAGATTCCCTTATTATAACTCTTCATTATTATATGATTCCATAAAAATACCACTTGATTCCCTTATTATAACTCTTCATTATTATATGATTCCATAAAAATACCACTCTACATTCCATTATTATAACTCTTCATTATTATATGATTCCATAAAAGTACCACTCGATTCCCTTATTATAACTCTTCATTATTATATGATTCCATAAAAATACCACTCTAGATTCCATTATTATAACTCTTCATTATTATATGATTCCATAAAAATACCACTCTAGATTCCCTTATTATAACTCTTCATTATTATATGATTCCATAAAAATACCACTCGATTCCCTTATTATAACTCTTCATTATTATATGATTCCATAAAAATACCACTCTAGATTCCATTATTATAACTCTTCATTATTATATGATTCCATAAAAATACCACTAGATTCCCTTATTATAACTCTTCATTATTATATGATTCCATAAAAATGCCACTCTAGATTCCATTATTATAACTCTTCATTATTATATGATTCCATAAAAATACCACTCTAGATTCCATTATTATAACTCTTGATTATTATATGATTCCATAAAAATACCACTCGATTCCATTATTATAACTCTTCATTATTATATTATTCCATAAAAATACCACTCAATTCCATCATTATAACTCTTCATTATTATATGATTCCATATAGATTCCATTATTATAACTCTTCATTATTATATGATTCCATAAAAATACCACTCGATTCCATTATTATAACTCTTCATTATTATATGATTCCATAAAAATACCACTCTAGATTCCATTATTATAACTCTTCATTATTATATGATTCCATAAAAATACCACTCTAGATTCCATTATTATGACTCTTCATTATTATATGATTCCATAAAAATACCACTCGATTCCCTTATTATAACTCTTCAATATTATATGATTCCATAAAAATACCACTAGATTCCCTTATTATAACTCTTCATTATTATAGATTCCATAAAAATACCACTCTAGATTCCATTATTATAACTCTTGATTATTATATGATTCCATAAAAATACCACTCGATTCCCTTATTATAACTCTTCATTATTATATGATTCCATAAAAATACCACTAGATTCCCTTATTATAATTCTTCATTATTATATGATTCCTTAAAAATACCACTCTAGATTCCGTTATTATAACTCTTGATTATTATATGATTCCATAAAAATACCACTCTAGAAGATTCCATTATTATAACTCTTCATTATTATATGATTCCATAAAAATACCACTCGATTCCATTATTATAACTCTTCATTATTATATGATTCCATAAAAATAAAACTCGATTCCATTATTTTAATTCTTCATTATTATGATTCCATAAAAATACCACTCAATTCCATTATTATAACTTTTCATTATTATATGATTCCATAAAAATACCACTCGATTCCCTTATTATAACTCTTCATTATTATATGATTCCATAAAAATACCACTCTAGATTCCATTATTATAACTCTTCATTATTATATGATTCCATAAAAATACCACTCTAGATTCCATTATTATAACTCTTGATTATTATATGATTCAATAAAAATACCACTCGATTCCCTTATTATAACTCTTCATTATTATATGATTCCATAAAAATACCACTCGATTCCCTTATTATAACTCTTCATTATTATATGATTCCATAAAAATACCACTCTAGATTCCATTATTATAACTCTTGATTATTATATGATTCCATAAAAATACCACTCGATTCCCTTATTATAACTCTTCATTATTATATGATTCCATAAAAATACCACTCTAGATTCCATTATTATAACTCTTCATTATTATATGATTCCATAAAAATACCACTCTAGATTCCATTATTATAACTCTTCATTATTATATGATTCCATAAAAATACCACTCTAGATTCTATTATTATAACTCTTCATTATTATATGATTCCATAAAAATACCACTCTAGATTCCATTATTATAACTCTTCATTATTATATGATTCCATAAAAATACCACTCGATTCCCTTATTATAACTCTTCATTATTATATGATTCCATAAAAATACCACTAGATTCCCTTATTATAACTCTTCATTATTATATGATTCCATAAAAATACCACTCTACATTCCATTATTATAACTCTTGATTATTATATGATTCCATAAAAATACCACTCGATTCCCTTATTATAACTCTTCATTATTATATGATTCCATAAAAATACCACTCTAGATTCCATTATTATAACTCTTGATTATTATATGATTCCATAAAAATACCACTCGATTCCCTTATTATAACTCTTCATTATTATATGATTCCATAAAAATACCACTCGATTCCATTATTTTAACTCTTCATTATTATATGATTCCATAAAAATATCACTCTAGATTCCATTATTTTAACTCTTCATTATTATATGATTCCATAAATAATGTTGTATTGTTATGTACTCCCATGACAAAAATTAAACTGTTGTACCATTTGCTTATAACTGGAGTCAAACTGCAGATAGCAGATATTCATATCTGTTGTAGCATAATGTGTCTGCAGATCATGGTCTATCTTTTTTGTTCTGTACTCATAGCAAAACTGCTAAGAACCAGATCTGCTGGCACATTATGCAGTGACAGACCTGGGTCTATGCAGTTTGCAGTTGAACTCATAAGCAAGTAAAGATGCTATTTAAATTAGTCTTTCAGATGTATGACGAGACAGGTTGAATGAAAACAGCCAGAAACTAAGTACTACATCTTAACGTATTTCCTTTTTATGAAACATTATTATTTTGCATGATGTAAAGATTTTTTTAGATCAAATTTTTTAATTTACTTTTTCAGGTATTCTGTGCTGCTTATCACACCTTTGTTGCAGGACTGTTTTACAAAGTTTTAAATTCAGTTTTTGTCCTAGTTATTTGGAGAGGGTATTTTATGATTATTACATACCATATATGCTCACTTATAAGTTGAGTCTAACTGCAATCTGCACAGACCCCGATGTGCCATGTCATAATGCACCAGCAGAAATGTGCAATTTGTAGTTTGACTTATGATATTGATTTTTCTAAGGCATTTAACAAGATGGAGCATGTAGATGAGTGGCTACCAAACTTTTTTGGGCCACTGCTCCCCTTTTTTTTTCATTGCCCCCTAAATTACACTGTAAGAAGCATTATTCAGCATTAGATCCCCACTCAGTAATTCCACCGCCCCCAGGGGGCTACTGCCTACTTTGGGAACCACTGATGTAGATTTTAAGATTTGTAATACATGTCACTATTGTGTCACTTACCTTTCCAGGAAAGAAATTATCCTTGTCCACATTAGATAATTCTCTCCTCTCATTAGATGGAAACTTCCAAAGTTTAAAACTTGAAAGGGCACAGACCCTATCTGTCCCCCTAACATTGTGGGCCTGCATGCAGCAGCCATCTCCTTTCGCTGTGGCCTCCATAATTATTTAGTTGATTTTTAAATCACTCACAGAAAAATTACCTTTGATCCTACTTAATCCATTCTGAATGTGGGGACATTTCAGGAAAGTTTAATTGTCCTTCCTGTTTATGGTGTAATGGATGCCTGGGCTTTAATCTTTTACTGTTGTTATGGGTCATATACCCACTTGATCTGCTTTTGCGGAGTCAAAAGTGAAATGCAGGGTACCAGTTTTCAACCTCCAAGATGCATAAGGAAATTTGAGAAGCATTCTCTTCCTCAGGCAAAGTCTGTTACTTAAGGTGGTCCAATCACTCCCCATGAGGAGTTGCAGGATGAAACTCAGCAGTCTACTCAGCAAAGAGAGAGAGGATTTGGAAAGTCCTGCTTGTCAGAAGCAAGAGCAGGATGAGGATACCCAATCCATCTTTGTGGTTTCTTATAGATCTGAGAGAAATCGTCTGAGATGGTCACTGCCCACTCATCAAAATTCAGACAGCTCCAGTGGCCTAGTGGTGAGAGCATCCGCCTCGGATGTGGGAGTTTGTGGTTTTGATCCCTGGTTGAGTCATACCAAAGACTTATAAAAATGGTACCAACAGCTGCTCACTTGGCACAAAACATTAACTGTTAGTGTTAGGACTGGTTGGCCTGTGTCAGGATAATGCGACTGTGTGGGACATGCTACATGTCTGTGGCATGATGCCCCAGTGCTAGACATCACTATAAACTGCCACCTGTAGATATCATAGCAATATGACTGAAAAATTGTCAAAGCTACATTAAAAATCCAAATCACACACGCACATTTAGGGGCCCCAAGTGGTCTAAAGCGCTGTCCGTTATGGATCACTGCCATCTCACCTCTGTCTGCATGGGTTCAAGTCTGGGATTCAGCCAATGTTGGTATGTGAGAAAGCTTGCCAGTAGCTTCTCATGGATCGGTGGTTCTTACTGGGGATTTTCCAGGTTCTTCATCCATATAGCTGTTATCAGAGCTACCCAACATTTGCAAGGATGTTGTCCTGGTCACTTCAGAGGTCTTACTGGATCTCAATTAGAACCTTCTGAGGGCTGCTTCCTTGAAGACAGAAATAGTCTCATTCCTTCCATAGCATCCCAGGACATGATGGACCAACCACACCAATCCCTATGTCTACTTCTGGGTTATAGAAATGTACATGACCTATATAAATGTACATGTGGGTACATGACCTATGCTTCCCAGGACAGGAAGCATGTTCATCTTTATTGCTCCTCAGTGCCATCAATGTTTTACAAATGGACACAGGATGTTCAAGCAACCCCCAATTTAAGCCACCTTCTCTCGTTCGATAGCTAAATGGGACCCAGGAAGAAAACTTGATGGCCCCTTCTTGACTTCTCCTTTATTAACATCACCCTGTAGGCTTTCAGATGGGAGCCAGTGTGTGCTCAAACATTATCTGAAGCAGACTGACCCAGTTTGTAGAGCTCAAAGATGCCTATCTCTCCCAGTCAAACCTAGGAAAGTATTCAAAGCAGAAAGCAAAGTAAATAATAGTTTACCTTGAATATTTACTTTATCACATTACTTTAGTGCCCTTCCATCCTCCACATAATGTGAGCATCCTGTTACACAATGTTCTGCTCAGCTTAAAACCAGCACCTAATGTAGGGGGCAAAGGACAAGAGTTATTGCCCTTTGTCTATGACTATATTATAGAAAAGACAAATTTTCTTATTTTTGGAGGACTGGAATCAGGAGGTAATAAAGCTGATATTCCTAACATTATTTTGATTGGAAAAGTATTCAAAGAGAAACAATATTTACCAAAAAATTTGCTTTCAGGTATCTATAGAAACAAAGTATTTTCAGGAGGAACAATTCAAGACAGACTATAGCCTAAATCAGGAATGTTATAAGGCATGGAGAAGGGTCAATAATGTGTATGATAATATTCTATTGATCAGCATGAAAATATCCCAATCATCAGCACATATTTATTTTCAAAATTAGAAAATGCCATGTAATGTTGATATGTATCTTTCCATAAAATTTTCATTTGATATTCATAAAGCACTCTTGCAATTAAGCTGTTTGATATCACAAAGCTTCATTACTGAGTATGTCATGGAAAGAAATAGAATGTCAATGGTCTTTTAATGATTTTATTATTTTAAAAAATTTATTGAATGATTCATTATGCAACTCACTGCAAGCATCCAATGATATGTAACATTATTCAATTTGCTTCTTAAATTTTGCATTATTGAACACTTGTACCGGATCTTTTATAGAAGTAATGCGGTGTATATGCCATCTGTACTCCTCACTTACATGTCAGATCAAACACCAAACTGCATAGACCCAGATATGCCATCACATAATGTCCCAACAGATCTAGGTGTATGCAGTTTGTTAACAGTAATTAGGAGAACCAACATAGGCCAGATCTGTTAGTGCATATTGCAGTTAGTCCCAATTTATAAGCAAGATAGACCCTAATTTGCCAGTGCATATTTCTTTTAGACTTGATTTTAAGCGATTATATGACAGAAGTGTACACATTTTTGAACATATGAAATACTATGCTCAATATTATAGTTTTTTAAGTGTTTTTTTATTTTAATTACAATATTAGTTTTATTATCTTTATATCATTTTCAGGATATGAAAAAGTACACATGTCAAAATGCCATTATCTAAACAACGAGAATTTGCCTTTCACTTTTCCTGCAAGGGAACCAACTCTAAATTGACTGTTCCTGTCACAATTCCTCTGCAGCAGACTGTGTCTGATCTGGTTGGCAGATTAGTGAATGCCCACAATCTTCCTTGCTTTGTTGAAAAAGGTATTCAGATTTTTTATTAAATTAAAAGTTTGGATATTTTGAGTGAAATGTGCCTATTTTATGGATTTATCTCTTGAATTATATATTTGTTTTTATGTCCTGCATTGAATAGGAATTGAGGCTCATGATACCTGTCCGGTGATTGTCCATTCATTTGTATACTCATCTGTAACAAAGTTTTTTTGGGCAACTTTTTCAAGTCTTTCATCAAAATAAGTGGAAACTTTATAAATATTATGATTATAACTGTAAACTGTACAAATCCATTGAAAGTTATGAATGATAGTCTTTGATGTGTATCTACATTATACATGTTCATCATTTTTGTGGGGTATACAATTTTATGAAATTCATGGTTGCTACATATAGACCCAAAACAAAAACAAACAATGTATGGTATACTATTTGGTGTGGAAACAACAGGTACCCTTCCACAATCCACAAATTTAAGCAGCAACAAAAGATGTATTTTTTAAACTATAACAGTGTGTGTGTGTGTGTGTGTGTGTGTGTGTGTGTGTGTGTGTGTGTGTGTGTGTGTGTGTGTGTGTGTGTGTGTGTGTGTGTTTTCAAATATATATGATTACATTGCAGAAAACTCAGTCAGTTCAAAACAGTTTCACCCATAAAGTAATTTATGTTACTATACATCTTTTCACAAATATTATTCATGGTCAACTAGCTGACCTGAAACTTCACAACTACATTAAACTTCAAAGATTGACCTTTATGGTCAAGTCTGATAATATCATTTTATCTAATAGGTACCCAAATAAACACTGGAGGATAATAAAGGTTAGTTTTGTTGTTAGGATATATTTATGTTATTGCAAAGGTCTTGTGTGTGTGCTGTCATTAAGCACACAATAGTTATAAACCACATGGTATCACACTTATGTTGTATATTTATAGAAGAGGCCTAAAAAGGAATTGTTCAATTGTGGGGTTTTGAAAATTACAGGAGATAAACTTTTGGTCTCTTTTGCTTTATGAATATAGGACAATGGAGTATTTAAAATGGGAACTGTATTGACCAGATACTCTATGTCAAATTCCGACATTCCAAATTAGCAGCCACTTTTGGCATGTCTCTTTCTATTATATATGGGCTATAAATAGGTTAAAAATGAATTGTAATAAACCTGTATACAAGTTTGGGGTAATTTCCCATTGGATGGGTCAGTCAGGTGTAAGAAGTATTGTGATTTAAGAGTTGTAATACAGCTGTAGTATGTATATAAGGAGAGAGTTAGTCTATTAATTCATTCTTATTTCCTATGTTCTTGTTTTAATATCTTTCTGCAGAAGTGTGTAATGTTGTGTTTTACTTTAAGAGGATATCATTTGTTTGGATTATTCGTTAGAAATTAAAGTGCTCTTTGACACAGGAATAAAATATTCTGGGACTACTGTAAATTTATTCAGAGGAGTTCTGGACATGGCATTGTGATACATCAAGGCTGTTGACACATCAGCACATTTGAAGATCTGGAAATTTATTTTGAACACTTGATTATTTTTAATTTGTATAGAACAGTTCAGGATTATTTGGATTTGCTTCATAATACTGTAAGGCCCACTTCTATTTTCATTTTATAACTTGTAAAATTAAATTATTTGTTTAGTTTTGAAAAACTTGTTGGTTTTGCTTCTTACTGTTACTGAGTTTAAGACCATAGAGTCATAACATCATGCATATGTTCACATGCACAAAGGATAGATTAATAGATACACAAATATTCAGCGGCAAAACTAGGAAAATGCACCATTAATTCAGTAAATAATGATTCCATGTTTTCAGTGTGTATGTTAAATCAGCCCTTGTTAAATTACAAATAGCTTTGAGAAATGAGACATGACAATTAATCTTGATATTTTGCATTTCAAAGAAGATTATGAAAAGCATAGAGTCAGTTCAGTCTCATGACGAATTGCTTCAGTGACCATATGCCTTTAGGGGCTATGATTTTTTAGTGCCTTGAACTTTCTACTGTAATATGCTTGCAGTATGGTGACCACCTCCTACAAGTAAACCATCATGTTGTTCTTTACCACTTTTATTAATTTTAGACATTACTGGCAATGGCAGAATAAAACCTTGTAGCAACAAATTCAATGGAGAATATCCTGTAGAAGCCCCAGAATTTGATAGCTTGCAATAAATGAATTCCATCATATATACTGACCTTTGTACCTAAACAGCAAGTGGAATCACTGTTATATCAATCTGGCACATTGAACTTATCCAAGTACTCTAGTGTTTATTAGCAATATGTCTACAAATCAGCCCCATGTTAGTCCAAAAACTGTTGAAATTCCAAGAAATCTGGTGTACAGACAGTAGATTACTGAATTAAACTTCTTGGTCTTCATGTGATTATAAGGAGTGAAATTAATATTTAGTGTATCCCTTATCTGTATTAATCACCTGCACTTTACTAGCTTAGGTTTTTATTTTCTTCTCTGTCTGTTTATGCATCCATCCATCCATGTACCTACCTACCTAGCATGCTATCTCTCTATCCATCCATCTGTCAGTCCATCCTTCCATCTATCAGTCCATCCATCCATCCATCCATCCATCCATCCATCCATCCATCCATCCATCCATCCGTCTATATGTGTACCTACTTATTTATCTCGTTACATATTAATGCTTCTTTTCTTTTGAATCCACTTACAGGACTCTTTTCTGTATATAAAGACCTTTTGTTTATGAAGACTTGGGAATAGAATCAGACCCATAATCCAAGGGTCACAAGTTCAGTACCTGCTGAGGCCAACTAGGTCTCTTACCTCCATGTGTCATTGAATGGCATGATGGTGCCTCCCTCCTCCCACAATACTCAGACTCCCAAATAAGACTGCTTATTTGTGGCCATCTAAGTGGTAATTTAGCAAAGAATTTACCTTTTTGGGGTATTTGTTTACAGATTTGTCTAAAAGTTTGGAACAGTTTGTGACAAAGGAGACTAAAATACTTAACGATGAAAATGCAGAGGAGGCTATTATAAAAGTGAAGAATGGAGAGACAGATGTAGACAAACTGGTGGACCATTGGACCAAAGCCTTCACACTGGTGAGAACAAGGAAGTATACTAAGAAATTGTATGTGCATCAGTGTAAAATCTAGCTTCACAAACTATACATCTGTTAGTCAAACAGTAATAGATTACTGCTAATGTGAGTTTTGCCTAATTAGAACCAGGTGGAAAGATTGTCATCTTGCTTGTCAGAGCAGCTGCTACATCTTTGTTACTGACATAATGTTTATATAAATTGTTTGAAAGTCTATGAAATGTTGCCTCATTTTCATTCAGTTTGAGTATATGCAGAGAAATGATTTTAATTTTGATAGAGCTGGGAGTCACCGGCCATGTTTTTTCATGATACACAATAAAAGGTTTTATCTTTGAGTTGATATTTGTTAGTACTGCATACCAAAAAAAAACAGACTTGAAACAATTTTACTTTATGTAAAGTTAGCTTAATAATAAATCTGAGCAGTAAATGATCTAAAACGAACAATACAAGTTTGCAAAATGTTAAAGAAATAAAATATACAGTATTGTTGGAAAAATACTTTCAAAACCAATGGAGAACGAGTAACTGTTATGTGTGCATGCTTGTGAACCTTGTAATAATGAGGTTTTTATCAGTGTCACATGTCCCCCACCAACCAATGAAAAAGATACAGAATTTTCAGGTGTGATAGGATGCATTATCTGTGTAAGTACCAGTAATAATGTTTGGGTATAACTGAATCAACCATATCCTTACAATTTATATGTATACTATAGGGAAGAAATTCTTACTATACTGAAAGTAAAATGTGCAACATGTCAACAAGAATCAAATTAAACACTTAAGAACCAAATCTAAAAGACATGAGTGATTAAGTGCAGATATTGAATAGGATTCTCAACAATTTGGTGAAAAACATTTGATATAAACTTTATCAAACACTATTAGACTTGTTGAAGTATCCTGTACCAATTTAGTGCACCCTGGTTTTGAAACATATGTTGGTAAAAAATGCACTGTTTTCTTCTGCCATTCTCAGCTGTTGTATCCCATTGTTATATACTAACATACACATATCCTCTTTGGCTTTAATTAGATAATTGCCTCATCTGTTCATTGTCCACAATCAGCCATGCTGTTGTAAGTGGGAACTTGATATCCAGGGTATACCCAGTATGTATATTTCTGTCTCAGTTTTATAAAGGCAAGCATTGATAGTGTCAATGCAGGGGCCTAATCTCAGTTTTATAAAGGCAAGCATTGATAGTGTCAATGTAGGGGCCCAATCTCAGTTTTATAAAGGAAAGCATTGATAGTGTCAATGCAGGGGCCCAATCTCATAAAGGCCAGCATTGATAAGTGTCAATGCAGGGGCCCAATCTCAGTTTTATAAAGGAAAGCATTGATAGTGTCAATGCAGGGGCCCAATCTCATAAAGGCAAGCATTGATAAGTGTCAATGCAGGGGCCCAATCTCAGTTTTATAAAGGAAAGCATTGATAGTGTCAATGCAGGGGCCCAATCTCATAAAGGCCAGCATTGATAAGTGTCAATGCAGGGGCCCAATCTCAGTTTTATAAAGGAAAGCATTGATAGTGTCAATGCAGGGGCCCAATCTCATAAAGGCAAGCATTGATAAGTGTCAATGCAGGGGCCCAATCTCAGTTTTATAAAGGAAAGCATTGATAGTGTCAATGCAGGGGCCCAATCTCATAAAGGCAAGCATTGATAAGTGTCAATGCAGGGGCCCAATCTCAGTTTTATAAAGGCAAGCATTGATAGTGTCAATGCAGGGGCCCAATCTCAGTTTTATAAAGGCAAGCATTGATAGTGTCAATGCAGGGGCCCAATCTCAGTTTTATAAAGGCAAGCATTGATAAATGTCAATGCAGGGACCCAATCTCAGTTTTATAAAGGCAAGCATTGAAAGTGTCAATGCAGGGGCCCAATCTCAGTTTTATAAAGGCAAGCATTGATAGTGTCAATGCAGGGGCAAAATACTACTAGTGCTGGAATAAAAGTCGAACCACTTTATGTCCCAGAGAGAAAGTAATGACGTGGGCTTTACTGTGTTTACAGTTTTAATGATTTTGTTATCCTCTAAAACAATTATTTACATGTATTAGTTTTGTATGCATTGAAATCCTATTTAAAGCTAAAGTATGTCGATGATTCTGTTTAAACGTAAAAAAAAATATTCCATATCTGATAACTCCATAGTCATTGCTATTATGAATTTCCACTACAATAATTGCATTTAAAAGTTTGACCTAACAAAAGTTGCTTCAAAAATTACTTGGTACAGTATCTATTGAGAAGTGGTAGTCACTAAAATAATATTAACAAAACTCTCTAACATAAAAACTGTTGTGTAAGGAATGTGCAGTAGGCTATGAAATCAAAAGTTTTTCTCTGTAAACAATTTTAAAAAACTGAAATAGCTGATGCTATTTATACAGTCAATATGAGAAAAAAATAAAAGAAATTATGGCAAAGAATTAGAAAATGTTTGCATGTTCATTTGTAGTGCAGTATCTATGTATGTTCAGAATTTTACGTTATATAAGTCACACTGAGAAAATAAATATGTCTGATTCTTACTTTTAGTCTAAATTATTAACAATTACTACATGAAAATAAAGTGCAAATTATTGAAATGGGAGGCCTGGCCCAACCCCTTTAAATGTAGTCTCTTATCTTCTAATATACTTCACCTATGTCTTGCTTAGAATTCACTGCTTTTATTTCAATATTATAAATCAGTGAACAGAGAATTAATGTGTGATTTGGTATGACTTTTCAATAGGATGAGTTGATGGTATAAAAGGTTTTCAAATCATAGAGAATGGAATGGGGTATAAAAGGTTTTCAAATCATAGAGAGTGGAATGGGGTATAAAAGGTTTTCAAATCATAGAGAAGGGAATGGGGTATAAAAGGTTTTCAAATCATAGAGAATGGAATGGGGTATAAAAGGTTTTCAAATCAGAGAATGGAATGGGGTATAAAAGGTTTTCAAATCAGAGAATGGAATGGGGTATAAAAGTGCAGGTATATGTGATGATTTGTATCTTTGTTTAAAGCTTGTTTCGTTATATGTGACAATATTACGGTACAAAACTAAATCTTAATTTTTCTAACATTTATTGACTTTTTTGAACACAGGAGGTGAAAAGTTTTGCCCAGCCAGAGGAAATCAGTGCAGACCAAGTGTTTTCTGAAGTGTATCACACCCTGATTCACTCTCCTGCCTTAGAGACTCTTCTCAACCTAGAACACACATATGCTATGACTATTGGGGACCTTATACATCAGCGTGATCAGGATCTTGAATATCTAGAAAAGAGGTATGTAGGACAAATTTGATACAACTATTTATGCTACAATTTCCATACAAATACAAATGATCAAATATCCACAATATGCTTCCAATTATTGTTACAGTGATGACACCTTCATGCCATTATCCACAATATGCTTCCAATTATTGTTACAGTGATGACACCTTCATGCCATTATCCACAATATGCTTCCAATTATTGTTACATTGATGACACCTTCATGCCATTATCCACAATATGCTTCCAATTATTGTTACAGTGATGACACCTTCATGCGATTATCCACAATATGCTTCCAATTATTGCTAGTGATGACACGCCATTATTCTTTTCATCAAAAATAGCAAAATCCTACCATTTTCCAGTCTCTGAAATTGTATGCACTGTGGCAGTGCATGAAATCTAATCCTCTACAAAACATCAGTGCAGATTTTTCTGGTGGTTTATTGTAAAACTTGCAGTCTTGGAGTTTTTAAATTCTTGTGATCAGTACACTTGATTCCAAATTTCTGTAATCTGAGGTACAAAAATAAGAAGAAATCGGCGCTATTTATGACCTTAGTTCAGCCAAAATTTGTATTAGTCCCAAAAAGTAGAGAGTTGACAAAATATATGATTAGCAACAAGAGTTAATTGAGATTATATTTACCTTGGACATGTTATCACATCCTCCTCATGTGACGTTACCTCCATTTTATAGTATAATACCACTACATGTACCACAATACTATATATGGTGGTAAATGATCATTTATCTGAAATGTTAAGATTTTGTCCTATTATGTAATGGAAAAAAGTCAAGAACTCTTTGCTTGCATTGATGAAGCACATGGTGACGTTATACGGTAAGTCTCGTCACAATATGCCAATGATGTCAGCATAAGCTGCCAAACGTAGTCTGGTTTTTCCTTGGTTTTTCACTTTCTTTAAGTAAGTGATAAGAAAGTATGGTATCAAGCGTGACCATGTACTAATGCATGGAGAAGATGGATTATGGTTTAGATGACCTATGGAATCTAAACTGTCTTCCGTCAGTGATATATGTTGAAAGAGTTTGAGTTTTGAGGAGCATTTTGCTATCAGTGCATAGATGAAACAGTTGATTGATGACTAAAGTTATATCAAGGACTATGGCAAAATGTCTAATTGGCTTTCATCAAGAACAAATAGATAACATTGTCATTGGTACTAAATTTGTATAAGATCATTGGGTTCAATTTTTTCACAGTTTGATCTTTATGTATTGGGTCTTTGAATTATTTATTTATAGTACTACAAATCCATGAAAATTTATTCTTCAAGAATAATCAATAATTCACAATACCTCAACATTTGTTCTTTGTTTTCAAAAACTTAAATAATGTGTTAATAAAAAGTAGGTGATACAAAAAGCAATCAGGATTATATCTCACATATTATTTGTTTCAATGCAAATATATTTTAATTTCAGGCAGCGAGAAGAAATGGAGAGTGCTGTTCAGAAAGTAGGCATAAAATACACTGATGAAGAGATTAACAGAATGGCTCAACAACATTTTGATAATGTGCAGGTAACGATTATGGCTAGTCAAAATGAAACATAAATATATACTAATCGAAAATACTAAATTTGTAGGTAATGTTTCACATGACAAATTCAAATGCAGAGAGTGTTAACTGAGATTTGGCCTATCATGCAGCATACTTGACCACTGTCCAGAGTTAGCTCAGGAGACATTTTCCCCATCCTAAAGTGACTGTAGCCTTCAAAGTTTGACTTATCTTCATATTGTAATAGGGGAGGGGGGCACAAAAATGTCCTCTAAACAGCTGGACCTTAGCACAAAACACATTTTGCATGACATTATTATTTCCACAAGTTATTCTTCTTTCATGGGAATGAGTACTCATTATCAGTTTAATTGTCACTTTGGTTTGACATCTTTGATGACATAAACAATATGAAATAATTCCAGTGCAGCAATCCAAGAGTATGGTAAAGATGCTGTTTTGCTTTATAGAGATAATTTGACACCTATTGCAGTTGATTGAGAGCAAGTGGGCCAGTGAGCTGAGTAACCAGCAGGAGATTCAAAAGAGGGAGTACAGAGATTGGGTGCTCAAAGTTCATGAAGATACTCACACCTCTCGCACTCCAAAATACATGTGAGTATAACTTGTATCTGGAATTATATTGGAGTGCATGCACACCATGACAAAAAGAAGAAAATTGTTTCCACACAATAACTTGAGTTCCCACTATCTTCAGTTGCCAAAGTTTGTAGATGGTTTGCACATGGGTTAAGAGGAAAAAAAGCTATCTTTTTCAAGGCCAAAAGGTTGAAGGTCAAGATCACTGTAACTGAAAAAAGACAATGCTTTCTGCACAAAATAACTTTAGTTCTTTAATATCTACACTCAGCCAGACTTTGTGGATTGTTTGCACTGGGAGTAAGAAAGTACCCTATCAGTTTCAAGAAATAATAATTTCCACATAATAACTCAAGTTTTCCACCATTCACGATTATCTAACTCTATGGATGGCTTTTACTTGGGGCAAGGAAGAAATCATTTTATAAGCGATAAGGTCCAAATTTAGTGTTGCTGTGAGTGAAAATAGAGAAATGGTTTCCACACAGTAATTTGAGTTCTGTAGTTACCAAACTTTGTTCAAGGTCTGCAAGATGGATATGTAAAAACAAAAGTTAAAGTCACTATGACTGAAAGAAGAAAGAGAGTTTTTGCACAAGAAAATTAGTTCTATTCCAGAGACCTAAGCCAGACTTTTTTGGTGTGTATTATCCATTTACAGATTTTGGTTCTACAATGCAAGTCATTTGGTGTGTATTATCTATTTACAGATTTTGGGTCAGACTTTGTAGATGACTTTTATTAAAACACTTCACTGATTCTTATTAGTTTATGGGACATAATTGTCTTTTCATTACTTCTAAATATATTTTGCTTTAAAAAATTTTAATCAGAACCGAGTTGAAAAAGATAATAAAGAAATAATTTTAGGACACGACAAATCTTCTTATTTAAAAAAATATTGTGAATCTAGAGTTTATCCAAACTGGCCTTGCACTATTTGGTGTAAAAAAAAAAAAATATTTCACAAAAAAGATCACTGTGATAAATATTGAATGATTCAGAAACTTGAAAAAAACACTATTCCAATTGTCAGGATACCTGCCATTCATAAGAATGGCCAGATTAAGAACTAAACTCACTTTAGAAGAAGAAAAACACTTTTTAAAGGAATATTATTTCCAGTTTACGTATTTCTCAGACAGTTTATTCAGCTTGCACAACACTTTAATCAGCCAGAATCAATGCAGACTTTTATTTTTGACCAGGTTTCAGTTTGCTAGCCATTTTGACCATTACAAACATGAAACCCCAACCATACATCTACCTAAACTATGTTTCTGAAAGAATGAAAAAAATAAAATACACAGTAAATATGGGATTGAAAGTGAGAGATTTAGACAAGATTGTTGAAAAAGATGTAATTTCTTCATAGATCTATAAAGGAAAATGAGTAGGTAATGGTAATATCAGATTCTCAAGAGAGGAAGCAATGAACAAATTAATTATCTTTTCCTTTTTATTTGCACTGATATAGGTGGTGCAGTTAACCCTTATTGCTTCTTCCCTTTTTTGCCAGGGTGAAATTAAAGAAACTTGTGAAAAATTATTACCTCTACTTCTAAATGTTTTGTATATCTATAGAGGAATAGCTCAAAATCTATCCTTTAATCAAGTGTATGTTAAAACCACAGTTCATAGTGGCAATACATCAGTCTTTACTGTGATAACTTTAAGAATATTTTATGCTATGGATGTGTGTGTATGGTAGAATCCCAACATGTTTTCAGAAACTTTTGTTATCATCACAAAAGTAATAACATTGATGAAATATGAAAGAAAGTACACATATTTACATAGTTATCTTTATTTCCCTTTTTAGATAATGTTTTCATGCCATAATTCATTGCAGTCATTAAATTTAAATGGACTTGTCTTTCCTATACTACTCGATGTCTCTACCAGAGCAATGAAATCAAAGTCCCTAAGGGACAGTACCAAGGATATTTTCTGGAACTGTTTTGGAGCTGACATTTGGATAAAATCGTGTACCAGTTTTATAAACAAACTCAACATACTGAATTTTTACTATAGTAAGTGCTGTTGTTTCAGGGGTTAAAATCCATTATATACCTACCATACATGATGGCCTGTTTATCTGGTGTGGAAGATCATGGAAAAGTCCGGGGAAAAACCACCAGTACACAAGCTACTGGCAAACTTTCTCACATACCTGAAATAATGAGTGTAGAAAAACATATAAAGAGTTAAGTAATCTAGGCTAATAATTCTGTCCCAGAATAGGAGTATGTTCATGAAAATAGGAGAAATGTATGTGTTGTTCATCCATGAATTTGACAAGAACCTCTCTAGTCATCTGAGGATTTGAGGGGCTGTTTCTGTTCTGTGCCTGCGCATGTGGCTGATTAGGCCAACCCTTGCATGGAATGTTCGTTTGCATAAGGAACAGGGGATGAGTGGGGCATCTCCAGGATGGTTGATGGCTTGTGCTTCTCTGGCTTTTCTCTTCAGCTCTACAGCTGCTGTCCTGCTAGATTCACACAACTTGGAGCACAGGGGAACACCAAGTGACTCCATCTCTTGCTGTTTGCTCCCAGGAATCAGGGTTTATTTTGAACGCTTTCATTGCAGCTTTTAGATTGTCTTTGAAGCTTTTCTTCTGACCTCCATGAGATTGCTGACCTTGCTGTAGCTTACTATAGAAGAGTCTTTTAGGCAGCCAGTGATATGGCATGAATACAATATGTCCTGATCAGCACAGCTGGCAGTACATCAACATAGGTGTCAACTAGTCTGACCAGCACAGCTGGCAGTACATCAACATAGGTGTCAACTAGTCTGACCAGCACAGCTGGCAGTACATCAACATAGGTGTCAACTAGTCTGACCAGCACAGCTGGCAGTACATTAACATAGGTGTCAACTAGTCTGACCAGCACAGCTGGCAGTACATCAACATAGATGTCAACTAGTCTGACCAGCACAGCTGGCAGTACATCAACATAGGTGTCAACTAGTCTGACCAGCACAGCTGGCAGTACATCAACATAGGTGTCAACTAGTCTGACCAGCACAGCTGGCAGTACATCAACATAGGTGTCAACTAGTCTGACCAGCACAGCTGGCAGTACATCAACATAGGTGTCAACTAGTCTGACCAGCACAGCTGGCAGTACATCAACATAGGTGTCAACTAGTCTGACCAGCACAGCTGGCAGTACATCAACATAGGTGTCAACTAGTCTGACCAGCACAGCTGGCAGTACATCAACATAGGTGTCAACTAGTCTGACCAGCACAGCTGGCAGTACATCAACATAGGTGTCAACTAGTCTGACCAGCACAGCTGGCAGTACATCAACATAGGTGTCAACTAGTCTGACCAGCACAGCTGGCAGTACATCAACATAGGTGTCAACTAGTCTGACCAGCACAGCTGGCAGTACATCAACATAGGTGTCAACTAGTCTGACCAGCACAGCTGGCAGTACATCAACATAGGTGTCAACTAGTCTGACCAGCACAGCTGGCAGTACATCAACATAGGTGTCAACTAGTCTGACCAGCACAGCTGGCAGTACATCAACATAGGTGTCAACTAGTATGGTTTACATATAATTTAAACAATTTATTTCATTTTCGGTAGTGTACGGTTGTACAACCATTTTGTACATTTTTTTGTAAATATTTTTTTTTCTTCATTTTGTATGCATCTAGATATTTTTTTAGAATGAGAATTCATTGAGATCCAGTTGGCCTGAAACAACCAATCAAATCTTACTCAAAACTGTGCTTTTCCTTTGTCTGATAATGAATCAAGTTTAATATCATAGTTCATCTTCTGTGTGTGAAGATCGTGTTGTTTATTGCTCTGAAATTTGACTCTCACTCAGATTTCTAATATTGATAAACTACCTGTGTAGTAAGTATGTTTTCATATTTAATACATTATTATTTTATTATTTATACTTATTACTATTAAATGCATACAGTTGACATAAATTTTCAAACTTTACGTAGTGTAGTAGTAATGGTGGTGTAACCGTATTCGTCCGACTTTTCTGTGTGGAGGGAGATAAAGTCAATTTATTAAAAATAAATAATCTGCTAAATTTAGCACCAGCATTATATCCTGCTTTTTAAAAAATTTCATTTATGTAATGCAGACAGGAATTGCATTGCCAGCATGATGGAAAGAAACATACTGAGTGCTGTCGTTCTCATGGCTCAAAAATATGTAGCATAGTCAATTTATATCTAGTTTTGACCAAAATCACCACACTATATAGCAAATTCATAACTTTTTAAACACAAGATACACAATTAATAGAAACAGTCAACAGCTTACAAGGTACAAATGTTTGGACTGCTACTTTGTTGACTTTTTCTTTTTTAGATTTCAATTTTGAAATAAAGTTTCAGAAATGTAAATAATTATGTAAATACATGTATGTGTAAAACTAATTTGTGTATAACATTTGTATTTTTAAAACTGTTGATCTTATATAACATATGAATACATTTTTTCATGTAAGGTTTTTTGGTCTCTGTAAGGTTTTTATTGGTCTGGCATACAGGTTTTAGTCTCAAAGGGTTGAAACCTATGCATCAGCATGGTGTGGATGCTGTGGAGACCTGCTTGGGTGAGTACCACAGTGTCTGGAACCTTGTACTGCCACTTGATGTTGAGGATTTTCCTGAGACTTGTGGTAAGAAAATGGTTCAGCTTCCTGGCATGGCATTGGTACACCATCCAAGTTTTGCATGCGTAAAGTAGTATGGGGAATACAAATGCCCTGTAGACCTTTAGTTTGCTTTGTATGCAGATGCCTCTTCTATTCCAGACATTGGCATACAATCTGCTGAAAGTTAAGCTGGCTCTAGCAATGTGATGGTTCACCTCATCATCATTAGTGATGCTCTGTGTGCTGCCAAGGTATTTGAAGCGGTTCACTTCATTGAGTTTTTGCAGTTGACAGTGATGTTGGGCTAAACATTGGGCTTTCCAGGGGCTGGCTGATGCAGGACTAAAGTCTTCCTGGTACTGATGGTGAGACTAAAGCTTGTGCAGGAGCTGGAGAACTTGTTAACGCTGCATTGCAGTTCAACTTCTGAGCCAGCATTGAGGGCGCAGTCATCAACAAAAAAGAAATCCCTGATGGTGTCTGTCAAACCTTGGTTTTCACTTGAATGAACCCTCCTGGGATTGAATAGTTTTCCATCTGTATGGTACCTGATATCAACTCCAACCACTCCATCTCTGAAAGCATTAGTCAGCATGGCAGAGAACAATAGACTGAACAGTGTTGGTGCCAGAACACAACCCTGCTTGACGCCATTGGTTACAGGGAATGGCTCAGATGTCTCTCCATTGTCCTGGACTCATGGAAATGCTGCACCATGGATATACATTTTCTTGGGCATCCGTACTTGGCCATTACCTTCCACAAGCCTTCTTTGCTGACAGTATCAAAGGCCTTTCGCAAGTCACCGTAGATGGAGAAAATACTAGTGTTTTGCTCTTGTCATTTCTTTTGTAGATGCCTCGCAGCAAACACCATGTTGATGGTCCCACGTTCTTTTTGGAATCCACACTGGCTCTCAGGCAGTAGTCCCTGGTCAAGGTACATAGTGAGGCGGTTTAGAAGGATTCTGACTATTATCTTTCCTTCAATTGAGAATAAGTGTCTTTAAATTCCTGTGGATCGTCTCTTGCTGCCACATCAGTAAAAACAGTTGGTGGAGCCTTTCTATCAAAGCTGTGCCCCCTTCCTTGTAGACTTCAGCTGGGATGGAGTCTGAACCATGTGCTTTGCCACTGGAGAGCCAACATATTGCTTCTGTGTCTCCAGCAAGTTTGGAGGGTCATCCAGTGCTTTGTTGATGGGTAATTGGGGGGGGGGGCCTGATGGCTTCATCATTGATGGATGATGGGTGATTCAAGATGCTGTCAAAGTATTCAGCCTATCATTGAAGAATCTTCTCTTTGTCAGGAATTAGTGTGTTCCATGTCTGTGCTGAGAAGTGGGGATGATCCAGAGGATGTAGGTCCTTACACTTCTTTCAGGGCATTGTAGAAGTTCTTCATGTCATGCTTGTCTGTGTATCACTGGATCTCATCAGCTTTATTGCTCAGCCATGTGTCTTGGATCTGAAAGAGTTTCTGCTGTACAGTTCTGCATATGTTGTTGTACGCATCTTTCCAAGAGGTTGACTTAGGGTTGTTGAGGTAGGTTTGAAGGAGGCGGTATTTCTCATCCAGCAACTGCTTGATCTTGTTGCAATTCTCATCAAACCAGTCTTGATGCTTTCTGGTTGAGGGTCCTAGGAATTCTGAAGCTGTGTTGTAGACCAGCTCTCTGAATGCTTCCCAGTCAGTCTCCACATTCTGATTGTCAAGAAGAATGGATTTCAGACTTTCTTTAGGAGTATCCACGAGAGACTTTTTGGTTCTGGTGCAGTTTTTAAACAAACTGTTTGCATGACTGGGCAGCTATATTGACAGTAGGTGTATTATATCTGGAACTGTTGTTCCAAACTTAATTACAATTTATTTTAACTGTATTTAATTGTTAAATGATTTATGTAGTTGTGTCTCACTTGTCACTAATGTAATTGCAGGCAGAGGGTACGTACCTTGACCACCAATTTACCAGATGCACATGAAGAGGAAAGAAAGGAGCAAGTTCCTCGCATGGAGGAAAGCTTCACCATTCATCTAGGTACATTCCCAAAGGATTAGTATATTTGTCATGAAATTGAAAAGCAGCATTTACTCACCAATAATTACATTTTTGTGTTATTAAATTTTGCTTTTCATTGGCCTCTTGTGATAAACCTGCTGCAAGGCAGAATATCACATGCTTTTGTTTATTACCATTTTGATTTGCAGACATTAACTTAATTCCTGCTTTACATACCTTCACCAAGCTTATTAGAGTTGTTACCCAGTAGCCAATTAGGAATCTAAGGGTAAACTGTCATGTCACCAGTTCAGGCAATTTTTAATTGAAAACTTTAGTTTTCTGCTGAATATACTTTTTGCAGACTTTGCAGAGACACATGTCAAGCAATAGTCACTGTGGCCTAGAATATTACAATGGTTTCTGGACAATAACTTTAATTCTTCAAAACCTTATGAATATGTTGCCCTTTACAAAGTAAATCTTGTTCAGTTGATCTTGTCATGTGAGGGTCCAGGTTACAGTAATCTGGCAAAAGGAGTTTGGTGTTTTAATAGTAACTTTAGTTCTACTGCACATACCTTAAAAATTGTATAGCTGGGTTGAATGAATCCTGATAAGTACAGAATCAAATAGGCTACCATGACCAATGAAAAGCACACTTCATAGATATTATTTACCTTTTACATTACCGTTCTTTTATGTTCAGCATGGGTTTTTTCATTCTTCCAGGTGCTCAAATGAAAACCACACACAATATCCGCCTGCTTTGCACCCATGTACTGGACCTTTGTAAACACAAAATTCATACAGTTGGGTAAGAAGATTTTATTCATTTCAGTAAATTCACTCAATTAATTTCTTCAACTTATTCATCCTAAACTCCAAGAAGATGCCACCTTTTGTTGCTTTAAAGAATATTTAATATTTTGTCCCTGTTATTAGAGACTACCTCCCAAACTAGAATACCTTTGCATTGCACACTTTAAAGAGTTTCTGCCACAAATTTTGATCTGAATTGCGTTCTCATCCAGCAATTATAGTAAAATATCATGTTTAAAATTGTTGACACAGACTGTATTTTTGTCAAGTTCACCTTGGCAGTAGCTTGATATTGCCATCCCTTTTATGTCTACATACATGCATCCAAACCAAGCTCAGTGTTACGGTATTTAGATTAAACTCAATGTTAATCTTTTACTGTTATGTGTCGTTTTTTAAACTAAAGAATAGGTGGGCACAAAGGGAAGAGTATCTTTTGTTAGCGATAAACCCAGTCAGTGTAAAAGTGCTTACAGATTCAATGTTTGCTTATCAACGAGGTTTTTATGAGGCTGTATTCTTGTTCAATCCATTATAGTGGTGTCCCTGTTGCAGAGCCCCAGAGACTTCAGACAGCCATGTCTCTGTATTCCAACACCCTGTGTGGTTTGATTCTACTGGTGGACAAGCGACTCAGCTCCTATACTGGGATTAAGAGAGGTAAAAATACGTTATTATATGACATGTAAACCTGTTTTTATGACTGTCTATCTACAGGAATCACACGATTAAAAAAACTACTTTTAAATGGTTTCTTAAAGCATTTTTATTACAGAAAAAAATCATGTTAAAGTTAAACAAACAGTTCTGTTAGGAGGCTACCTATTTTAATCAAACAGCTATATTAGGGTATAAACAATTCTTTTAGGAGGTTACTTATGTTAAACAAACAATTTTGTTAGGAGGCTTCTATGTTAAACAGATAACTCTATTTGGAATACTAATTTATGCTAAACAAACTGTTAGACAGCTACCTATCCCCAATTCTCTCCATATTAGTCAGTTTATCACTGATATTGGGGAAGGAAAAAAGTAAGAAAACTCTTTAAAAAATGGAATACCTGCTGCTAAATACTTGCATCAACTAATTGCTTAAATTTTAGCTATTACATTCACAATTGCATGCAGAAATAATCATTGGAACTTACTAAGTTATTGTAGTATGTTTTGGTGGGAAATTATCAGTGGAACTTACTAAGTTAACATGGTACATTTTAATGGGAAATCATTGTTGGAACTTACTAAGTTGCCATAGTATGTATTAATGGGAAATTATTATTGGAACGAAGTTACCACAGTATGTTCTAGTTTGAAATTCATACTTCTTTTCAAAAAGAAGACGCAAACTAAGTACTAAAGGTTATGTCCACCAAAGGAAAAGCATGTAAACATTGCAGGAATATTCATTGCAGTTAATTAATCAGCTCTGAAAATCTGAGACAGTAATTCATTAATATTCTTATATTTTATCTGAAAACTTTGAAAAACTGTTAAGACTAAGGCTTTAAAGTTTGATAAATTAAGTGCCTGGTTAGAGAACTTAATCTGACATGTACTCAAAGAATGACATGAAGTAAGGACCTAGTTACAAGCCTCAGTCAGCTGCTCCAGTGGCCTTGTGGTTAGAGCATCTCTCGCAGATGCAGGAGGTCACATGTTTAAACCCTAGCCGAGTCATACCAAAACTTAATTTTTTTATAATTTTATAAACAGCTGCCTCACTAGGCACTTAGCATTAAGAGTTTAGTGTTATTTCTGGTCGGCCCAGTGTCAGGACAATGTAACTGTGTAGGACATCTTGCTACATGTCTGCGGCATGATGCCTCAGTGCTAGACATCACTGTAAACTGCAAAACTGCAGACATCATAGCAATGTGACTGAAAAATTGTTAAAGCTACGTTAAAAATCCCAAACCAAACACACACAACACACACACACACACACAAATCTCAGTCTTACATGAAGTAAAGGTCTAGTTACAAACCTCAGTGTGACCTGAACTAAAAAAAACTCAATCTGATATGGACTCGGGGTCTGGTACCAACACACTTAGGACCTGGATATAACACTGAGCCTGACATGGACCCAAGGTCTTGTTATAACACTTGATTTGTCATGGACTTGAATGGTTACAGCACTCAATCTGAAATGGGCTCTCAGTTAGACGAATAATCAGTGCCCAGTTAAAACAATCTGTCTGACATGGAACTGATGGCTGCTTACAAAAATCATTCTGACATATAATCAGTGCCCAGTTAAAACAATCTATCTCACATGGACCCGATGGCTGCTTGCAATACTCAGTCTGACATATATTTAGGGCCTGATTACAGTGCTTATTTTGACATGAACTTAAGGTCAGTTGACTACGGGTAAAATATTTCAGCAACAATTATGCAAATGTTGCTTGGCCAGGACTAAAAACTCATTAACCAAACATTAGCTGTATCAGAACCTTTTACAAGTATTGAAATGATTACTTTAGTTGAGAAATCTACATAAGCTGAAAGAAACCAAATATTTGTACTATCCAAGTTGATAATTATCTGGTTTAACTATGTGATTGATGGTTAGTCCTTGTAAACACTATTCTTATCCCTCATTGTAATGCAATTGAAACTGTATTGTGAGGTAAACTACTAGCAGGTACATAATACATAGTGTTTTTAGATCTTATGAAAGGACCATGTTACACTGAGGTGCCATAAATCGATGAACCACTGATTTACATTAGAACCTTGTTTTTCACAGCTGTCACAAACATTTTACATACCAAGTACATTATGTCATATACACATTCATATCACCAGAAGTGTATAGGGGCAAGCTCGCTTCATTGTGTCATCTCACCAGAAGAACATGGAGTCTGGCAAGCTCGCTTCATTGTGTCATCTCACCAGAAGAACATGGAGTCTGACAAGCTCACTTCATTGTGTCATCTCACCAGAAGTACATAGGGGCTGGCTAGCTCACTTCATTATGTGATCTCACCAGAAGTACATAGGGGCTGGCAAGCTTGCCTCATATATGGTCTAGCCAAAAGTTCAAAGGGACTTAAAATCTAAAAGTACATGGGGGCTGATAGGTTTGCCTCATTGTACTTCAGTTTCACCTACAGTACAAAAACTATAATCTATAATTAATAACTTATGTATTATCTGAAATTTATTTATCTGAACTCCTGTCTATAAGAAAGTTTTATATCTGCCATTAAGTTAAGATAAACTAAGTTCTGTATATATGAACCAGAATTGATAAATATTCAGGTTTTGCCAAGGTGTGTGAGCAGTCAACAGATTTCCATTTCCCAAACCTTGAGCAGCAGTTCCTCCTCATTGAGCAGGAGGTTGCCAATGTAACTGAGGTCAGGGCCAGAAAGGTCAAGGATGAGATTGCTGACAAGATCAGTGTAAAAAGTGGAAGTAGTGGTTCTGAAGAAGGACAGGTAAAATTCATGCTGTTTATATAGCCCTTCCTCAAGCTACTAAATCTTCTTATTCAATACACTTAGAAGTCCACTAACAAGAATACATAAGTAAAAATAAATAAATAAAATATTGGTGAGTTTTTCTCAAGCTGATTACCCAGGTATTTACCATCTGATTTGTCAAATATTCTGCAATACAAGGTTTTTTTAATATGAAGGCTACATGTGAGAAGTTCATTAATGCATGCATACATACATGTATGCATGTATACATACATGCATACATACATACATGCATCCATCCATCCATCCATCCATTGATGCACATACATACACACACACACACACACACACACACACACACACACACACAATTATCTTGATATTCTTTCCACTATTTGAGTAAAATACATTGGGGATAAATAGCATGTTTCTTAATATTTCTTGTTATCTTTAAGATGTGAGGGCATGAAAGATTGCATACATTTCTCCAATGCACTTGAGATGCAGCATGGTGTTTGCATACCTTCCCCAATGCACAAGATGCAACACGGCATTTGCATACCTTTCCCAATGCACATGAGATGTAGCATGGTGTTTGCATACCTTTTCCCCAATGCAGTGAGATGCAGCATGGTGTTTGCATACCTTTTTCCCAATTCATCTGGTGTAGCTTCATTGATACAGCCATATTGACACACCTCTTCCAACAATGATGCACCAAATATTTTTGTTATAAGAATTAAGATGATGCCTCTTTGAGATTCTCATTGTGACAGTTTCAAATCACTGGACTGAGAAATAAAGCTAGGCTGGTGAAATGCTTGTGTTTATCCAAAAATGTATAAATGACTTTTGGGGATGAATATGAAACAGAATATTTTATTTTCAGGAGGGAAAATTGATGGTAAGCAACATAGGTGTTACTTAGCATTTCAAAGCATGATTACTTCCCAATACCACCATCACCATAGCTGTATCAGATTAAGGCTTTAAAATTACAATGGCTTTTATTTTCAATTGATGTAATGGCAGTCATTTTTCCAAGTAGGTTAGTTGTTTGCTTGATATTTCAAGCACTTTTAAAACATTAACTATATATGTGAAAAAAATGGGGTGAAAATGCTTTTCTGATGGACACACTTTGGCAGCTATCTTTAGTGGACATGAAATGATGACCTCTTAAGATTTTCTATCTCAGCCAACAAAGCTGCCACAGCTAATAACCAATATAATTAGCTCACTCCAAAAGGCCAATTTTATCCAAATTTTTCTTTTCAGGACAAAACGATGAGGTTACATACAGGTGATTTCTATATCACTCGTCATTCCAACCTATCAGAGGTCCATGTAGTGTTTCACCTGATAGTGGATGATACAGTCAAGACTGACATCACCTCTCGCCATCCTGTCATTCTCAGCATCCGTAACATAATCAAACTCTGTTTCCGCTATGACATCACCACAGTCAGCATACCACTTCTACTGACACATGAAATGACCGAGGTAGAAATACAACTTAGTATGAGTGTGTCAGTGTGCATAGTTTTCAAAGTTCAAGATCAAGTTTAGATTAGTTATATTCTTCCTGGGCAAACAATATTTTTTGTAAGAATACACATTATGTAATAAATAAGCTTACTCTTAATTTGTATCAATTCAGTTTTTAAGACAACTCCTGAATATCAACTACATTCAGTTATTTTCTATAAAGGAGCGAAGCACACCACATCCCAACTGGACCACACTTCCATAATTCCACTGATTATAATTGATGCATCTAATAAGGCTTTGAAATGAAAATGCAGGTGCTTGACATTTTGGGAGTCTGTCAAAAATGTGACAAGATAGAGATGCTCATTGTATATAAAACATATTAATCTATCCTATAAATTCTGTATTTGCACAAGGGGCGACATATAAAAGTGGGTCATCAATTAAATGTAAACAGTATAGTGGGACCCCGCTATAACACGCCCCATTATAACACGAATTCAGATATAACATGGTCGTGGCATGGCTCCCGAAATTTCAGGTAATTTATTACAGGTATTTTTCTCAAAGACCCAAAAAAAATCTTTTAAATATGAAAAATAAAATACGTCAAGAGTTTAATTATCATTCTCATACTCATCTAAAAAGTGCGTAAAAAAAAAAAATGTGTAGAAAATGTATTATCATTTTGGGGAGGAAATCACACACAAAATCAAATATAAAATAATCGTTGTATGGCTCCTAAAATTTCAAAAATTAACAAATTACTTCTAGTTTTGTGCCAGAATAAACATCGGAAATACGAACCAATTGCTGGGCCTACTGAAAACTTTGATCTTTGTTTATTGTTGAAAAACGACAGCTCATAAGTGTCAATATTATTATTACTGATCCCTGAGCAATGAAGCCATCGTGTCTACTTTGTGTTTGTCTTGAATGCATTCCGAATACAATCATTGCTCTAATAATCTCCGATATATGTTATCTTAATTTCATACACAACTAAGCAACAGCCAATGAGGGGGTTGATAAAAGATTCTCACCAGAATGTATAAATCAATTAATTTAAGTACATTGTTTATCATCAAAGTGAACTGCCGAGCTAAACTTGTTCAAATCAGGGGGAAATGATTTATACAGCATCAAAGAAACAAAAGCCGCCAACATGTGTGTGTGGCTTGGCGGTGTTGTTTTATGCAATCTGTTGACTAGTAAATTTGAATTCTGCAACTGAAAACTATAATTGACTTTGCCAAGAGCAAACGTGACATTAGCAGAAAGCAGCTAAAAATCAGAGTTTTTCAAAAAATAATAACAATTGACAGATGAGAAATGTAATGGTATAAAATGTATACGACACAGAGGTCTCGGAAACGCCTAATTACGCGTATTTGAATGCAAATATTTGATCTGGGACACATAAATCACTCCATGCAGGAGTCCTCCATACACACGCAAATAGCTGGGAGACAAAGTTAGTGTTGATTACTTTATCATTTTAGCTGTGTTGATATTTACAGTGACATAATTTACTGGTTAAAATACAGCCAGTTCTGCGCGCTGTATTTATAAGAGTACATCAAAAGAACATGACGCAATAGCTGGGCGGCAAGTTCAAAGGACTTTGACTAGCAGCATGGGTGGGAAAATGTGCTGAAATTTACAATGACTGAATTCAGAGACAGAAAGATCCTGAGATGTACATGTAGTTATTATAAGAATACACTTTAGCTTCCATTATTTAATCTACGGACATGTACTATTTCATCATTCATTACGTACACCCGTTACATAATTTTTGTTATTTTCTTTTCATTGAATTCAGTCACATAATGATCTGTGACAAAATTATTGAATATTTTACATCCATGTGTAGATATTTTCGATGGAAATATTTGTATTATGGATTCAATGTATGCTACAAGATTCGCTGGTGAGTACACGGTGTTGATACTCTTTTCATGCAATAGATTATACATGTATATATAAATTTGAAATGTATATGTACCAATACATGGTTCTCTGAATAAAGTAATATATTATATCTGCAATTTCTGTCACCACAGCAAATGTTTTTCTCATTTAATATATATTGATTAAAAATGGTAATTGTGCCATGCATTTTCACACCCGTCTTTATGTAACCCCCCCCCCAATTAAATCCAAAAATGTGTTGGTATTGTACATGGTTGCTTATAACATGGTTCGGTTCATAACACGGCCGGATTCTATGGCTCCCAACTACCGTGTTATAGTGGGGTCCCACTGTAGTTATTTTCAATCTGATGCTCAGCTTTGGCTTTTACACACAATGTTTGATTGAGTTCACTTGTTTTACAGTTTATTTTATGTCCAAAACAAAAAGCCAGAAATTTCGCAGCTACAAATGAAAAACTTGTTTTACCTGCACATCATGATAAAAAGTGTCTATATGTATTACTTCAGTATTTAATGAAATCATTTGGATGTCTTTGGATTTTTCCCATTTTCACAAACACCAAAACAAAAATTACATTTGATCAGATTCATTGTCATTTGATTAGTATAGTATGCCATTACTATAAGGGCATTCATTATACATAACAACATTCAAGTTTTAAGATGGATATGGTAATGGATCACATTTCATTGCAAAATTATATGTATCATGTACTTATAATGAGGTAATATTGTATGTATAATGTAATTCATTATAAGACCATCTCACAATGAGGCAGTATATTCTGGCTTAGTTGGACAGCATTATAATGAGGGAGTACTAAAGCAATGTTACTAAAATTTGGTATTATATATATATATATATATATATATATATATATATATATATATATATATATATATATATATATATGAAAATCATTATAATGATGGAATCTTGTATGTATACTGTGCTGCTCCATTATAAAACCATCTTACCATCTATGGGTTTCTTGTAGAGCATTATAATGGCGATTCTAATGAGTGAGTGCAATAAAATAACATCATTATAAAGCATTCTTCAAAATGGTATAGTCTGGCTCCTTTGGTCAGTATAATATTGAGGAATATGTATAATTTACTCCATTGTAATGCCATTTCATTATAAAATGCTATACTCTATGGATCTCATATACAGCTTTATAATTAGGGAGTACTGCTTAATGTACTTCATTATAATCATTATAAAGCAGTCTAATTATATGGTGGTGTACTTTGCACCTCACATTGTGAGGGAGTCTTATAATGTGATATGAATATATATGCAAGGAAGGAAAGCATTAAAGAGGCATTTGAATTAAATTTATGAAACTCATAAGATTTTAGTCCTTAGTTCACTTGAAAAAAATAGAAATCATTAAGCTCTTTTATGAACTTCATAAATTTCATTTGAAATGAGCACAAAAGTAAGATTTATCACTTGAAGAAGCATACAAAATTTTCCATAAATCTTCTAAAAATTATATTAGTTTAGCTAGAAATTTAATTAGATGATTACCTGATCTAATAACTTGTATGCTGACATAAGCAAGATTTTGCTAATTACCATGTCAAAAATCTTAAATGGATGAAAACAGTGTATATATGTCATGTACAGTTCATTCTGGAACTGAAGACTTCATGGAAAACATTTCTGTCTATTACAAAAAAATGGGGAGTTTTATGAGCATGGAGGGATTTTGTAAGAAATAAAGGTAATACTTTAAAATGGGATAGCCTTTTTCACAGATACTGTTTTTTGGAATGATGTTTTAGAAATTAGCATGAATCTTACATTTGTATGTATAGTAGAACCTGGTCACTTGGTAAATACTTAATGTAACATAGGGTTGCATTTGTATTTTCTTGCTATGTTCGTTTGATAGTTGATTAACTGGTTAATATCCAATGCTTTATGGGAGCAAAGAGTTGGCCAGATCCCATTAACAAGTAAGCAGACTGCAATGAATTTTATAAATAATACAGAGGGCATTATAATTTAACCTGTTGTATACAGATCATTATATGATGGATGTAACACTTAATAAGCAAATTTGTGGTGAATAAATTCATGCTCATCATATGTGATTTATTGCTTTATCACCATAAAGCACTTTTATTACTTCAGACATCATTTATTGCAGGAGATGACAATTCCATGGTGCTTGAAAAGAGCAGAACTGATATTCAAGTGTGTTAAGGGCTTTATGATGGAAATGGCATCTTATGGAAGCCAAGAGTCAAGGACATTGCAGTTCCTAGTTCCATATGTAAGTCTGTACACAGTCCCAGATGCTGACATAGAATATTCTTGATTTCATTACACAGATTGATGTCAAAGTTAAATTGATTATTATGGATTTAAAGTCATTTTTCAACACATGATAGGCAGCTGGTATCTTTGGTAGAGGAAGAACCAAGGAACACTTCAGGAAGAACCACCCAAACAAGAGAAGCTGCTGGCAAGATGTCTCACATACCCAGGTGTTCTGAGCCCAAGATTCCACCCCATGCAGTCAAGTGAGATGTCATGGAGCTGTATGGGCAATTGTCTTAGATCACTAAATCACCCAGGTCCCCAAATCATGCAAAGCCTAAAAATCAAAATTTTTACAAAGCATGCAATTTTGGTTAATTTTTTGTATTTTACTCAGCCTTTTTGCACACTGTATAAATATCATTAAAAATGGATTCTTGAAACTTGGTAAAGGATACAAATTGATGAGTACTGCATCCTCGTGACAAAATTAGGTCATATCTATATTCATGTTTCATTGAATTTGGTTATGTTCTGTTTCTCAACAATCTCTTTAAATGTTATAATAATCATTCTAGATGATTCTATGCACCCTTGTTACAGATGTAGGAGACTGTGACTCATATTTCATGTTTCCCTGACTTGGTTCAGTCTTAGGAATTGCTATTTCCAGAATCATAAAACTAGACAATTGTATATGTCTCATTTAGTACCACACAACCACATCCTTAATGCTACCATTTTAACCTTTACATTGATATCCTTTGTATTTTAAAAAAAAGGCTTCAAAGTATCCAAGATCGGCTTTCAAGGTTAGTTTGCTTTGTAATAAAAAATATCCTTTGTATGTACTGTCCTGACAGTAGTTCAAAGGAGTTAACTGCTCGCTGCTAGTTGTGTTTATTCACTGACCAGGCATCTATGTGGTTGGCATCTGTAGTTATAATTAATACAAAGGAGCAATGATGTCTGCGGGTAAATAATATACATGGCAATCATTTTCTTTAATGATATATTTGTAACCCATGCTGGTGAAAAGATTGTCACTTGTACTCAAGTGAATATGTTTTCAAATAATGATTTTTATTTGCGAGATATTGTTATACAGTACACATGGATGTAATTCATTCTTGGTTGTTTTGCACTTAGCGCCATGTCATGTGCGAATGACAGTTGTTTTCAAGATATTAGTTGATTATTTCCCAAAGTTAAAGTTCATTTGGTTTATGTGTGGGGTTGCAATACAAATTTATTTTTCTTGGGACATATGACCTAGGTGAAAAACGTTTTACCATAAGTTCTGGGATAGGAAACAAATTGTGTCCAAATATCTAAGGTAAATACCATATGTTTCATCTTTGACTGGCTTTGGTTAAGTTTTTTCAGTTGGTTCATGACTGTTTGAGTTTTGGCATGTTATACTGTATAGTTGCTTATAAAATAAATCCAACTGTAAATTGCACAGACCCAGATCTGTCATTGCATAATGCATCAACAGATCTGGATATGTGTATTTTGTTAGAGTAACTTGTAGAAAGAAAAAACAAGATCTGCAGGCACATTATGGTATGGCAGATAATTTAATGACTTTATTTAAAGAGAGTAACACAATTAGCTAAGAACTATTCTACCTTGAGGCCTTCATACAAAGGAATTTATTTATTTCAGCAGCATCTCAGAAGCCACTGGATGTATTGGGTTTGGAAGAGGGAAATAGAGTGGGCATTTCTAATTTCAACTGGAATAATATTCCAGAGCAAAGTTCCAGAGTATTGGAAACTTTTTTTAAAAATAAATCCACATTTGGTTTGGGAATTTTATACTGTTTGGTAGACATGTATTGCAGGTGGGGTGTATTACCAGGTGGCCTTTACTGGAATAGGGATTGTAAATATTCAGAAACACTATTATTGAATATCCTGTACATTAATTTGGCTTTTCTTAAACAGATTCAGTCTTTAATAGTAATATTTTAACCTACCAGCTAAATTTTCCTTGCTTTCTTTCAGGTTTGATATTAGCTCAAATGCTCTTTTTGAAGATGTTCCAGCTTTGCTATGTTTTTATCATTTGAATTACCCATACTGTATTACATTAGTCTAAACAGGGTAGTATGTAACTTATAAAAAAAAATTCTGTGCCTTTCAGATCAGGATCTTTGTTGTTTGCAGTTTGAAATGACTTTTAATCAAGTGTATATAGTATGCATATTATCTTACCTAGAATCATGAAAATTTGTTAGTGGGGATGAGATGTATTGATTGTAGTTAAGGCTAACATTTTAAAGTTTATCATACATAACCCAAACCTGCCAACTCTTATGATTTTGCCATAAATCTTACGAAATTATTCTTTAAATACAGACTTATGGTTTTCTAGCAAAACCTATGGAATAATGGTTGTTTCCAAACATCTAGATATTTGGTTCATCTCTGTTTTATTTGAATCCAGGTTTCATCTTAGAATTAGTGAAATTAGTCAGGTTACCAGGCTAACTTTACATCAGCACCCCAGATGCTTTAAACTAACTGTACATATTTGTCATGCGAAGTGTCTGCATGATCAAACTGTTGATCATAGGATTTTTTAAAATCTTGTGCAGAAAGCGATGCTAGTTTAAGATGAAAGGGAAATTAAGCCTCTAGTAATGTTTTAATAATCAACACAGAAGAATAAAAACGAATATTCACGTGCCAGTTTGAGTATGTCTCGTGGCGGAAGATATGATTGCATCATCATGTGAAATGGAATAGACTTTCCAAGAATTATGACAAGTTGAGAGATAGCAACAAGCCATTTAGCTGCATAGGGTGGAACTAGAGTTTGTGCAACTGTAAGAGTGGTAAATAAAGTCTGTGCTTACTTTACAAATGTTTCAGTTGAACATATTCAGTTAATTATATTTTGTTACACCTTACTGAAAACTAGTTAATATTACAGGAAAATATAAACTGCCTTTTGAGACGGACTCATCAGGGTTGGCAGGTCTGCATAACCAAGCATCAAATTAAGAACAAGTGAAATATTTCAAAACCTGATGTTGTGTTCTTTTTGTTAGCTATTTTGATGTGACTGGAACTCATTGCTTTTTTCAAATCCTAGGTTACATGTTTTATCCATTTTAATTTATTTCTGATATTGTTTTTACATTTATATGACAATCATGAAATGATGTTATGTAGATGTTCAAATTTGACATCCCTAATTGCTATGTCTCCAGAATGGAATCATTTTATGGTGAGATTTTTGCAAGAACACTTCTTATGATTTCTACTTTATCCTAAATGAAAATGGTGCTATCTGACAACCAATGTGGCCACCATGGCAGCCATCTTGAAAATATTGTTATGCCAATCTCATAGCTAGTATATTCACTTCATCAACCATCTTGAAAATCTTGATGATATCACTATCCTTGAATGGATGATCATATTAATAAGAGGATCTTTACTGGAAGACAGGATGTCTAGTTGGTCTTAATGGTGCTGATCTAAAGTCCATTGTGGCCACAACAGCAGCCATCTTTAAAATCATTTTATTGTTACTCCTTTTGAACAGAAAGTTATATTGACATGGTGTTTTAATCAAGTTTAACTGATCCTTAATGAAATGTTGCTGATCTGAATATCTAAAATGGCTGACACAGCGGCCAGCTTGAAAATCTTAACACTACTTGTCCTGAATAAATGGTCATATCAGCATGGGGTTCACTTAAAGAAATTTTATAATGTTTTCTTACGTTGGTGCTGATTTGACATCCAATGTGTGGCCATCTTGAAATTCTTGTTTTCACCATTCGTAAATGGAAAGTAATTTTGATATAGGATTTTCATCATATGAGTTCTTATTGTGTCAGATTGGGAAAAAAAACGAAAATGATTAACCCTCAATATGGTCTCCGTGGTGGATATCTTGAAAATATTGTATCTCTACTCCTTCCAAATGGATGGCAATATCACATGGTGTTTTAACCAATGAGCTTCTTATGATACCTTGTTGGTCCTAAGTAGAAGTAGTGCCAATGTTTTGTACATCCATTAAGGCTGCTGTAAAGGCTACCACCAAATGAATGATCACATTCACATGTGAATTTCATCCAAAGATACCTAATTGATGTCTAATTCGTATTTGTCCTTGATTAAAACAGTGCCAATCAGTCATAAAGTGTCCACCATTGAAGCTAATTTGAAAATCTTGTTTTCACCGAAGATGAATTGGTACTGCATGTAAATGCCAAAACTATTGCTAAAAGTAATGAAAGTGAAAATTATATACTTGTCATCACTCAATAATTATTTTTTTTTTTTTCAGGGTATATCAGAAGAATTGTTTGCCAACATCAGTAACATGTTACCTACAATATTCAGACTCTCAAATCCAGTGGTGGTCAAATCTTCATGAATGGACACAAACTTGCAGAGATATTTCCTATAGATATTTAAAAAGATTTGGATTGTTAGTATTGATGGATGATAAATTGTATGATGAAGGTTCAAGTTTTAAGTTGAATTTATTTATCATAATGGATGTGTGTACTTATGTTTTTCTATGTAAAACTACATAGGTAGAGAAGACAGGAGTCATTTTGATGTTGAAGATCAAAAATAACTATTAAAAAACTGGCCATGTTTGAATTTATATAGTTTTTATTTATTTTTGGGCATAGTGCAGTTATTTAGTGCAATGTAAGAGAAGTTTATGAAAATAAACAAATAGTTATATGTTTCTTTAAACAATGTGTTTGTGCGATGCTTTCTTTCTGACCTAAACAAGACTAATAGACAGAGCTTATGCAGTGTGTTCAGTGATGCAGTTGGTGGTGGTTATGATGTGGAATATTTCATCTTTTATGATTAAAATAAATATCTATATTAGTTCCATTTTTTTAAAGCCATGTTTTATTGGTGTAAATTTTTGTGTGTTGATAGTTTGGAGAGTAAAACTTGACTGCACCAAGCCTTTTATTTAAGTTTCATACACTGTCCTACTATGCAGGTCTCAGAACTTACATTAAGATGCTAGCCAATGGTTAGTGATTTTGCAGACAGATTACTAAAACCCAATGATCCTTAATCCATTGGAGCAGTGAAAATTA
This sequence comes from Unio delphinus, assembly GCA_029339505.1. Classification (NCBI taxonomy): domain Eukaryota; kingdom Metazoa; phylum Mollusca; class Bivalvia; order Unionida; family Unionidae; genus Unio; species Unio delphinus. The sequence goes on along the minus strand of JAQISU010000058.1, from coordinate 13,270,516 downwards.
TGACTATTTGCTTTCATAATATTTAAGAAATGGTTATAAGTAACTATTTCTGGTTAATTGATTGTTTATACTCAAAATGCTGAATGTAAATATGATCTTAGATTAAGTAAAAAGAAAGAATTAAAACAGAGCAGACATGACAAAGTAAATTTTGAAAATTTAGACCAACATGAATTCTGTAAGTTAAACAAAATACAATGACATGCAACATGTTACCAATTTGCATTGATGGGAACCATAGCCAAAAAAAACAAATCTAACGTGGAGAAATCACTTTGATGCCTTACTCAATAGTGTTAACAAAAATTTGAATAAGCATTTGGTTCTTTCAGGATTCAAGGCCCCTTCTAGTCCTTTTGAATTATTCATATTATCTTAAAACTAAGGCCATTCTGATCACAAGACAAAGACTTTCTCATTCACATACTTTACCTCGAACAATATCAGAAACACCAACATTAAATTCACAGTCAGTACAAAACCTAGGTGTTACTCTTGATGGTACTCTCACATTGCACCAATATATTCAGTTGATGCCACTAAAACACTTGTGTGTTCATTAGTACTTTCAAGACTGGACTATCGTAACTCGATTATGTCTGGTTCATCTCAATATCTACTCCAGAAACTTCAAAACACAGCTGCTCAGATCATCTTTAGAGTATCACGATCAGAGCACACCTACCCACTGCTCTGTACCCTACACAGGCTATCCATTCGATCCAGAATCAAACACAAAATTTGTTCTCTGTATTACGTTTCACGGATGGACTCCATTCCAGCATATCTATCTGGCCTCACCCATGTGTATACACCAGGAAGATGCTTATGCTCCTCTTCTGATAATCATATACTCATTAATCCCACAATGAAAACCAAGTCATATGAGCAAAGTTCTTTTGCATACCAGGGCCCAGCAACATCGAATGACTTGACCATTGAAATCCCTGCATGAACAAACTTGTAATAGGAACCTATTACTGTTTCCTACCTTAAATATTTTCAGCATTTTTTGTTTTCCAATTTCTCTTTTTTGGGGGGAGGGGGGGGTGTCATATCATTATAGATGTTGTAAAGTGCTATGAGCTTCTAAAGATTAGGCGCTATACAAAGTCATTATTATTATTAAAAGACTGCTGGCATATCTCCATTTCACAGGTCACAACAGACACATTCAGAATTGCAGGGGGGGGGGGGGGACACCACTAGAATTTAATTAGAAATTTATTCATTAGGAATAGTGATATAATTTTTCAGGCTATTTGTGATTAAAGTCACTACTAAGTAAGTTCTCAATTTTCACTTTGTATTAAAGGAAATTAAATTATTTGTTGAATTTGTAGTTACTTCACTTAGTTTTACTCAGTTTGTACTCTGCTGGACAGGTATGATAAATGGCAAATCAGTCAGAACTAAACTATAAAAGTGAGAACATGATTGCGAGATGCCAGAAAATATATATATTTTTGTTGTATATGTTTTAAAGTAAATTAAGAAAACACAGCACAAAATGAGGCAAAAGACAGAAATACCATATACAAAGATTCCAGCAAGAGGCAAATGAGATCAGGGTCATATTCTTGACACAACAAGGAACTGACTAGAACAAAATACATTATGGAAACTTTGTATATTTGGTAGAAGCACACCCACCAATGTTCAAAGTATGTTGTCCAACTTGAATCTTTCAGTTACAGTGAATTAGACCTTTTTGACAAAAAGTATACCCTCCACAAATTTTGTTCAAAAACTATATTTAACCACTGAATAAGGGGCCCAGAGAGGTCTAAAGTGCCGTCTGTTACAGATCACTGCCATCTCACCATTATCATTCTAATACTAAAATCCAGAGTTTAGGAAATAAAAAGTTGAACTCTTTAATGCAGCTTTTCTAGGTGTTACAGTGCCACTTTCAGACATGATTTTGACCTTTAAAAAGAAAAAACTGAAAATGAAAGGGGGGTTGGGGTACTCCCCCAATGGGGCCTCGAGGGGCAGCACCCTTGATCAGGGGGTTCCGAGAGTCAAAGACCCCTTCCCAACACTAAAAATGCATTTACACATGAAAATCTGCTCCTGGTGCAACTTATGACCATAATAAACGAAAAAATCATTAGAAAAACTTACAAACTTACCAAAAATTTGAATAATTTTACAATATTTATTGTCACATGAATTTGTTCTCCAATATTATTGGTACTCTATTTTATGTGCATGTCAGTATTTACATCATAATTAAGTAAATATTTAGGCATTTTTTGCTGCCAACGTATTACACTTTTTTTTCTCATAACAAATATGTAAAATAAACACCCAAAAACATCTAAATAAAAATAATCCCATATATTCGCTTGTCTTTTTGTCCATGAACACAACCTGCTGATATGCCAGTTAAGCTCTTTTTGCATCTTTAAGAAAAATTTCTTTAGTCTTCCTTTTTGTCACCAATGATTTTGCTGGATAAATGTGCAATAGTTTCTATTCCTTCTCAAAAAGAGCCTTTTTCCTTTCAAGCTCCAGCTTGTATTGGCAACATGCAATGCACATATTCTGACAGGGCTTCATTTTTTCTGTATGCAGCTTCATTTGTAGGTGCGGTTCCAGACTCAACCACGACTTGTGTATATATTGCAGAGGCACAAAATGGCAGTCCTCGAGCGTTCAGTTTTCTTATAAACTGACCAACTAAAATTCCATCGACAATTTGTTCCAGCCAATCCCTTCCACATTTTCTTCAACCTTTATCTAAACTTTTCGTGTCATCGTCTCTCTCAACAAGGGATGCCATTTTTTGCAAGCATGCTTCTTATTTACATTGCCATCAGTTTCCTCATCACGACGATTCATTGGATGAATTTAAATTTTTGACCAATCAGAATACTCTTTACTACAGTCACGGGCTAATTAATATATGAAGCGAATACGTTAGAAGGGTTGTTGATGAATGGGACTGAAAATAACTTAAAAACCAACAAACAAACAAAAACGGATTGGACATTATTTTTTTTTAAAAACTGACTTTATCAAGAAAACTGATTCAGGTCAGGAGAAAAGCAGAATTTCGTTTTAAAACTGAGAAAAAAAATGATTGCATTTACCATCAAAGGTCATTATTATCATTATTGCTAAGTATGAGATTCATCAAGGTCTATAGAAAATATTAGCAACCCAAAACTTTAAAAAAATTTCTACAACTTGAGCTAGAGATTAAAGCTGTTATTTCCTGAGATTAAAGCTGTTATTTCCAGAAGGAAATCTCATAGCTACATAAATATCCATTGCAAGTATGATTATGATGGGCTTTGTAAATGACTACTTTAATCAAGACCTTACAACAGTGTTGATAACCTGTTAAAGGGCTTAGTAAATGACTACTTTAATCATGACTTTACAACAGTGTTGATAATCTGTTAAAGGGCTTAGTAAATGACTACTTTAATCATGACTTTACAACAGTGTTGATAATCTGTTAAAGGGCTTAGTAAATGACTACTTTAATCAAGACTTTACAACAGTGTTGATAATCTGTTAAAGGGCTTAGTAAATGACTACTTTAATCATGACTTTACAACAGTGTTGATAACCTGTTAAAGGGCTTAGTAAATGACTACTTTAATCATGACTTTACAACAGTGTTGATAATCTGTTAAAGGGCTTAGTAAATGACTACTTTAATCATGACTTTACAACAGTGTTGATAATCTGTTAAAGGGCTTAGTAAATGACTACTTTAATCATGACTTTACAACAGTGTTGATAATCTGTTAAAGGGCTTAGTAAATGACTACTTTAATCACGACTTTACAACAGTGTTGATAATCTGTTAAAGGGCTTAGTAAATGAGGACTTTAATCAAGACCTTACAACAGTGTTGATAATCTGTTAAAGGGCTTAGTAAATGAGGACTTTAATCAAGACCTTACAACAGTGTTGATAATCTGTTAAAGGGCTTAGTAAATGAGGACTTTAATCAAGACTTTACAACAGTGTTGATAATCTGTTAAAGGGCTTAGTAAATGACTACTTTAATCAAGACTTTACAACAGTGTTGATAATCTGTTAAAGGGCTTAGTAAATGAGGACTTTAATCATGACTTTACAACAGTGTTGATAATCTGTTAAAGGGCTTAGTAAATGACTACTTTAATCAAGACTTTACAACAGTGTTGATAATCTGTTAAAGGGCTTAGTAAATAATAAATTCTGAAAAGCAATTGCTGTCGCTGTGCCCATTAGCATGGGCTGGACAAAAAAAAAGGTTTCTGTACAATAAGATTAGTTCTGCTGATGGATTGCACTTGGGGTAAGGAAGACGTTCAAGGTCTACTGGTGCGAGACTAATAAATCTAAACAAAAAGGCTTCCTCTTTGTGCATCATTTTTATTCTCATTTACATGGCATACTGAATATTTTATTTCATGCTGTAGCATAGCTTGAAACTTACATCAATTCACAATGCATGTACAGCAGTTAATGCACAATGTTTTTTTTTCCTTTTAATGGCACTCCTTGACAAATGTTGGAATAAGAACTTAATAGAGAACAAGATGCAAAGAAAATATTTGCCAGCTGATAAACTCTGGACTGATTTTGGCAATTTGAAGAGCAAATCGGGTTTGGAATTGGCAGCAGATGAACTCTCATGCAAACTACAAGTAGGTACACCAATATGCACATCTGATTCAATTTGTTTACAGTAAATCCTGCGATAAAACTGATGCTCAAACCACTCATTGTAACAAGGAAGCGAGTATTAGTAATATGTAAAAGATGAACCTGGTGAGGAATATCCTCAATTATAAATGGAAAAGTATTCAGAGATTTCTATCAACTGATAAAACACAAGATAGGTATAAAAGCACAAGGTAAGTTTATTAAAATGCGGTGGTCTTCTAATGAGGTTCTATTCAACATTCTAGTCTGCAAAATTGTAAACTCCTACCATACCCCAAAGTTTACGAATGGAATGTTTACTAGAACTAAATGTTTATTATTTCAGTAAATCAACTGCCAAATGTTCCACTAGTTACACATCTGTGTAAGATGCATTTAACCAAAAATATGGCCTTACAACATTCACATGATGCATTAATAAATATATGAATATAATGTCCTTACCAATACACTGTCATTTAAAGAAACAAAAATAATTATTTCTCTGATGATCATATATTAGTGCTTAAAAAACATCAGCTTTATACAGTCTAACATCTGGGTTCAATTAATATTCTACCAACAAGCAATGTGTCCTTTCTGTAAAATTATGCCATCCAAATCGCCACCTTTCAAAATACAATTTTAAACAAAAAAATTTAAAAGTTTTAAAACAATTCCTTGATCAAAGAAATAAATTACTAATGGCTACATCAGTTAGCATATTAGCTATAAATCAATATTGAATACAGAAATGCTTCAAGTCAAAGAATAGATAAATATACACAAATTGGGATATGGATAGAGAGAAATGTTTTCATTCATGCAATTCTGACCATTTCATATAGCATGCTATTCATTCAGCTATCACTTACGCCATACACACACACAATATTTTAATAACAGTTTTGTCTATATTCATGCATCAGTGATTCATGTATCACTGAATGCAAATTACATTAAATCCTTAAAATGACAGTTACTTCATATGTAAATTGCAATTACAGCAGGGTGAAATGGAAATACATCTTGAACACAATTTTGTTAACAAATCCAAAACTACTGTTTTTAACAACATATTGCTTCACATTCCACACATGAATATTAAATTATTTCACCCTCCATGCACATTTGGTTACAGTCATGTTTAAACTAATTCATAATTAATCATTGCAAGTGCAATATGATTAAACAATCCTTAAAAATGGAATTTCTCATGTACATGTCATAACCAGCAATAATGCTCATAATTTAAAACAATGCATTAAACAGTACTTCATGTATTTTCCTCGTTAGGAATTACCCAGCACCACTTGAAAAAGCTGCATGTATATTATTTACAGGCACATGTGATTCTGATCCAAAAAGTGCATGAAGAATTAGATCCCAACATCAAATGTCAACATTATATAAATCTGAATTCAATGACAATTGCTATTCATTACAAAATGCTAACTGTAGGAAGGCATGATGTGCTACCAAAATTTCAAAGTTTACTCTCATGGCAGTTAGGTTCATCCCGTTAACGAGTCTCCCACACTTATTAATCGAAAAATTTATAATTCAATTTACATCAGATGAGCACATGATTATAAACAAATGAAGCTCTCACATGTTATAGTCAAATGAATATAAAAAAAAGTGTACAACTGGTAAATAGTATGATTTTCAATTAAATTTCTTTTATAATGTATGATATATCCTGATATATCTTAGTACAAGTATAAAAAATGCTCGAGATCACAATAAAAGAGTATGTTCACATTAAAATAAGAGAAAAGTTGGGCATTTAAAAGGAGCATGTTGACCAAATATAAATTCATACTAATTTTGGAATAAGTACAAAGAAAATAAACCATTAATATAGTTAAAGGTAGAAATACAGAAATGTTTTAATAGGCATTGTTCATTTTTAGCAACAGTATAAAACTAATAAAACTATACCATCGTTTAAACTGTCAGCCAATGGTGGCGAAATAATAGTAATATAATAATGCTAAAAATACCACATCTCATTTACAGTTTCAACCAATCCTTGCCAACAGCAACAAAAAAATTGTATAAACCTGCAAAAATATGCATAAAAGGAGATAAAAATGCATCTATATGCTTTCCCAATTATGACACTGGTTACATACCAATAATAAATTTGTCACTATTAGCATTTCTTTATTCCCCACTGCATTATTTAATTACATTTTGCAATAAATAAAATAGCATTTTCTTCCAAAAATAAATGAAAAATAAATCATCTATCCACTCAATTCTAATTCACCACATGCACATTTTTTTAATTCAGTGACAACATTTGTAAGAACTGATCAATGGACCCTCAAATGTGCATTTATTTTCATGCACACACAATGTTCTTTAAAGAATGAATGTCTTTGTTTATCAATAAACCAGAGTAGCCATTTCTTACTCAATGTTTAGACTTGGTATCTTTTCTTACTGAAATGATGGTACTAAGATTATCTCCCATTCGAAAAATGCATCCATCCTTCCAATACTTTGGTTTACATATGTGAAATCTAAACTATTTCAGTCATGTTGATTAAAGTTACAGATGTGTTTATAACTCATCATGGGTTTCTCCTTCCCCTGCTGCTTCATCCTCTTCCTCTTCCTCGTCCTCTTCCTCTTCATCCTGAGGGGAAAAAAAAAAACAGATGGTGAAATTTACTTCCTTATATTAGCAGTCTCACCTGTGCAATAGATATTAATTACCACATCACTAAAACAAAAATCATGCTCACAATAAAAACAATGATGCCCTTTCAGAAGCAGCTCTATCTTCTTGCTTTTAGTCTGATATTTCAAAATATGGGTTTATGTTCATCACGTGTTATGTAAATTTTGTTATACTGACATTTTACATCTGGTTTCTGCAGTTAAAGGGTGATCCTACCAAAAGTCCCAGTTTGTTGACTGCTTTCAATGGCCAATCCAGTCTAGAGTCCTTTTGAATGTAAGATACAACATTGGACTGGATACAAATGGTTTTTCTCAAGAATCAAACCATATTAACAGATATGAGTTTACTTTCATATGTGCAAATTTGAATTGTTCAGAAACACAGGGTTACTAATGGAGGGCAGTTTCACTACACTAGTTCTGCACATGAAAAAAATTGTAAATGATGGCCGCCATACGAGTGACTTAGGCGACGATGAGAGTGAAAATAAGTTTGTGGTTTGATCTGGAAAATTTTGAGCAAGCAGAGGAAGTATGTTAGGCAGTTGGATATTTTGAGAGATTTATATTTGGAGAAAACATTTCTGAGATTCAATTGCCAGAAGAGGAGGATGCTGATAGCAATGATAGTTCTTGTGGATCTAGTAGACTGGGGCAATCTTAATTCAATGCATATTCTATAAGTTGTGAAAGTAATGGACAAATTGAAGAAAAAAAAAACACTAGACAATTCATTTGGAATAATTTGTGAAAATTTTATGCATTACTATTGGGTATAAAAAGAGAAATTAAGGTAAGTGTGAATGCATGTTATTGATGTTTACAAAATTTTCCAAACAGGTAAAACACTATGGGGTGCAAGCAGCAGCTAGATACAGTTTAGTGTTGCTAGGGCACAGTAGCAGTGAAAACACTATGGGGTGCAAGCAGCAGCTAGATACAGTTTAGTGTTGCTAGGGCACAGTAGCAGTGATACTGATAACTGTTCTGGGGCTGAATCTAGCAACAGTCACAGGTGTACAAATTGATCCGAGAGGGAATGGATAGGCAGGCATGAAGAGATGGAAAAGAAAAAAAAGTGTGCTTTAAATCAACGCCTTGGTATTGGTGATCAGCTGGAACACTGGAATAATCTCAAAGGTGAACATGAGCTGAAGAAAATCTAACAGTGCAATGTTTGCTTCTTATGGCGACCAGACAAAAGAGCGCATGAGAAAAACGCTTCACCAAATGAGCGTGATTAAATTATACTAACAAGTAGAGTACAGATAAGTAGAGTAAGTTTTCAAATGGTAGAAACTTTAATTGTAAAATAAAGAAAACATTACTGAGCAAAAGAAATATGTTTGCATTTATACTATCAAGTATAAGAGATCAAACAGTTATATAGAAAAGTTTTCAAACAATGGAAGATTTGATCTATATGCATTGGTACAAACAGACTAGCGGTCAAAGAATCTGTTGGACATGTATATATAGTTACAAATGATGAGGTAGGTCTTTAAATCCATGTTCCAGCCTTTGAATGAAATTTTTTTTACCAATGGATGCCAGCACTCAACATCAATTCATACATGTGTGAAAAATGGTCAGTTTTCTCAAAGGAGTAATTATATGAGTCATAATGTGATGAAACATCAATGTCTAGTGTTAATGGAACCCAAAAATGTTTAGGTCCAATATCTTTAAAATTTCAAAATTATTCAGATTTGCACAGAATTTCAAGTTGTCTCCCTTAGCTCAAACTCGACACAAATTGAGTCAGATGTCCATCATTTTTTTCAGTATTTAAATGTATTCATGAAGTATAAAAAGACAATATGTGATACACACTACTAACGTCTGTGAACACATCCCTGTTTATTTGTACCCCCCTGATGATTTCAGTAACGAAAAGCATAAACAAAAAAAAAATCCATAAACATTACTAATTCATTCATTGATTTATAATTTCTAACCCAACTGCGACCAGGGTGTCCAAAACACCTTCATCGTCTGCACGTCTCGTGCTTAGCGGAAGTTTTCATACTAACAAGACACCATATTGCACACAATTTGGGCATATCTATTTTCCAGAGCGACGTCATTTGGTTACTCCTGGATACTTCCTACGATTATGCATCTGCCCCTTCGCTGAAAATGGACTTGTCCAAAAACTGGAAATTGATGTCGAGGATGGCCATGGTTGTCATGAAAACTTCCGCTAAGCATGAGACTCAGACGATGAAGGTGTTGTGGACACCCTGGTCGCAATCAGGTTAGAAATTATAAATCAATGAATGGAGTAAGATTTATAGATTTTTTTATTTTGTTCATGCTTTTCGTTACTGAAATCGGCAGGGGGATACAAACAAACTGGGATGTGTTCACAGACTATAGCAGTTTTATAAACAATCATGCCTTTGGCAAATTAGAATCTTTCAAAAATAATGAATAACATAAAAGGGTTCTTACTGCTGGTCCAGCACCATCTTTTCCTCCACTTTCCAAAAATTTAGTGAGGCCTTCTAATGTCCTCTCGCCATTGTAATCAACGATCTGAAAAAAATTATAAAAGCAAAATATAAAAGTGCCAATAATTAAGACTAATTACATTTCATTTAAATAAATTCTTAATATGTTTACATAACATCATGCCATTTGTTTTTTTTACAAGTTAATCTGCCATTTTCACATGAAACATTTCAAACCCTGAATTCCTCCCCCCCCCCCATAGCAAGGTAGATAATACAGAAGACAGCAAAGATCAAAACAAGGAGTAAAAAAAAAGGAACAAAAACAGGCTTTTTTTCATTCTTAAGAAATCTCACCTGATCACTATTCTTAGGAAAGAATTTAATTGTTGGAAAACTAGAAATTTTAACATCTTCTATTTCATTAGCTGTAGAATCCATCTTTGCAATGACAATATCTGCACGATCCTTGAATTTTTCTCCCAGCTGATCCCAGATAGGAGCTAACTGTTTACAGTGACCACACCATGGAGCATCTGAAATAAACACAAGGACTGATTGAGAGGTGTTCAATAACATCTGCATAGACTATTGTTGTATACCATGCATAGACTACTAGAGTAAAGTTACTAGACAGACCTTAATGGTCAACCAAGCTTAATCTGGACAAGTTTGGTTGGTGTTTGATAGCTTTACAGCACTGCAACACAACTAGGTTATTAAGTGCCCAATGATACACCAGGGTAACCAATCTGGGATGATCTGGGTGGGATACATTCCTGCACTCATCTGGTCGCAAGCACACTAAAGAATTGTACCACCACAGCTCCCGATATAATAAAATAATTATATCTAGGTTTAAAAAAAATGTAGCTAAAACTATTGCTATGAGCACTAACAAGCAACACTGGTTACGAATGAAAAAATTAAAATTATTTCCATCTTTTTAAAGTGTTTCAGTGACAAATACTTATCTGATTTCCTACTGGCTTTCAAGCAGTCTATCCATACAAGTTATGTTCATGATCTGCTTCAATGTACTGCATATGACAGTAATAGTTTCTGACCCATAAAGTAAACTATAAAAACAAAGCTTTTACCCAATTATAAATTAAAATTCTAACAAGTTAAATACTGGGCATCAAATTAATTGTTTGAAAATGAAATCACAAGAGACACTTGAAAGAAACTGCAATAGAAATTGTGCACCTGAGGCTCGTCTTGGATACAAACACCCAACCCTGAACAGCTTATTACACTTGAATAATTTCCAGAGCACTATGACAAGTTGCAAAAAAATCTGATTATGATAACTTGCATATTGAATAATGGTACTTACAAAATTCAACAAGTACATCTTTATCTTTATTGCGGGCAACGGCATCAAAGTTTTTGCCAACAAGAACTTTCACAGGGTTTTTATCCCAATCTTCTGGTACTTCCTCTGTCATCAAATGGGGCTGAAATGACAATAAATAAATTTGATTAGATTTTTAAAAATCTTCAATAATTCTGCCAATCTAACTTGCCATGCCTATAAAACTTCACAAAATCTGATCTTCCTATACTTTTTATTTCACCTTGACCTGACATTCATGCAAATTTAAATGCTTTATACATTTACATGTGCAGTGTCCTTTTGGAGACTGACAGTGCAACTTTCGTATTCTAGACACGAATAGCACTGATTTATATAAAGTCATTCAAAATTGCAAGACCATTAGGTAAAAATAACTGACCTTGATCAATGATTGCAGTTTTACATTATTAAGTAATCATAGCCGACATTCATCCAATTAACCCAAACTACTACAGTTCAAAACAAAAAGCTTGTATTTCAATATCTAAATCTTCAAACAAATATGATAGCAACGCACCTTAAGATTGCCATCCAAGAAATCTTGGACAAACTTTTTAATTCCTTCAGCGGAGAGGTCTTTGGATTGTGGCTTGTATTTGGTCATGTCCTCATCCAGTTGAATTATTCGAGTGGATGGACACTCCTCTGCTTTAAGTCCAAAGAATTCCAAAATTCTGGCATTATCCTCATCTGCAATGTTGATGTAGATGAACAAAACCTGGAAAAAATAATTCAAAAACTAATGGAATGCATTCACAAGAATCTTCAAGTTTAATGGACGAAAACTCTAAAATAATACATCTATATACAAATAATCCCATATATTCACTTGTCTTTTTGTCCACTGAACACAACCTGTACATATGCCAGTTGAGCTCTTTTTGCTGCTTTAAGAAAGATTTCTTTAGTCTTCCTTTTTGTCACCAATGATTTTGCTGGATCAATGTACAATAGTTTCTATTCCTTCTCAAAAAGAGCCTTTTTCCTTTCAAGCTCCAGCATGTATTGGCGACATGCAGTTCACATATGCTGAAATAGGGCTTCATTTTTTACGTATGCAGCTTCATTTGTAGGTGCGGTTCCAGACTCTTTCAACCACGACTTTTGTAATGTGTATATTGCAGAGGGCACAAAATGCCAGTCCTCGAGAGTTCAGTTTTCTTATAAACTGACCAACTAAATTTCCGTTGACAATTCGTTCCAGCCATTCCCTTCAGTTTTTTTTTAAACCTTTATCTAAACTTTTCATGACATCGTCCCTCTCAACAACTACGCCATTTTTTTGCAAGCACGCTTCTTTCCATTGCCATCAGTTTCCATTACACTAAGTTCATTGAATGAATTAAAACTTTTGACCAATCAGTATACTCTTTACTAGAGTCGTGGGCTAACTAATATATGGAATGAATACATTACGGTTAAAAATCAGGGGAAAAAAGGATTGGACATTACTTAAAAACAACGGACTGTATCATGAATAATCGGATTCAAGTCAGGAGAAAAGTCTAATTCCGTTTTAAAACTGTGAAAAATCATGCCTGAATTATGGAAATTGAAGTGAATGACAAACTTTCAAATTGTCACCATTATAATTCTTGACCATATCAACCAATCTGGTACAGAAATTGCATTGATTGAAAGTACGCAATATATTCTGAACACAAAAAAGTCAATTCATTAGCATTCACAACATTTTGTCAGACAATGGATAAAGCTTTCGTAAAAAATGGCCACAACTCAATATCAAAATTTGTATGAGCAAAATTCATACATGCCAACCCCTGAGGAGGAAAGCGCGTAATCCAAGTGGTCAACAAGAGGAATAGAGGCAGAAAAAGTGGAATCCACATATAACATGCTAAAATTTTAATCAATAACGATTTATTTGCCCATCTGATCTTTTAACATTCTTTACTGCTTCAAGTTCTTATGTAGCACTTTTCGTGTTACACAAACAGACTAGAATCCATAAGACTTAGCTCTAAATGTTAAAATTCTTTCCACGCGGCCTGTAATAGAGGTAAAGTGATGCTGCCTTATTGACTTCATATTTGAAAGATTATTCTATTGTTTTTTTGCTTCGTTTATTTTTTTGCCATTTTCTGATACATATGATATTATTTTGAAGTTGATATTTTTGCTTATATAATGCACAGACTTAAAAAAAAAACTTTTAGCACCAAATACCTTTAGACTGGTTCTCCACTAAATATGAATTAGAACAAAGAATCAGCACATAAAGATTGAAATTAGAAAACCATTCTGTTCTCTCCTCACTAAGCCTAACATTGCTATAAATAGAATAAGAGGTCGAAAGTTGCTATAAATAGAATATAATATTTGGAAAGTGCACGCAAGTCCACTGACAAGTGAACTCTTATAGCGTAGTTACTTAGAAGCAGTCTTTTCTAAAATATGGTATGTGGGATTAATTTAAAGTTTATTTTTAATAAAAAAAATGAGAAAACAAATAACTTATATTCTGTGGAAGGTGAATATACGTTTATGCGTAATTTAGTGGGGGAAAAAAAGCATAATGGTTGGCATGTATGACAATGATTTGCCAATATGTAAATCATTGTGATGACTATAAACCAAGAGCATGAGACTGATTTTATTCACAAGAGGACAGAAGGAAACATTCATCTAATGAGAGGATGCATTAAACATGCAACAAACTAGTGCTGATATTAATTCTACTCAATTTTCATATTTTATAACGAATATTTTTTTCTATGCCATTGTATACTATACCCATTTAAGACCAAATAATACAAAAAAATCTGAAATACAATCACAATATTTGACAGCGGTTAAAATTTCAAAATAAGATGCACTAATTAGGAACATTCAACTATTAAAATAGCACCAGTATTTTTCCAAAATGTCAATTTACCTATGGTAAAGAGGTTCTAGGTTAAATAATGCCTGGTAACTTTTTGAATAGACAAACCTTTTGTCATCTTAAAGTGAACTTACTTTGCCCTTGAACCCTGCAGCTGCAGTTCTGAAGTCTTTAATCATTTCTTCAGGTTCCTTTTCTTTATTCAGGAAAAGCAAGATGTGATTCTTTACCTCACCACCAAAGATTTTCTGGGCACTCTGCACAAATTAAAAATTAAAAATTATTCAATTTCAAGCTGACAAATTTTTGAAAAATACTGCAGATCTGTTAAAATTGTTGATTTTTTTTTTTATTGTTAGCTGAAAGAATTTATGACAAATGATTAACTTTTGTTTTAAATTAATTTTGTTGGTTATTTATTTTAAGCACTATTTTCTCGCATTCTAGCCCGACTAATAAATGTAATTTCCCCAAAGAACAATTTAATAAAAGTACACCCAAAATGACTTTAACATAATCCTGTTAATGTGCACAAATTCAATGTTTTGTGCAATTTAATTTGATGAATGTTTTCTAACAATTAGGCCTTTAGAAAAATCGGCATGCTTCAAATGCCAATAATGGATTATGTGTATTATCAATTGCACTCTAAAAGAATTGAGCCATGTAAATTGCAATTAACCAAATTGGTTGAAAAGCAACAAAAGTACAAAAGATACAATGTGTCAAGAAATTTTGTTATGCAATAAATAATTCAAGTGGAAGTTTACACTTTCTTGAAATAAGGAATACAGCATTTTTGAAATTAATCATGTAGGGAGGCAAGCAAACTGATGATACACTCCCTAAAAGAGCTAGCCATGACCTTACCTCTTGAGTGAATTCTACAATCAAAGGTAATTTATTGGTGGCAACAAATTTGGCCACTCCCTCACTGGTAATGTCTCCTTCATAAGTGTTACGTCCTTCATCAAACTGAAAGATAAAAGTAGCTATTCAAGTTCTTGCAATTAATACACTTTTTTTGCAATAAAATTTACAGAAAAAATTCCAATTAATTTTTCCTGTTTCAAAGTAAAGTATTCAAAAATTTGATTTTTTTTTTAAACCACAAAAGAAATCATGCCAGTGATGTACAAGTGTTGATCTTCTAGATGCACCGCATTCATTTTTATAAGTGAAGAAAGTGACTAGAGAGATGCATTTCCAAATCTTATTTAAAGGAAGATTTTCAATAAAAGAAATGACAAATTTATAACCAGAAGGGTGTTGATTTTGTAGGCACAATTTCATACAAAACGACATTTCAGCTCACAATTATTCAAAGAAAAAAAGCAACTAAATAGTTAAATGTTCTATGCAACCTCGTCTAACATAGAAAAAGCGATAACTACGTCATGGAAAAAATAATCACTTAATGAATAACTATGTTAAAATCTTACAAATTAATGTTTCATCATAGACAAGTCTATTTACAAAATAACTTGATGCATTGGCAGACGAGTGTCGATGTTTATTCCTGCACTTTTTATTAATATCCATGATTGTTCTCAATAACACTGACCCTGGTTTGCCATCACACAATGCACAAACTTAACAGCGTTTGTTATGTTCTACAGGTTATTGCCAAAATGCAGATAAAATGCAGATCCAGATCTACCAATGCAGTATGCAATGACAGATCTGGGTCTGTGCAATTTGCAGATGGATTCAATGTATAAGTGAAAATATGATATATAAAACAAGTATTCTTTCAATATAGCAGTAAAAGTATCCATCAGTTATTGCAACTTCAAATGCATAAATTACACTGATCATGCAAGTAAATAATATTCCAACAACACAATTCTTAAAAAGTATAGATCTGATATTCACCTTCTTGAAAAGTACAACTCCATTCTCTGTATCCACCTCAAATTCCTTGTAGAGATCTTTGTTGGAGGTGAAACCAAAAGGAATATCATCAATGCCAGCAGCAGCACCCTTGAATGCCTTAGCTGCTTCTGAATCTTGATCCTAGAAACAGGAAAAATGGACTTCATACTAAAGTGTACAAATTGCATGAACAAACAAAGAAACTAATCATGGAAATAATGTTTATATTCTGTAGCATTTCCATGGATCATCCTGGGCTTTGCAAATTGAGATTTTATTTGCCCTTATTGGCAAAAAAATACCATCTAGTGATATTTTTGGCTACTTAATTTGAACATAGAATCATGGATTTGGAGTGAAGACAATCAAAAAGGGACCATAAAAGGAAACCACAGACTTGGAAACAAAATGCACTGGAACATGTTATGTAAGCAAATTCTATGTTCATATTGACAAACCCCATATTTATAGTGCGTTATTAAATCATATGCCGACTATACAATTGACCAATGTCTAAAAACTCAAACAGAAAGAACAAATTCTTCTGTTATTAAATGTACCCAAAAAAATAGTTTTGCTGAAACTTCAGAGAAAACTGATTATTTCTGAAGTTCCGATAAATACAATGCAAATGCAAAAATTGACAACCAGAATTAAATACTGTCATGAAAATTTTACCGTTATGTATTCATTGTCTAATCCTTAGAGCAACTTTACAAAAGGAACACCATTGGATTTAGTGAAAATTCATCAGACTTGAGTCAGTTAACCTGATGTTATACATGACAGTCCAACCTCATCTACCAAGTGGTCTAAAGCACTCTCCGTTATGGATCACTGCCATCTCACCTATCTGTGGGTTATAGTGTCTCTGATTCTGCCAATGTGGGTATGTGAGAAAGCTTGCCTGTAGTTCCTTTTCGCGTCTGTGGTTCTTTCTCCACCATTAATACTGGCTACCATGTATAGCATATCGTATGCTGAAAAATGGTGTTAAACCCTACAACAACAAAAGTGGTCAAAATCCTAAACAATTTCTCGACAGGTAGAAACTTTGTTGTCCATGGCTGAGGTGATACAAATTTAAAGCCGATGTTCTGTGATATATTTATCAAATCAGTTCATTTATAACTGGCTGTGATATTTTGAAGAGGTGTGTCACCAAACATGCATCCATGCTTGTTAATTTTGCTCAATGATCTTTTGACATCAAATCCATTTTATTAATCCAGTAACAAACTACGCAACAAGAAATAGCAAAGCAAACAGGTTTTGCATTACTGAAAAAAAAACTATTTCCCCCCAAAAAAAGGAGTTTAAGAATTAACAGCATGGTAAATGAATTCCTATTACTAAAAGACCTTTTAATTCCAACAGCTCAGAGAAATCTGAATATATTTCAACGAAAAATGTCCCCCTGTTTTGAAGTTTAAAATTTACAGAAAGATTGCAAAGAATTCAAAGTCACTAAATAAATGTAATACTGTACACTTTTTTTTAGCGTGTCATGAGAAAAAATACATCTTTATTAAAACTAAGTCAGGAGATTGAATTGGAAACTTGCAAATGGAACCTACCATTTGGAATGTTTTTCGGCATTGTTAAGAATCATTTTCACTAATTATTCACCTAATTTTGGGATCCAATACAAATAAAATTCACAAAGGACATGCCATTTCTACCAGGGTATTTAATTCCTGAATGCATAAAATCAATAGTTGCATAATACGTCACGATCGTAGTATTTTAGTACTATAATGTCAGCAACTAAAATCCCTTACAAAACTTTTTTTTAAAAATAATCTGCTTAATACATGCAGTTTCTAAAAAAAAAAATGAAGAGACTAGATGTCAAGAAATTAGATATTTTACATTTGATAATTCATTTATTTCTGATAAAAAAAAGTCATACCTATGCACCAACTACAATGTGGATGAAAGGATGAAAGGAAAATGGAAGTAGTACAATACAGCCATGTAATGGAATTTGCATTATGGCTGTATTGCTTGTTGGTGATTTCTTTTTATGACAACTTTTTAAAAGCCAGGACCATCCCTGCATTTCTGTTTTAACTTTTCCTGTCTGTAGAAAGAAATAGATTGGGAAAGTGTGGGAACCATAACCAGAATGTTGAGTGGAGTTGGTCAGCAGATGCCATCAGGACCTTGATGAATTTTGGTTTTGTTTGTATTCTCAATACAGGCCACATCAGAAAGATGTTTCCAAGATAGATTTCATAAAAGCAAATACAAGGCAAAGAGTCAATTGTCAGATGGATAATGGAAGAGTCAACTGTCAGATGCCCAACAGGCAAATACTTTACAGAATTAATCTACATCATACCTTGAAGAAACCAATAACAACCACTTCATCTTTTTCAATCATAGCTTTGGCTGCCTCGATGGTTTCCAAATTCACTGCTGGTGGGCCTGTCTTTTTCTTTAGCCAGTTCACCATGTCAGCAGCAGTACGCCCAGCTGGAAGAATATTAGAAATATACTATAATCTGTCATAAACAGCTTTCACAACTCTGGTTATACCTCAGCCTATTTTTCAAGTGAAACCTCCATACTCTTAGATCTAAAAACAATTTATATGAAATCAGGTTGAAACATCAAAAACATGACAGGAAGTACAAGCAATACACTCACGTATTCATCTGCATTCAGCAGTCACTTTCCAAATTGCATCACATCACACTATAAACAAACCTCTTCTTCACAGACCATTTCCTTTTTGTATGGCAGCTGTACGACCAGCCCTATAATTTATAGACAATAGTTCACCACTAGATCTCTACACCCATTGAATCACACAGGTGAAATCAATTACATGATTGTGTCTTAAATGTGGCAGCACATCAGAAAATATCTGAAATGCCATGGCAAGTTAAACTTAACACCTGATAATTTACCACCTCACACAAACCCCATGCCAATAATTTCTATGCATCTCAGTTGCACACAACAGGAAGAAAAGAACAAAAAACATTTCATTTATTTCTACCCAACATTTAAGGAGGAAATGCAATTACAAATAACACTGGTGTAATTGACAGATGGGTGCAGAGCCAGCCAGAACAAATAAAATAGGTAACAATAAATCCAGCCTTTTTATTATTTTAATTTTTCATATATTAAGACAACTGTCATTTACGCATGACATATTAGGTACAAAATAACCATGACTGAATTATATCATGGTCAACTCTATGATAGTATCTCACAAATAAAAATAGTTACTTGCTGTGTATACTAATTACCCACATAAATCAATGCCAATGTATTAATGATTACTACAGATGCCAGTAAGCAGTATATTAATTCTTCAAATTTACTGACAGGGCATCAAAGATAAAAGGTTATTTTTATTACAAAGCAAACCAACCTTGGAAGCAGTCTTTGGATTTTTTTAAGTGTGATAAATGGGGGTGGGGGTAATTGACAAAGACAGAGACATGGACGCTATTTTTTTTCTGATAGTCATTGGAATTTGAAAATAATATTAATAATAATAATAATAATTAGGACTTTGTATAGCGCCTAATCTTTTGAAGCTCTAAGCACTTTACACCATCATGATATGACTACACTACAGAACAACAAATGACAAAAACAATGAAATTGGAAAACATAAAAACATGCTGAAAACATAAGATACAAAACATGATTAGGTTGCTAAGTTTGTCCCTGCAGTCGAAACAGGGAAGTCTTAATAGCACTCTTAAAAGGGACCACTGTGTCTTTGTGTCTAATTTCAATGCGCAATTTGTTCCACGTCGCGGGACCCTGGTGTGCAAACGAACATTGTCCATGTGACTTTGTTTTCACCTTGGGAACGATGAGTATATGATTATAAGAAGAAGAGCGTAAGTATCTAGCTGGTGTATACACATGGGTGAGGCTGGATAGGTACGTTGGACTGGAGTCTGTCATTGAAACATAGCACAGAGAACAAATTTTGTGTTTGATTCTGTATCAAATCGATAGCCAGTGTAAGATACAGAGCAGTGGTCAGGTGTGCTCTAATTGAGGTACTCTAAAGATGATCCGTGCAGCAGTGTTTTGAACTTTTTGAAGTTTCTGGAGTAAATATTGTGATGAACTAGACATAACTGAGTTACAATAGTCCAGTCTTGAAAGTACTAATGAACACACAATTGTTTTAGTGGCATCAACTGAAAGATATTTAGAATGGAACTAATGAGTCTCTCAATTCAAGATATGCAATCTTGCATATGTTCATGACATGTTGGTGCATTGTGAGAGTACTATCTAGAGTAACGCCTAGGATTTGTACTGACTGAGAATTTTATGTTCGTGTTGCTGATATTTATTGTCTAATGCAAAGGAAGTGAATGAGAAAGTCTTTGTGTCATGATCAGAATAGCCTCAGTTTTATCATCATTCATCTGCAGCTTGTTACATGTCATCCATGATTTCACATCAGAAATGCACTTGTCTACTCCATGGATGGTAGCATCAACTTCAGATGGGTGGCTAGACTTGTATATGTGGGTGTCATCAGCATACAAGTGGTGCTACACTGGGTGATGTTCTGTGACACTTGAGAGCAGCTGAGTGTACAGAATGAAGAGAAGAGGTCAAAGAACAGATCCCTCTGGAACACCACAACATAGGTCAACTGGGCTGGAGTGTATTCCATTTGCATATATACAGATATAAACAGATGAGTCTTAAGAGCACTCTTAAAAGGGACCACTGTGTCTTTGTGTCTAATTTCAATGGGCAAATCGTTCCACGTCGCCGGACCCTGGTGTGCAAACGAACGTTGTCCATATGACTTTGTTTTCACCTTGGGAACAATAAGTATAAGATTATCAGACGAAGAGCGTAAGGATCTAGCTGGTGTATACACATGGGTGAGGCTGGATAGGTATGTTGGACTGGAGTCTTATCAGTGAAACATAGCACAGAAAACAAATTTTGTGTTTGATTCTGTATCGAATTGATAGCCAATGTAGGGTACAGAGCAGTGGTCAGGTGTGCTCTGATCGAGGTAATCTAAAGATGATCTGTGCAGCTGTGTTTTTAACTTTTTTGAAGTTTCTGGAGTAAATATTGTGACGAACCTGACAGAATTGAGTTACAATAGTCCAGTCTTGAAAGTACTAATGAACACACAAGTGTTTTAGTGGCATCAACTGAAAGATATTTACGAATGGAACCGATATGCATCTCAATTCAAGATTGCAGCCTTGCATATGTTCATGACATGTTGGTGCAATGTGAGAGTACTATCTAGAGTAACACCTAGGTTTCATACTATGTGAATTTAATGTTGGTGTTGCTGATATTTATTGTCTGAGGTAAAGGATGTGAATGAGAAAGTCTTTGTGTTGTGATCAGAATAGCCTCAGTTTTATCATTCATCTGCAGCTTGTTACATGTCATCCATGATTTCACATCACAAATGCACTTCTCTACTCCATGGATGGTAGCATAAACTTCAGTTGGGTGGCTAGACTTGTATATTTGTTGAATAAGTTGAAACATAATTTTTTTTGTGACAATACATCATAGACATCAATGACCAAGCGTCGCACAAAATATGATGAAAAAAAAAAATTATTTGATGAATTTGTAAAAACCAGAGAGGAGCTGAGAACTAAAAAAAAAATATTCTTGCACTGAAAGAATGGTTCACACGCATGCTGGAGAAAGAATGCTGCTGCAGTGGATTCAAGAGTTTTATCTAGAGATAAAATCTTTTTAAAAATAATTTCTATACAAGTACATTTCTCCAACATGTAAATTTTAAACTTGCCCCATAAATTAATTATACAAGACCATACAATATGCAGCTTTTACAAAAAAAAATCACTCCTTTACTAAACTTATCAATAAATACCTTGATATTCTGATGGTTTGCCATCTCTGAAGAACTTCATAGTTGGATAGCCTCTGACCTCATACTTCTCAGCTAAAGTAGTTTCAACTGTAGCATCTACCTTTGCCAACTTAATCTCTGACCCCTCCTCATTTAGGGTCTGGGCAGCCTTCTCATATTCTGGTGCCAGAGCTTTGCAGTGTCCACACCAAGGGGCATCTAAAACAAGGTTAACGGTCAAGCAAGAAACAATACCATATTTTCCGGTGTATAAGTCGAGACTTTTACACTTGAAAGTTCAGTCTTTGTCTTATACTCAGAATCGACATATATATGGATTTTGTCATTGAAATTGCATCGACTTATATATGGATTACAGTATCCGGTATGCTATTGATATTGCTCTATAATTGGCATAATCGAAAACAGGTCACATAGAGGTACAAATTCATGTTAGATTACTATGTCAAAAAATTGTCATAAAATAATATGACTGCATTTATATTTGTAAGTTTTGTCATTATTTATTTTGCATTCTGCGTGTTTTTTCTTATTTCTCAAACATAAAATAAAACAATTACCGGTAAAAACTTCACCGGGCCTCATAGCACACTTTAGGTCTATACTCTATAGTGTACTGTACTAATTCAAAGCATATTGTTTGTTCCTAAAAAAAAAAAAGATTTGAAATAACTGGTCCATTAATATTTGATTTTCCAGTATAATGTTGGACACACGTGAGCAATTACCGGCATAGCTCTTTTTTTTATTGATCCAATTGATCCTACAAAGGGATGTAATCCATATTAACTCTAGCGTTATATGATTACCGTATTTATAAAATAATGTAGATCATGCATTCTACTGAATCCTCCAAATCATATGTTTCTAATTGTATTTGACAAAGTTTCTCAAATAAATTACTGTAGATTTAAACTACACTAAAATCAGATATATAGATGGACTACCATACTCATAGATCATCAGTGATCCATGATTTTTAGTTTCGCAATTCAGTTTTAAGCAAATTGTAATGCCAACACTTCACCTATATTCATTTTTAACCTGCTGACGTTTCTGTGTCTCTCTTTGATTATACCGGTTGTTGATAAATTGGTATTTGGTTTCCAACAACAATCAAAGCCAGTTGCCGCAATTGTTTGGACCTTGATATTGGCTTTAGCTACCGCAATTGTTTGGACCTTGATATTGGCTTTAGCTACCGATACTAGTTACCATATTGCCGGTACCCCTTTGTTCTTTATTATTAATCTGCATCAATTACGCTAATTAAGTACAACAGAAAATGATGCCCACTCCCTTCTCTAGATGTAAATAATGAATTTAGCCATGCACTCAAGACTGGTTTCAACTGGAAGGAATGATCATAGCTCTTGTTGCAATTGATATTGCCGGTAATATGGAATATCATACGACGATACCATCAATATTCATGCAACCGGAAGTTACTACCGGTAGTATAAAATACAAAGCCAAGTTATTGACCTGGCCTCGTCTTATACTCCGAATCAACATATATGGACGAAGGATGGAAAATTTACAAAATTGGTAAATTCGACTTATACTCCGCATCGACCTATAGGCCGGAAAATACGGTACATGATAATAAAATCATGTAAAATATCAAATGGTATATGTGTAATAAGTGGGCTTAATTTCCAAACAAATTGTTACATCTTAATACTTGCACTGTAATCAATGCACAAAAAATAATGACCAACAAAATTTGAATTTGCCAAAGATTTTTTGAGCATTCACCATCTTTAATGACTTTTCAGAGCATCATTAAAAAAAAAAGATTGAAATTCTGTTTGTACAAGTATAACAAGAACAGGATTTTGCAGGTATGCAAATACCTTGCCTGTTAGGCTTGTCAGAAACAAGACCCTTGACTGTTTAATTTACAGACTGAAATTTTGTCCATGAAATTGCACAAGTTTCTTTTAACTGAAATGTTGATAGCATCTCTATTTCTCTGGTAATGCGCATTCATGACTTTTAGGCTAAATATGTATGGATGCCATGAACCCACTTCTGTATCTGGATGTATTTTAATGTTTTTACTCGGTCTTGGACCCTTAGGGGATACACTGCAACAGTAATTTCATTCATCTATGTCCTGCTAAAATCAAGTGTATGAAACTATAAATACACAACAATCTAATCCATGTATGTTAATTATTCTTAGCTCCTTGCAGAATTTTTTAATATAAATGCATGAATGAATAATAATGTTTCTATATATATATATATATATATATATATATATATATTCATATGCTATACATGGAACTTAAAGGTAAATATAATGGTTTTGTTATATTTATTAATAAATATTGCATTTTTAAATGTAATAAAAACAAGTAAAAATTATGTTACTGTCGTGTCTTTATAGACTAAAAATAGGGCCAACAGATAGATATTTGTTTGATTAGGATTTTTTTTTTTACGTAGCTTTAAAAGTTTATCATTCATATCACTATGATTTCTACAGTAAGCCAGTTGTAGCAATGTCTAGCACTGTGGTCATGCTGCAGACATGTAGCATGATGTCCCACCCAGTCACCTGGCGGACCACTAACCTCATAATGCTGAGCACCGAGCGAGGCAGCTATTAGTACCATTTTTGCAAGTCTTTGGTACAACTCGGCTGGGGATCAAACCCAAGACCTCCCACTTCAACAGCAGACACTAAATACTAGGCCACCAGAGCAGAGCTGTACCGATTAATCGCCCGTACGCGTAATCGGGCCGATTATTAGCACAATCGGTATAATTGGGTATCGGCAAAAATAATCTGTGCCGATGCAAATAATTTTTTTAAATAACCAATTTTTCCTGATAAAAGTTGTATATAGTCACATTTTGACTGACCGCAACTTAATCCTTTGTAACACTAGAGCTTGTGATATATGCAGTATGCAAACAAGTTGCTCATTAACTAACTACTGTATAGTCGAATAACCATATATCGAGATAAACACATCGAACCATCAATTAATCTTTTGTAACAAAGAGATTGCTCTAAAAAAGTATTTAAAAAGAATTTATCTTGCTGCCAGTTGTGCGAAATTTTCAACTCCAGCGTCCGGTAACATTTGTAAACTGCAGTAAACCAGACTAAGGTACATGTCGCTAACCGCCATTGTAGTGCCAAAGTCATGTGAATAGCCAGTAAGATTAACATCAAAGGGAGTAATGATGGATAGATACACAGTCAATTTTGAGGTTTGTGTTTTTTCTTTATCTTTATGAAAACTCACAAAACACCGATAGTCCTTATGTTCCAGTGAGAAATTGTTTGAAAGGGCTTCAGTGTAGGTTTGAGTACATCGTCTGTCTTTCAGTTAATCCGTAATGCCTGGAGGGTGAACAAACTCATTGTCTTTAATATTAGTAAGTGAGAATCATTTCCGGATTTTTTAAAATTATTTTTTATTTCTTTTGTTAGTGTTTCACCAAGCCACCATCTGGCAGAAGGGGCGGTCTCTCATAAGTCACAACAGGTTTTACTGTACCTTTGAAGCACCGACATATACTAAACAAATAAAACAATTCTATATCAATGTTTTACAATTATCTGATGTTGCCGCAGCAATAACGAGTATTTGTTGTTGTCAAAGCAAGCTGACGACCTTTGCTCATAGAAAGTCTGCAATAAACTCAAAAGCATTGCCTCAATTTACATAGTGATTAGAACATTTATTGCGCCGCGAAACTTTCCTGTTTCAAGAGCCCGAATAGATTGGATTATTAATATCGGCTCTGCATAATGTCGAACGTGAAACTATCAAGTTTAGTCTGGAATTACTTCAAAATAAATGCAGTGAACGAGTCGACAGCACATTGCACACTTGTTTTCTAAATTTGTCGGCTTATACCAGAGTACATAATATGATAATCAAATAATCTGTCTCATAATCGGTATCGGCAATTTTGATAATCGGCTATGCGCGGTATCGGCATAATCGGCAAAAAAGTGACATCGGTACAGCTCTACACCAGAGGGGATATATATATATATATAGATATAAAGCTACCTGCAGCACAACATAAAATGGTTCATTTGGCTGAAAAAAAGGCTTCAACACGTTTTAAGTTGGCAAATTTCGTGGGGCAAAGAAAAATATTTCCAAGGGATGCCATGTGTTCATTCAAAACTGTAAACATCATTGCACTGAGTCAAGAAAACTTAAATATCGTGTGGTCGCAGCTCCCATCCAACAAAAGATGTTATTCAATTCTAACTTGTGTGGACAAGAAAAAAAAAAACTCGTCTGAGTCAATATAGAACATTTGTTTTTTTCCCTTGCACCTTTATCCACGTTCACGTGTTAAGTATGTAGGTGATATGCAATTATAATATCATCCGTAACAGTTATTTTCTACCACGTGTACAAATTTACATATGTCAATTACAAGCTACACAATTGTGCGATAGTAAACATATTGTACATTCTGGCCAATGCTCTCTAGACTCTAAATAATCTTATAAATAAAAAGCAATCTAAGACATTTCAGGCGAACTAAATCTTGATTCAGTTATTCACGTTTGTTTATTTTTTCTATTTTTAAGTTACAACACTACCACATGTTAATCTATTGTTTGAGCAATTAAGTTAAGCTACCCCCACTTGATCCCCTTTGCACCATACGTTATACTTACAGAATTCAACCAAAATGTATTTGTACTCGTTGATGGCATCTTCAAAATTGTCCTTTCCAAGCACAAGCACCCCTTTGTCCTGCGTGTATTCGCCGGCAAAAGTACCGGTAAGATATGCGACGATAAGCAAAGGCACAAACATCTTTTCTTCAGAGGTTTTCGTATGCAGACTGTTCAAGTTCTTACTAATATATATATGTCGTTACTATTAACGTGGCATAAAAGAGACCGGCTTTAGTACGCATGACTGAAATCCCGGATGTCCTTCGCGTGTTGGAATACGATTGGATGAAATGTGTCATGTGACTTCATGTGCTTTAATATGTTTCAGTATTTTTGTTCTATTTTTAATCCAATCTATGGTCATGTGACTAGAGACTCCACGTGTTAACTATTAGAATGATTAGTTCTGGTGTTAATTCACCAGCAACCCCTTGAATTACTGTTTGGTCACGTAGTCACTTGCTTTTCCAATGTTTCTGCCAGTATATGGTCATAATTAAGAGTCATGTCACTCTATGATAATCAAAATATTCGTATCAGAGACATTATATAGTATAAATAAATAATTATTTAATAAATATAAAAATTAACATTAGTTATTGATGGGTTTAAAGCCATTTTTCAGCACAAGATAGGCTATGCATGGCAGCCAGTATAAAATATAACATTAGTAGCTAAACAAAAAAATTATTAGAAGTAAGCGTAAATGAATAACTGTCAACCTGTAATCGGTATTAGGTTTTTCATAAATACATAACCTGTTGATGCGACAGATCATTCTGAACAAAGTCTGCGAGGTAACGATTCATACTTAATGTGAACGGGGATCATATTTGCCCCAAATTCAGCGAAATTATTTTCTAATTTTCTAATGGGCTAAATCGCTAAAACGTTCTTAATATGAAAATTTTATTACAAATGTGTACATTCCCCCCCCCCCCCCCGTTTTTTAATCTTTTTTTTTTTTTTTTTTTTTTTACTTCTTTTCTTCGCTCGTCCCCACCCGTCATTACTCACAAAGAGTTGTATGTTGACCACTGGCGCGGAATCAATGTGGTATCGTCTAGGTTAGTTACTAAGACCTAAATTCACAATCACATGTCAGTGTTTCGCTTTACCCTCATATGCGCTTCAGAGACCCCCAAATTTTGAATGTGCCCCCCCCCCAACACACACACACACACACACACACAGAGTTTTTATAGTAGTTTTTTTTTAATTACTCACTCTGACTCAGTTTTGACACAAAATAAATTTTTACTCTCAGTCTAGCACCCGTGGAGGTAGAGCAACAAATTGGTATCCACCATTTTTTATTTTGACTGGAAAAATATATAAAAGGTGGAGAACAGTTTGTTGGCCTACTCTATGGGGATACACTGCCTGTGCAACTTTAGGGTTTCTCGTTCCTGCGAGACAAACGTATGCCATTGATGTATACTGGCGTAATAATTTGCACAATTATTGCACCGGAAATTTCACTGCAAGATGTTACGAATGAAAAAATAATATATCGTTCACAACTTCTCGAACAATAGTCTCGTAAATAGTCAATGTGGTCTTATTAGATTCTTATGAAAACATTCGCAACTTTCGAGATCAATCCTACAGATGATGCCTCTGATATATTTGGAAGTAATGGAAATGCGCGCGCGCGCGTGTGTGTGTGTGTGTGTGTGTGTGTGTGTGTGTGTGTGTGTGCGTGCGTGTGTGTCAGTCATGTCGCTACGATGTCTGTCGTGTGGCAGTGTATAGTATTGCCTTGCACTTGGGCATGATGACGCAGATATGTAGCGCAGTGAACCAATCAAGTAACATTATCCTGACGCCGATCAGTAACAACACTAACCTCTTAATGTTGAGCGTCAAGCGAGGCAGATGCTAGTGTCCTTTTTAAATGTATTTGGTATGAATCGGACTGGATTACAACCCGCGACCTCACACATGTGAGAGCGGTCGCTCTAACTGCTTATGTGCTGGAGATGTTAATGCAAAAATCCGTTGGCAATAAAGAAAAAAATCAGTTTATTTACAGATGTGTCGCCATTTTTATTTAATTAGTCATAACTATGTCAATCAAAGAAGTATTTGTCTAAAGCTGCACTATGCAGTACTGTCATTATCATCGGCATGAATATTTGTCTCAAGTTGTACAATGCCGTACTGTCATTTTTATAGGTATGAATATTTGTCTAAAGTTGCACTATGCAGTACTGTCATTTTTATAGGTATGAATATTTGTCTAAAGTTGCACTATATGCAGTACTGTCATTTTTATAGGTATGAATATTTGTCTAAAGTTGCACTATGCAGTACTGTCATTTTTATAGGTATGAATATTTGTCTAAAGTTGCACTATGCAGTACTGTCATTTTTATAGGTATGAATATTTGTCTAAAGTTGCACTATGCAGTACTGTCATTTTTATAGGTATGAATATTTGTCTAAAGTTGCACTATGTAGTACTGTCATTTTTATAGGTATGAATATTTGTCTAAAGTTGCACTATGCAGTACTGTCATTTTTATAGGTATGAATATTTGTCTAAAGTTGCACTATGTAGTACTGTCATTTTATAGGTATGAATATTTGTCTAAAGTTGCACTATGTAGTACTGTCATTTTTATAGGTATGAATATTTGTCTAAAGTTGCACTATGCAGTACTGTCATTTTTATAGGTATGAATATTTGTCTAAAGTTGCACTATGCAGTACTGTCATTTTTATAGGTATGAATATTTGTCTAAAGTTGCACTATGCAGTACTGTCATTTTTATAGGTATGAATATTTGTCTAAAGTTGCACTATGCAGTACTGTCATTTTTATAGGTATGAATATTTGTCTAAAGTTGCACTATGCAGTACTGTCATTTTTATAGGTATGAATATTTGTCTAAAGTTGCACTATGCAGTACTGTCATTTTTATAGGTATGAATATTTGTCTAAAGTTGCACTATGTAGTACTGTCATTTTATAGGTATGAATATTTGTCTAAAGTTGCACTATGTAGTACTGTCATTTTTATAGGTATGAATATTTGTCTAAAGTTGCACTATGCAGTACTGTCATTTTTATAGGTATGAATATTTGTCTAAAGTTGTACAATGCAGTACTGTCATTTTTATAGGTATGAATATTTGTCTAAAGTTGCACTATGCAGTACTGTCATTTTTATAGGTATGAATATTTGTCTAAAGTTGTACAATGCAGTACTGTCATTTTTATAGGTATGAATATTTGTCTAAAGTTGCACTATGCAGTACTGTGTTTTTTCAGCCACTATGTATAGCTTCGCGGTGGTGGTTTGGGGTACTGCTTCTCGTGGGTCGGTGGTTCTTTCCGGGGTTTGTCCGGTTTCTTCCTCCACCATTAATACTGGCCGCCATGTATAGCCTATATTGTGCTGAAAAATGGCGTTAAACCATTAAAAACAAAACAAACAAACCATCCCTTCTGTATGTGGATAGTAGATCATATGTGAAGTGATTGTAAGGGGTGTTTCCCTTTACGTTCGTGCTTGACATATAGAAACGCAAGTGTCCGTAGAGCTATCCCAATTAAGAGCTTAGGGAAAATAACATCGTTCAATGTTGATAACATCTAAATATAAGAAAATCATTATTTACAACGCTGGAAAAGCAAAAAAAGGAAGGCGGAAAGAAAATAAATAACATAATGCTAACCGCCCAATTACTCCAGCAGAGTAGGTCTTAATGATAACACGTTCACGTCTATCTTTTTCTCTTCTCACACAACCAAGGTGGCAGCATATTAACAAAACATTAGAACCTAGAAATAAGCCCCAACAAATATAACGTTTAGATGGCCAGAGAAATGTAAAAACCCCACAAATGACCCCAAATTAGAAAATATAAAGGAGTCTAAAAACCCAAAGACTATCAGGCCCCGCAGCACAAGGCTGCAAATAAACTAAAATGACCAAGTAATAGAAACCCAAAATTATACAATATGAGGTAGTCTAAAAGCCCAAAGACCATCAGGCCCCGCAGCACAAGGCTGCACGAACCATTAATAATTAAGCAATAGGGTCCCAAATTAGCGAATATAAGGTGGTTAAAACCCAAACAATCAGACCCAGTGGCACAAAGCCACACGCAAAATCAATAATAGGATTTAGGAAACACAAAAACTTAAGAGATATAAGGTGATTAAAAACCCAAAACCACCAGGGCTGGCGGCACAAGACTGCAAATTTTGAAAAAGATGCCAAATCTCAAATAACTCAGACTGTCACCATAACCCCCACCCCACCCCACCCCACCCCCGTTGTACACTCTTATAAGAAGAAACAGAAACAGAACAGAATAATTTCAAAATTAATAGGGAATATTTTAGACCTGATACTTTGTATGGAAACAAACTGACTGTCCAGGCGTATCCCACAAGGAGCCACCTAACCTCCCTTGCCACTACCAGACACCCCTAGCCATACGTGCTGTGCACGACACTTAACAGCGGTATCGACTGAGTCTAGGGATGAGTGTGTGTTGGGTCCGGTCCCATTCACCCCAGGGTCTAATATTCATGTCGATAGGACTTAATAGTATCTCCGACCTGACGACCAAATTAAATAGTACTCTGAGTACATTAATGCCTTGTAGATGTGGCTCCTATTCCTTCCCATAGAAGCAATTAAATACCTTGCCGTGCTAGCGTTTAAATACTGCTACATGGCTCTAGTAGCCGTACTGCACTCTAATTCAACATTAGTTCATTCGCGCCATTCGAAAGAATATCAGGCCCCGCAGTACAAGGCTGCAAATAAGCTAACATTTAGGTGATAGGACCCCAACTTAAGCAATATAAGGTAACACTGGACAACAAATTTTTATAAAAGTCATGTTACTGAAATAAAATTAGTCAATTCTTATCAATTTTTATGTGATGAACACGAATATGACAGTCAAATTGCAAAATTGGCTCTAGTTTTTTTGTAATCTGCAAGAAATTAATGTTTACATAACGAAATGCATTCCAATAGTAAAAGGTCAACTGTAATAGCCTACCTATAAAAAATCAAGTCATTGACTACATCTTAGGTTTCTTCGCCTGTCTATTGTACAGCTGTTCAGGAGCATCTCTGAGGAGTGTCCAGCAGTAGTCAGCCAGCATTGTAGTGGACCATTTTCCTTGGTATCTTTGTTCCATTGTTGCAATATCTTGATGAAAACGTTCGCCGTGTTCATCTCTAACAATACCACAGTTGCTAGGAAAGAAATCCAAATGGGAATGAAGGAAGTGAATCTTTAGAGACATATTGCAGCCAAGTTTCTTATACTTCATCAAAATGTCTTCTACTAGTTCCTTATAGTTTTCTGCCCTAACATTTCCGAGGAAGTTTGTAGAAACTAGGCGAAAAGCATTCCATGCTTGTTTCACGTCACCTTCCAGCAAGTTGTTGAACCGGTCATCTTTGAAAAGCTCTCGAATCTGAGGACCCACAAAAACTCCTTCTTTAATCTTTGCTTCGCTGAGTCGAGGGAATTTTTCATGCAGGTATCGGAATGCTGGCAAAGTCCGGTCAATGGCTTTCACGAAGTTCTTCATCAAACCTAGTTTGATGTGAAGGGGTGGTAGCAAGATTTTCTGAGCCTCAACCAGAGCTGGGTGTTGGATATTCTTCTCTCCAATGGCTACATTCTGCCTGTGAGTCCATTCCTTCCTCATGTAGTGCATTTTCCTTGCTCGGCTATCCCACTCGCATAAGAAACACATGTATTTTGTATATCCTTGCTGCAGTCCCATTAAAAGGGCAACTACCTTCAAATCACCACAGAGGTGCCAGCTGTACTTGTTATATTCAATGAAATTCAGTAGCTGCCTTAAGTTATCGTATGTCTCTTTCATGTGGACAGCATACGCTACTGGAATAGATGGAAGAATGTTTCCATTGTGCAACAGCACAGCCTTGAGACTCAGTTTCGAAGTGTCCACAAATAGTCTCCATTCTTGTGGGTCATGAGTGATTTTTAAAGCATTCACGAGGCCCTCAATATCGGAACAGAATATCAGATTACTTTCCTTTCTGAAGAAAGGCTCCAATTGCTGGTGGCGCTTTCGATATGCAGTAATTGTGACATCTTCTTCTAGAAGATTCCATTGTTGGAGTCTTGATCCTAGCAATTCTGCCTTGTTCTTTGATAAGTCCAAATCACTAATCAGGTCATTTAGTTCTTCCTGTGTTATTCTGTGTGGGGTTGATGATGCACCACAGTGAAAATCTGGATCACTGCATGCTGAGGGACCAGGAAAAGAACAGGTCGACTCACCTTTGTCTACGTCAGATGAATCAAGAGAATATTCTGCTGGAGGTTCTGGAATAGGAAGTCCCTCACCATGTGGAACTGGTCTCAATGCAGACGGAATGTTTGGGTAGACTATTCTCGACTTCTTTCGCTTCGTTATTCCGCCGGAAAGAGTAGGAACCAAGCAGAAGTAACAGTCATTTAGGTGGTTGCTTGGCTCTCTCCACACCATTGGGACTGCAAACGGCATTGATGACCTTTTGCAATTCAACCACTGTGAAAGCTGTGTTGTACATGTAGCACAGCATATATGCGGAGCCCAAGGCTTGTCTTGGTCACCAACCTTGCATCCGAAGTAAAGATGATATGCCTTCTTCACTTGAGAATTGATACTTTTCTTCTGGTTGGCAAATGTCACTTCCCCACAAATATAGCAAAAATTGTCCGCCGTATTAACACACTTTCGAGGCATTATTGTTCTTTTTTGTACGTAAATGGATAAAATAATAAGTTTTATGTAACAGTAGCTTGAACTGTCTCGTACAACGTCTAAAATATTTTAAATGCTGAACCTATCTGATTGGGCTTTATATAGTACACTGCTTACGTCAGCTTCAGCAGCCGCCTGGCATTAGTATAATAGGCCTACACATGTATAGTACACAGCTGACGTCAACTTACTTCAGCAGCCGCATGGCATTAGTATTGCATTGCATCAGAAAATGATGCAATCAACTGTGGATGATGTGAGCATGATGGTATTATGCAATGTTACATCATTATTCCGGATGTTGCTGCAGTCCTACTGGAGAAATTTACACAGTGAAGCATGGGAAATGAGGTATATGAATATCTTCAAAACGAGAGCCAATAAAAAACATTCACGGTTATATTCGTGTTCGGCACACCAAAATACTACAGATTAGGGCCTTTTCAAGTCAGTAATGATTTCACTGTTGACCAGTGTAATCGCAAAGCCCAACGACCGTCAGGTCCCGCAGCACAAGGCTGCACATCAAAACTAGCAAAAAGAATCAGGGCCCAAACTTAATGGATATAAAGTGGTCAAAAACTCAAGGGTATCAAAATTAATAGGGAAAAGTTTTAGATCTGATACCTTGGAGTATGAAAGCACAACTGACTGACCAAGTGCAACCCTAAATAATCCACCTCTCCTCCTCTGCCACCATCGGACACCTCAGCCTCCACAATCCACACGTGCAATGCACGCCATAAACAGCAGTGATATCGACGACGATCAAAGGGTGAGTGCGTGCTGGGTCAAATTCCACTCAGCACGGCCCTCCATCCAGATCGATAGCCACTTAATAGTGACTTCGATCTGACGGCCCAATTTAATAGTGTTCTATGAACACATAAATGCCTTGGGAAAGTGGCACATTTCCTATCCCACGGAGTAATTAAATACTTAGCATTGCTAAGATTAACCAGTGACACATGGCTCTAGGAGAAGAAGGAGAAGAAGAAGAAGGAGGAGAAGAAGGAGGAATGAAGGAGAGAAGAAGAAGAAGAAGAAGGAGAGAAGAAGGTAGAAGAAGAAGAAGAAGGAGAGAAGAAGAAGAAGGAGAGAAGGAGACAAGAAGAAGGAGGAGAGAAGGAGGGAAGAAGGAGAAGATAAGAAGGAGAAGAGAAGAAGGAGAAGAAGGAGGAGAGAAGGAGAAGAAGGAGAGAAGGAGAAGAAGGAGAGAAGGAGAAGGAAAGAAGAAGAAGGAAAGAAGAAGAAAAGAAGAAGAAGAAAAGAAGAAGGAAAGAAAAAGAAGGAAAGAAAAAGAAGGAGAGAAGGAGAGAAACAGAAGAAGAAGAAGAAGAAGAAGAAGAAGAAGAAGAAGAAGAAGAAAAAAAAAAATAAATAAAAAATACCGCGACTTCACCTCACCTATTCCATTCCACCCGATACGTCTATTGCTTCAGCCTACAAGCCTGGAATTGTGTATATTGTTAGGGCCTTCGACCCTCGCGTCTATCCCAATCGCCCCTATACAACCACTCCACTTTTCTTTGACGCCATACAGCACCGATTGTCCCAATGTTCACTCCCCTTGACGGTAAACACCCCAAGGGCGGTTTTTAGACCTTGACGTCAAACAGCCATTTTGTGTGTTGGGGGGGGGGTCTGTTTGTATTTTCCATTGACGCCAAACAGCCTCCTATTACTACTTATGTATGTCATTGGGGAGGGGGGGGCACTTAGCCATAATAATTTCGGCATGGTATAAAAGTTCCGTTAAAACTAACAAAACATAAAAGCATGCGTACATACAAGTATCACTTTAGTGAAGACTATTATAATAATCTACGTGTCTTTTACCCATTTGCCTACGTTTACGCGATAAGTACTTTGCTTAATAGGATGTCCGGGTTTTTCGGATATTTCAAGCTCTAATTGTGTCATAGACAGACGAGTAGATCCTGGACAAATTTTGAATATGTGTGTGTGTGTGTGTGTGTGTGTGTGTGTGTGTGTGTGTGTGTGTGTTAGCTGTTTCATTGATATACCACTAGATGTATATTTTTTCACGAAAAGGAAAGGTAGGTGGTATATGAAAGATACAGCGTACACACTCTACACATTCTTTTTTATTTATATCATAGAGAAATACATATACCTGCATTTCCATTGCGAAGATTGTGACTGCACCCAACTGTTTTTTTTTTTTGCAAACTGATAAGCGACTTCTCTTATTTTCCGAACTTTCATTTTAATTCTTATTGATTAAATATAAATATATAAGACACGATTATGATTTAAATATGAAAGACGGTTTAAATGAAGAAAGTAGAAATCATTGCAGTTAAGTACTTAAACACTGAATGCGCAGAATACTGAAACTATTGGTAAATAGAAACCAAGCTAAATAAAGAACCAGCAAGAGGCAATTCAAACATTTCAATGTATTTAGGTCGTGTGAGAATTATTTGCCATCATTCATAGGTCCAGGAATATATTCGCGTGAGACGCGAAAATTATTTACAGATTTTCGCTGGTATATTTCGATTTTGGAGAGCACATAGTTACTTACAACTGACATATCATACATATACTACATATAATAACTAGTTATTATAAAGTACATGTACGACATGGTCGATTGTAAGCAACAATACGAGAACCTATGTTGGAGAAAGGGAGAGAGAGAGGCAGTGCCAGACAGATCCCCCTCCCCCTACTTAGCCAAAAAAGTGCTGTTATGTGTTTGTTAAATTAAGAAATAAAATTTTTATAAAAATCCTGTTTAAGAACTAAAATTTTGACTGGGTATTTTTGGTTCTCTAGTGTTTTCTAAAAGTTTGTTCTTCAAGTATTGGGTTTTGATCCCCTATATCAGAGTTCTTTCCCTTGTTTAGTATGTTATCTTTGCCAGAGATCTCCTACGTTCCATGTGTGCTATATGCTATATTATATGTATACTATAAAAGTGTTTGTGTAGCGACAGCAAATCTTCATCAGATGTTTTCCCAGTTGTATTATCATATATATTTAGACTTTATAAGTCCAGTTCGATCAGTTTTAATTTAATTTAATAATTTAGAATATTGGCGAATGAACGGTGTGCCGAGTCATTTTCAAAAGAAAACCTATTGTTTTATGTGAGTGAATATAGTTTGGCGTTCATCATATAGTGTGTCGTTAAGTTTCGTTGTAAATGAAACATGTTGTACCCGAGTGAGGGTCCACATTTTCTTTAATTCATTATGTTTCACCAGACCCGGGTTATGCCTTCCACTTTTATTATTTTATCTTCATAAACTGAAAAAATTACTTAAATGATTTAGAGAATAAGTTAGTCCTTAAGTTAAACAGGGTAACCTTATATTAGTCCCTGTGTTGGAGAGTCCATATGTTTCATGTGGGATTTTCTGACGGTCTTTCGCAAGCTTGTCCACTTCGCGCGGCGCCTTGTGACGTAGTCCTACGACGTCTGTGTCATACTTCACCCACTTGAAATTTCCCTTTATCCCTCCTAGATTAAAAAATATTTTCTTCCATGTTCTTAATATTTTAAAATATGGAAAATTTAAAAATGTATTTAGCTGTATTTTTGTTCTATTCCAAAAGGTTTCCCTTTTAATTGTAGGTGCGTTGGTTATTGTTTTTTTTTCTAATTAAAAAAATCATTTAAACTTTGGGCTCCTTAATTTATATCATTTTGAGGAAGAGGATTTAAGCATAATCTAAACAAGCTACATCTTAGGGCTTCTACAGAGTTGCATAGTTTAAAGCCTCGCTATGTCAAAATCCGGCACTGGAGATATGTGACAAGATGTCGAAAGAAAACGGAAAGATATCTTCTGCTGAAAGGACATGCGATATTTTACTCACACGTTGAGACACTGTAAACTAATTCTTTATGGTGTCATGGCTATATTATATGATATAAAGATAATTGCACATGTTCATTTTGATCATCTTCGCCAGCCAGTGGAACAATAACCCTATCTTACAGAACCCTATCGGAACTTTGGCTAGCGAAAATGCATATTGATTAGCCAAGACATTCGCAATCCCTGCATGATATTTGCCAGGGATTGTGAGAAATATCCACCAGCCCATTTGAATCAAACTTTTTTCAGTCTTAGTATACTAGTCACCCCAACTGGCACATCGTTATCACTTATAATTTCTTGATATCTGGTAGGTTTTGTCACTGTTCGGTCAGTACAGTTTACCCGCAAAAAGAAAGGAGGGGAAAGGGCACAGCATATAGCCACAACCCTCCATCATTAAACCCTATATGTTATATATTGTAAATGTAAGGCCAATAATTTACGACTTTTACATTTCGTTGATAAATGGTTGCTTGCTTTTTTCGATCTTCACGTATCCATTCAACTCTCACATGCTCAGTATTTTTTGGCGTTGTTTGTCTTTTTGTTTGATTCTGGCTCTATAAGTTTTGATACACGCCACGTGCTACGGTGTTATATAATTTGTCTCAGATCAGTGAAACAGTTATATAATGAAACATGTGCGCTCATTCACACACACACACACACACCTTTGGTGCCGTAATGGCTGTTGCATGCCGACAATTCAAATAACACAAGCCAACTATATGACAATGGAACAGGTGGAATATTGCACCATATGGACAAAACCATTTAGAGTAAGTATAGCTGCCAGACTTGTTTACAAGAGATATTATTGACGACCAGAAGTTTCGCCGTAAGGCTATTGTACGCTTGAAGCCACAAAAGACTACCGTATATTTACAACAGTGAGATCCGATAACGACAAACGACGTTATTTTTAACAGGTAAAACGTGACAGTCACTTGATGTTAATGTAAGAGATCTAGAAATTGTACCAAATAACATTTTACACTGCATAGATTGGGGGTTTAATGTCATCTTTCAACACGACATAGGCTATACATGGTGTAACGTCTCACTCTTATTAAGAGGTGTAGTTAATTGGATTTAGCTACGTTATATAGGGAATGACCTCCCTCGATATTATGACACAATGAGTGAAAAGATAGAACATCAACAGAACTGGGCAAGATTATTGGGAAGAAATAATACATTAGAACCCCCCTTAGATAAGAAAAATATAAAATGAACAAATTGATAGTCGTAATTTCATTTAAACTTAAGTCAAATCAATATGATTTAATAGCAGTGTAGAATTTGGATTTATTTCATCATCATAACGAGTGGTGAAAAGAGCGCAATGTATAGGACCTTGCCATAAATTACTACGTGAGCTCTGCATCGAAAATGTACCGTATACTACTACATGTTCGATTACTGTTGCATATAATTCACTAATCATTAACCTAAAGTCTTACTTAAACATTACAAAAGCAAATATAATAGGTAAGTATCGTTAACTCACGATATTCAGTATCGTCCTAACATACAAAGGGAATTATTTCATATTTATTTCATGTAACCCTATGAAGTCCTGCACATATGAACATTTGGACCGCATTCAATCAATTCTGCTAATGAACTAATAACTGTACAATTAAAAGATAAATTGCATAATAACTCTAGCAATAATACATTTCCATGAAATTTAATAAGATAAATTACATAACAACTCCACCATCAACAGATTTCCATGAAATTGATTAAACGATACATAATATGAAACCTTGTAATATCAAACGAGTTTCATACAACAAACAATACAAAAATAGCGCCCAGCACTAAACCCCGTCTTCTCAAAAGACAGACACTTTGTCCCTTCCTTGACTAACGAGGAATGCACTATTCTTTTTCTTAGGCTTCCTCGGAGTCAAAGTTCTCTCATGGAAAATGTCGGACAAAAGAATTTCGATCAAGGTTATCAATTTAAATTCACATTATGTCCAAGGTGCACGCCTTCTTTTCACTCGGCCAATCATAAGCAGTGGTTTCTTTCTTTTCTTAAATCCTAAGACAATCATTTATTTCTTTAATCAGAATATCTAAACTACGCTATATAACTTTTCCCTTTTGAAGAATGACTATTTGACACGCATAGGATGTTCAGTTGTCTCTTTCTCAAAACTTTGTTATGATATCTGGTCAGTTTCATTGAATCGAGCACTGGCCTCTTTGAAGTTTTAACACTAATATGGAAGAAATTAAGAATAAAGGTCGAAATTACCCTTCCCAAAGACTCTCCTGTGATAAAATATTAATGCTCAGTGCATTCAACCTTAAGGTTCACTGCTTATTCAGAATTCGATACTTCACACACGACGAACTGAACAGTTCGTGGAGGAAGAACCCAGGAAAATCGACTCAAGGGAAGTTATTGGCAAGCCTTCTCACTTACCCACATTAGCCATCCCGAGACACGAATTTATAGAATAACTGTAACATAACGTCGGATGTGTTCCGATCAGGATGTTACATAAGCTGGTGCACTTAAAAAGGCATTTCGACGGAGAAATAAGACTAGACACACACACACACACACACACACACACACACACACACACACACAGCAAGGGTAAAGAAAGGTACATTAATTTCTCCAATATGAATCGGAAAGTACATAGTAGGTTCAGACATGTGTCGAAAAAGAAAAAAGTATTTGGTTCAACATTTTCTCTTACATGTAACACGTTCAGTGTCGAAGATTCACAAGATAAAGTATAAAGATATTGGAAACTAAAAGACTTTGACCCGTAATAAATAATGATCGGAAGTTTTTATTCTCACTGAAGCCGTTATGCACACTCGAACGTCATACAATTGGACGTTTAGGCACGAAACTTCGATGTGAGAACCCACGTAATCAAATTCATACGCGTAACTAACAGTACTTTAAAAGCAAACACCTGTTATTCTCACATACAATATAGAAAATGTATTACAATGCAGACCGACGCAAATCAACGTACCATCATATACAAGAGTGAGAACACTAAACAAGCTGCAAATTCTCCTTGCTACGACCAAGTTCGTTTCCAAACATTCTGTCGTCACAATGAATCTACCGTCATGCCTAAACTTTTACAGAAGTTATTTTCTTTGTTGTTGCTGTTGTAGGGGTTAACGACATTTTTCAGCACACGATAGGCTATAAATGGTGGCCAGCAGCGCCGGATTAAGCACCGTGGAGGCCCATAGGCAGTCAAACTTTTGGGGCCCCAGACCCACGGTCACGGTCTCATGGGGGCCCCTGATGGGGCCCATAAAAG
Source organism: Unio delphinus (assembly GCA_029339505.1). Lineage (NCBI taxonomy): Eukaryota > Metazoa > Mollusca > Bivalvia > Unionida > Unionidae > Unio > Unio delphinus. The sequence continues at coordinate 13,230,170 of JAQISU010000058.1, read as the reverse complement.
TCGCGGGGCCCATAGGCAGTTGCCTACTCTGCCTAATGGGTAATCCGGGACTGGTGGCCAGTATTAATGATGGAGGAAGAACCCGGACCCCCCCCCCCCGTGGGAACCACCAAACCACGATAAGCTGCTGGCAAGCTTTCTCACATACCCACATTGGCCGAATCTGAGACTCGAACCCACGCAGACAGAGGTGAGATGGCAATGATCCGTAACGGAGAGCGCTTTTAAACCACTCGGCCACTCGCGGCCTATATTGTCTTTGTCTCATCCTCAGCAAAAACTATAGGTCCTGCTATAACAAACCTAAAGAGTGGTTCAAGTTTGCTTACTCACGGGCGGACACTCATTGTTTTTCCCCCGATTCTTAGTGAACCAGATATATCTTCAGCTGGTTATATAATAATAATAATAATAATAATAATAATAATAATAATAATAATAATAATAATAATGAGGACATTGTATAGCGCCTAATCTTTCTAAGCTCTAAGCGTTGTACAACATATATAATGATATGACTACAGAAAAACAAAAAACAAAAAACATGAAATTGGAAAACATTAAACATGCTGAAAACTTTTAAGGTACAAAAAATTTTGTTTCTTTGATTAGGATTTATAAAGTAGCTTTAAAAAAATATTCAGTCATATTGCTACGATGTCTGCAGTGAGGCAATTTATAGTGATGTTTAGCACTTGTGCAACATTCCGCAGACACGTAGCATGATGTCCGACCCAGTCACATTATCCTGACACCAGGCCGACTAGTCCCTACACTAACCTCTTCATGCTGAGCGTCAAGCGAGGCAGCTGTTAGTACCATTTTTGGAAGTCTTTGGTGTGACTCGGCCGGGGATCGAACCCACGACCTCCCGCTTCCGCGGCGGACGCTCTACCACTTGGCCACCGGAGCGGTTGGTACAAAACATTATTAGGTCTCTTAAGTTTGTTCCTGCAGTCGAGAAAGGTGAGTTTGAGCTCTCTTAAAAGGGATCACTGTATCTTGATCAATGTTTTGTTTTGTTTTGCCATGGGAGACGAAGTTAAAGGGCGGATTCCCAGTGAATCCGTGGATTCCTCTTTGTCTATTTCTTCTATTAAAGTTTCACCCGTTAGTATGTGAAATTTGTTTTGGATTGTAATAGGGTATCCTCTAATTGGGGTTTGCATTATATTAGTTTTGTTGCGGCTAATTATATCTTTCCACTGGGTACTGTCTTTAGTTTTTTTTCTTCTATTTCTGTTATGTCTAATACTTCTAGTTTTTCCTGACTGCTTATTTCAACTTCTTCTAGTCTTGGTCTTTTGGTTGTTTTGCTTAATGGGTGATGAGGGGCCAGCAGCTTTGCTTGCATAAGTTGGAGCTGCCGTTGGATTTTTGCAATCCCTTGGAATGTGCACCAATTGCTGGCATCTGGCACATTTTCTGTACCATTCACTCCCCCATGCACTAGGGTCTCAAAAGAAATCCCATCACGTAGAAAAACGTTGGGATCTTTTTAGCATTTTCCTTATGTTGTCATTACTCGTACCCTTGATCTAACCTCCTAAAACCGCCCACACGGACGCCATCTTGTGATCCTTGACTTTTGCTATACGCTTTCTCTCTAGTTTGTCAACTACCTCCTGATTGTCCACTTCAAGAGAGAGGCCCGATACGAATAGATCCGTAAATTGTTCCTCTACCTCTCTCGTGAAGGGGGCTGTCATAGACACTTTGGCTTTAGCACCTATGACTTCTATTTCATCTGTAGCAATCACTTTGTTATCAAGATCTTTTGGATACATGACGAATTTATTTTCCCTACGTTTTGGAGTCCATCAATCGCACCGATCGAAACTCCATTGACCTTAAAGGCCATCAGCATTTCCGCCTGTTTGGTGCATCCCCAAAATATATTGTTTGGTATCCAAAGGGATGGTAGGCCAATAATCTCTGTCCCCTTCCCCTTCTTTGCCCTAAAGTAGTTACTGAGTTTCAAACCCGTTGGTCTGGCTGGTTCTCCAAACATCTTTTATTCGTTGTCCATGGTGAGTTTTGTTTTGACAATGAGTGATGTTTAAGCACTATGGTCTCACACCACTAATTCTACAATATGCTTTTTACTTTTCAAAATTTCTAACTTCTTTCCTTGTTTCATGGTACGATATTTCTCGTCCCAAACCCAAGATAAATTCAAATAATTCTAACAAATTATTAGAAAAGATTAGTCATCTTTTGCAATTTACAATAAATACTCTAAACAAAGTTTGCATATGCGGAAACCTTTGCATAAATGCAAAACTAGCTACTAAAGGCAAATGAGAATTAAAAAAAAAATTGAGTTGTGTTCAGTTTTTTTTTTATATAATCCTCTGTGATTTTAAACGCTTAGTTTACGTCTCAACAACAAGTATTAGCATGGCGTATAAACTTTCTCCGCAGATAACAAGGTTAGTATTTCAACCCAGAATACACATTTGAGCAAGATTAATCACTTTTCAGTGAGCGGATTTCCCGCTATGTAGTATGACGCTACGGTAAAACCAGAAGTCGACTTGGCATTGTCCTATATCATCTACTCTGCTACCTATAATGTATGTAAGCATACATGAAGCTGATAGTTCAAATATCTGAAGAAAGAATGTTCCTATCCAATCTCCGTTGACCACAATATGGAACACGACATGTATCATATCCCCACCGACTACATATGCCACCAACGAGGTATCCACAACCGGATTTTTATGGTATGTTCCGATGCAGATTGATGTCACAGATGAAATACTTTGTATTCATCTGCTAAAACATGCATAACTGGTCACTAAGTTTAAATATTCTCTATTTTTTTGGATGCATCGGATTGTCACCAAACCTCTTCCCCAGAGCATTGAAGTTTCCATGCAATATATGTAGAAAGGCATCCACACAGTCTATGAAGATACGTTCATTTGCTTTGTTCAGGCAGTGAGAAATGGGTCCATAAAAACTGTCTGCATATATGTACTATTGTATTTGAACCCTTGAACTTTCAGTGGTGAGTTGATATTGCTGTAACTGCGGCGTACCAAACTTCAACACGAGCCGATTTGATGAGTTTTAAAACAACTCTACATCATGTAGGACATCCAGTTACACAGAGTCAACCAGATCAATCTCATCCTTCAACTCCAGCATTAACATTGGTCCTTCAACATCTTCATCCTTGCCAAACACTTGCAGAAAGTCAGATCTCATATGCAAGAAAAAATTAGTTCTGGGAATCAACTTTCAGAGCATGTCTGCTAAATGAGAAACATTTTGGACCATGTTAGAGTTATCAGATATCATACTTGCTGGCAAGACATGGTTGAACCAGTCGTTTTTTTTTTAATACTCTAGTCTACATTATTATTGACAGGTCGAGATGCAAACAGCTTGCACATGTTTATATGCAATACCCATGAACAAAGACGTTTGCAAGACTAAATGAGTTCATTGAGCCACAAGAGAAACGTTGAATCAAGCAAACGAATGAACGCCCACACGTAACGTGAGGCGTGAGGTATCAAAAATAGAAATCTGATAATTTAAACAGGTATTTTTTAAAAAGGAGAAATGTTCAGACCTATTCCCAAATCGAATGTTTCAGACTATGGCCCGTTCTCTCAAGGGTCTATAACAATATCATTGAAAGGAATATTGAGGCCATGGGCTATCATGTCTGCATTTTACCATTTAACAAGTCAGTTCAAATGCTAAATTCGAAAACATAAAAATGCAGCTGAAGCAGGCATGTATTTGTTGAAAACCAAGAGCTTTAAATCCAATAAGCCAAGACGACGACGTCTTATTTGACGGGGTATAAACATATGTCGTTGTTAGTAGGTAGTCACAATATCAATTAAAATACTTATCTTTTTACATCTTAAATTTCCTCAAATGTACTCTCTTAGTCATTTCTGCTAATCAGAATTACATGGGTTCCAAAAATTGATCCATACCACGAAATTGTAGTGTAATTTCGACTACATTTTCAATATTTAATCCAGCGTCTTTTTGGAAATTTAAATTTTACAGATTCCATATTTTTCCAATATTTAGTTTACAAATGATCATTAACAGCAACACATGTGCAGCAGTCCCCCCAGGCACTGGCATCGTAAGGGATTTATCCAGCTACCAAATTTAGTCCATCAACAACAGAAAAGCAGAATTTATTTAGATTGATAAAAAAATAAAAAGTTACTACATTTGAACTCTTTTTTTTTATAAACTAATTCTTCACTACTAACGTTTCGCAGCATTGCTAAAAAAAATATTAATTCATATTTTCCCCTACAACTGCATTGATATAATTATTGAGAACGTGGTCCGTAAAAATTGAACAAAGTATTTTTTAAAATTATCTTAAATACACTAAATCATGTTATATTACTTTTTCCAAATCAACCAGAGGACGATGCGTGTACTGCGATATCTTGGCACATAAAAAAGTATAGCATATGAAGTCCTTATTAACGGAAAACATGGAGATGGTCCTAATGATACTTGACATGACACAAGTGATTTTAGGTCACGCTGATGACAATGGCGCCATTCTAGCATTCAGTATCGGCGCCATCTTGAAATATATTGTCAGTGCAGTACTTGTACTTACCAGCATTTTGATAATAATTTTGTATTGGTTGGGCTAGTAAACATGTACGTGTTTAAATATATTGTCTACATAACAATTTGTTTCAATACAGGAGGTTCATCTGTTTTATTGTTTTATAACAACACTCTGGTCTACTTTATTTGCATGCATGTTTACTGTGGGTAGGGTAGGCTTGGGAAGGGTTAGACCTGTGGGTTTTCTTTCTAATCAGAGTATAGTTGTTTTTATTTTCTCATCAAGATAAGTTGTTGTTTGTTCTTTAGAGTAAACGGATTTTTTTTCCGGGGAGGGAGCTGGATGTTGTGTTCTTCAATACATTAAAGTCACCCCTCCCCCAAATTAAATGGTTGATACCTTTGCTTTTCTTCTGTGCTACTGTTATACAAAACATAACAAAGATCATTCGATTAATCATCCGCAAGCCACATCAGGAGAGTACCTCCCCTTCTCTGTGATACATATGTCAAGATTTGACAACTGGATTTGTTTTCCTTGCATATATATCGACAAACAAAAGTAAAAGCATGTCACCATTTACCCTAACCTTTATACTTCGACTTCCTTAACAAAATACATCCATGTATCAAATAGGTCCTATACCTGTCTAATGGACCTACGGTGAAATAAAAATCGTTGATGTACTATTTACAATTCCAGGTGAAATATATAAAAACAATGCGTTTTCTTTACAATGTTAGTGTACCTAATTGTACTATATTTGATTTCTCACGACTTTGCAGAACAAGTTTTTTTGGTACATGTCGAATAACTTTCAGATCATTACATTTACATGTGTTAACTGCACAATGTGTGCCTTCTTTCTAAGAATAGCAACAGTAAACCCAATAGTATCTTAACGAGAAGTCACAATATAATTAATTTAACAAGTATAGCAGTCTGCTGAGAGACATGTTAGGGCTTATAAACATCGCAGGCCTCTCTGCAACACAGTCTGATGTAAGAAAATGTTGCCTGTAATACGCAATCACATAATATCTAAATTGAAGTGATCGGCTTTGACAAGCACAGAACTTGTAATAGTCCGCCAACATTATCCCTAAGATGTTATCATCACCAAGGTCATGCGAGGAGCGGAATGCTGGACAGACCACATAATTATCCGAAGCACACTAAAGCTGCGCATTGCCCCAAATCACCCAAGGCGTCCTACGCTTGTGCGCACAGCCTTCAACGTTGTCATACTTCAGCATCGTTCCACCCAGCTCAATTTCCAGAAGAGCCTAGATGACAAGCTGTCCACCAAAGGTTCTATACATGGAAATGAGTCCGTAAATTGGAACAAGCTAAGATATATGACGAGAAACAGCTATGGTGACTCTGGGCACCAAGAAGCGAGCCCATCAAGACTGGTTCGATGCGAACAATGATGCTATTGAAGATCTGCTTGCCATATAGATGTTTCACATAATGTCTAAATCGAAGTGATCGGCTTTGACAAGCACTGAGCTTGTGAAGTTTGGTATTAAGTTATGAAAATGGCCAGTATTGTATATTACGACAATGAACACGCTCAACAACAGTCCACTTCTGGTGTATACAGGCAGCTATGACAAAATGTATAATTCCAATCACAGATGGCAGCTACTCCTTCGAGCTGAAACACGTGAATAAACAGTTCAACGCGCGAGACTCAATGTCATTGTGATACCTTCTGCCTATACCATTTTAATGAAAGTAAGAGATTGTGACTAATAACAATGTTACAGGCTCAATTCATGAAAGTAATTGTGACTACTTGCCTCGTTACTGACTAAATTAATGAAAATTATTGTGACTACATGCCACGTTACTGACTAAATTCATGAAAATTATTGTGACTACATGCCACGTTACTGACTAAATTCATGAAAATTATTGTGACTACATGCCAGGTTGCTGACTAAATTCATGAAAATTATTGACTACTTGCCAGGTTACTGACTAAATTCATGAAAATTATTGTGACTACATGCCACGTTACTGACTAAATTCATGAAAATTATTGTTACTACTTGCCATGTTACTGACTAAATTCATAAAAATTATTGTGACTACTTGCCAGGTTACTGACTAAATTCATGAAAATTATTGTGACTACATGCCACGTTACTGACTAAATTATGAAAATTATTGTGACTACTTGCCACGTTACTGACTAAATTCATGAAAATTATTGTGACTACTTGCCATGTTACTGACTAAATTCATGAAAATGATTGTGATTCGTGCTATGTTATATGTTCAGTTCATGAACACAATCGATCCATGTCACTAAATTACCGATTAGAAATGCTACGAAACACCTCTTAATTTTAGGTCCTAATCTCTGGATTTTTTAAATTCAGTCTCCCTACTATTGTTTTGAAAATTTGACGCGTATGCATTACATTTCGTTTTACAAACCTACGGTAATCCTGCTAATAGTATGGAATGAAAGGCAATTACATCATCATTGTACTGGTCAAAATTCCTTCTTAGCATAAGCCGATTTCGGGGTTTTAATGATTAACAGGGCTGTATTGCTGTCGTAAACAAAAGGCAAATCCACCAACTATTAACAACGGAGACGCCGAAACATCAAGCTTTAAATTGTTTGGAAACTATGATGTTTGGGCAAAACACAGCACTAATAATAATTTTAATAATAATAATAATAATAATAATAATAATAATAATAATAATAATAATAATGAGGACTTTGTATAGCGCCTAATCTTTCGAAGCTCTAAGCGCTTTACACCATCAATAATGATATGACTACACTACAGAACAACAAATGACAAAAACAATGAAATTGGAAAACATAAAAACATGCTGAAAACATATAAGATAGTAGAGACATGGATAGGTATGTTGGACTGGAGTCTGTCATTGAAACATAGCACAGAACAAATTGTGTTTGATTCTGTATCGAATTGATAGCCAATGTAGGGTACAGAGCAGTGGTGAGGTGTGCTCTGATCGAGGTACTCTAAAGATGATCCGTGCAGCTGTGTTTTGAACTTTTTGACACATATTGATGATGATCTTATTTGATCTATAATGAGAATTTTAGTCTTTAGTATTCCCACAATGTGTGCTATGATAGCTGTGTGCTTTGTTCAATTAAATCTGCGCACCTTTTCATAACAATTACCACAGTTTGAAGGATCGTTTATATCATTGAAAACGAGTAACTCGTGAGCGTGTGTTTCAACTTAAATGAAACAGCTATTAAGGACTAGCTGAAATGTTATCTAGAAGAATGCAATTTCGTCCAAAAAATGAATAAAGCAAAATCTTCATCTAATATGTTTTGGATGGATTTAAGTAACGTTATGCACGCTTTACACTGTAAGTACTGTACATTATAGTTCAGCTTGGTCTCCCGAATTAGCTCAACCGGCCCGTGAATTATTAAGTCTGTATTTACCTTTAATTTTGTGTTGGACAAATCAGTAAATATGCACATAAAAAATAATAACAAAATTAGTTAGTACTTGATAACAGAATAATAAGTGTCGGGTTACCGAAAATGATTTTTTTTTTATACATGCATATGTCTTTGTACACAGAAAAAATATTTGTTCGTGTCCCAAGATTTACAGCCTTTACAGTAGCCATGAAAAAGACTTAAAAATTAATTTTTATACACTGGTCCGCTGATAAGCCGCTCTTATCTTCCAGGCCTTTAATTGTTTCTAAATTATTCGGTTTATACGTGAGCATATGTTACCGTTCTTTCCTGTCTACTGTTATAATAGACAATTGACATGTCCAATATATGTTATACGACTTTATGATGCACGTGGTTGGCAACGTCAGCTAAATATATACATATATATATATATATATATAGCTCCTGTTTTATTCAACTCAACCCTGCAAATACAATAAAATACATTTAATACAACTATAAATACCGTCATCAGTGCATTACATCGATTCTGTTTCACAGTATATTCGATACGAATAACTACCACCACATATTTATTACTTATCAATCTAGAAAGATAGTTGACCAAATGAACCTAAACACAATAATCAGTGTGCAGTGCACAAACAGAACAGACATACAGACAGCAGCAGAGGAGGGGGGGGGGAATCCGACAAACATTATAGGCGTCAACGAGGCTTCCTTCTCGTAAATATTTATTAGAAAGGTCTATTTGGCAAACTGAGGCTTCCTAGTAAATATTTAATAGAAAGGTCTATTTGGTAAACTAAGGCTTCCTCGTAAGGGTCCATTTGACAAAAAAAAAAAAAAAAGACGCCAGCGTCGTTGTCCCCCCCCCCCCCCACCTGCTGTTATGGGTTAACAATTCTTTACGATGAAAATCGCTACGATGAAAGTCCTTAGGACTTTACAAATAGACTAATTTGTAAAACCTCACCTCGTAAATCAATTAGATTATTGGACTGGTCAGTGAGTCTGAAATTAATTCTCGTTAATGAATTATTATGACATCGCATATAGACTGGATTAGTTGGATCCTCAATGATTAGAAACCCTGGAGGAGCGGTTGGTGCAAATGAATATAAAATATATCCTTGTTCAGCTTGATTTGATCGCTCGAGATTTATTTGATAGCTTCCTTCGATAACATCACATACTAAATTCAATGCTATCACCGAGGATATATTCACATTTTGAGGAGCGATATGCCTGCCGCCTCCGTCTGGGCCATTATTGTGTTTGTAAATTGTTATTTGTGGTTTCCATTTGGCGAGTATCAGAGAAAAGTTTCTTGAATAAGATCATTAACAGATTTTTTTAGTTCATTTGCGTTATACCCAGGAAACTTGAAATCGGGTAAATCAGCTTTTGTTATATTGTAGCCGGTTAGGAATTTGTATTTATCCCCGTTCTTGTCATTAATTATTACTTGAATTATTCGTTTGTTGATATATTCCATGTCAGATACAAGTTGATTTAATATCCTAATGTGTTTTATGATCTCATGACGTGATCTTGTTATATCAGAGATGTTCTTGGAAGTTCCGTCGTAGTTGTTCAAGTTGTGTTTTATGTAATTGATTAATCTCGATAAAGTAATCAATGATGTTAGTTAACGTAAATGTAATTGTGATGGATGAATCAGGAATTTTCTCAAAAACAAAATACCATTGCATGGTTTTGTTATCAAGAAATATAAATCTATAAGAGGGTTATGTTGCATTTTTATATCGGATAAATCATCTCGATATAATGGGTTGATTTCCTAATACGACATTTCATCTGTGGTAAAATCAGATTTTTTGGGTTGGGGTATTTAATAAGATATCTGAGGTGGATTTTCAGGCCATCCTAATATAGTTCTTATAGAACTCTGATAGATATTTACGGAATATCCCGGTGAATATATTTCAATGGCTGATGATAGCGTTGGTTCGTGAACTGTTATAGCGATTTTCGATTCTCGCCCATTAATAGATTTTATTCTACGCGAGAATTCAGCATTGATTTGTTCGATTTGGTAGGACCCTGATGTCAACGAGATAGGTCAGTCAGGAGTTCCATCGGGTTTATCTTTCCAAGCAAACACCAAGGAATTATTCGGTTGTTGACCGCCAAATGCTACTGATCTAATATTAGGCCAACTGTGATACACTTGTAACTTTGCTAACGCGATCTCGTTCACGGAAATCGGAATAGGGAAATTCACATTGAATTCAGGATTTGTTGAGGTTATTGATATCATACTGGTTTTCACCGGGTTTGTGTTCTCCACTATTCGTTGAAGTAGTTCTTGCGGTGTTATCATTGTTATTATTATTGTCCTGCTCTAATTTCGATATCATGGAATCATACAATTGAACCATGGCGGAAAATTCATCCTCGGTTATAAATGTGTTGTCGAGCGACGCTGATATCAGTGATGATAATTGTGAATGTGCGTGTAATACCACAACAATTTTAATAGTATAATCATGTAGTTTTTGTTGAGAACATGACGATATTTTTTATTTGTTATCCCGGTGAGTACTCCGGCGATAGTTGCCATCGCAGATATACAAATCGGAACTGCAACCGGAGCGATCAATGTCACTGAAGATAGAATTATTCCAGCGCCTGCAAGTACGTCAGATACTGAATATACAGTTATATCAACCGCGGTAATTCTTCGCTGATATTTTTTTAATCTTTTCGCGGTATCGTTCGGAGAGTACATCGAGTTTCATTTGGAATTCTTTAACGGTGTCATAGCGGTATTGTTATGCCATATTATTTTAAAAATACTAGCGCGTTCAATTTGGTGGTGGGTTACTTAGATCCGCTACGAGTTCTATGGTCCAATATATTGACGTCCTAATTATAGTATCATCGGTGGCTGTTAGGTCAATAGCTGCTACCAAATCTTTTCCCAAAACTACTGATGTTGTGTTAACTCCACTTGTAACTGTAAGTACCTCAGATATCGTATTAGTAATTCTAATATTAAATTGATGCCTTGAAATTATTGTAAATCGATAAATACCTTTAATAGCCATTTTTGGAGTTACCATAGAAGTCAACCCATCCCTGTTCCAATCCATCAACCCCCATTGAATCGATAATATTTTCTTGGCTGTGAGGAATTTTTATTTAATCGAGAAATTGTTTCAAAGCTTTAATTTCATCGATAGATTGTTTCATAACTTCAATGTCATCGATAGATTGTTTCATCGCCGGTAAATCATCAAGAGATTTTTTTACATCAATGAGTTTTATTATGACAGCCGGTGGATTTCCGAAAAATTCTCTAATAACCTTATTTCGAAGTGCGTTAAAATCCTTTTCATGCTTCTCATATTTGTTTTAAAATTGATCAATTTTATAATCAAGCTCAATTAATCTATTAATGGATTTTTTTTTATTGATGGTAAATTCGGTAATATCACCGCTGGTTCACCAAAGAAAGCCATAATTGATTTTAATTCGTCATTGACAGTCTTTATATTGTCCATAGAGGTTTTTATTAATGATAAATTCGGTGATGTTGTCGCTGGATCACCAAAAAAACTTAGTATGAATTTTAACTCATCGTTGAGAGTTTTTAATTTATCTGTAATCGTCGAAACGAGTATGCCGGGTTAGAGTTTACCCTGATAGGAAAATAACGCAACGGTGTTCTCGGTTACGCAGCCTTGTTTATCTAAAATATCATCCAGAGAAATATTACTGGTTTTCAATTTACCCTGACGATCTTGAAATACAACTATTTCATTAGGATCAAGACTTGCTAAGTTCAATGTCTCAGGTATTTCATCTTCGATTATTTTTTTTTATCACCGGTTGCAACGCCATCAGGTTCGGGTTTCTTCAGCGCTGATAAAGATCTCCCCAAATATCAGTCATGTTATTCTATATGATCTCTCTCTAAAATCTCTTCGTTGACGACTTCGTCGTTACCAGCGACTGCTAGTATATTCATTTACGACAACATGTGGTGGTTTTCCAGATGTTGAAATGGCGTCAAGGGCATTCAATACTCCGTTGTCACATATTGGTGGGTCATTCATTTGTTGTGTTGGTAGCGTAGAATACCAACGAGGGGTGTTTAAGCGGTTTATATAATGCATAAATTCCTTCGGCGGTGCTAATCCATATGAATTGAAATAAACAATTGCACGTCGATCAATCGCGTATGCAACCCAGTGAGTACCAGGTCCGATGCTGTTATCGAGATTAATAATACCGGTTTCAACGCTGTTTGGTTGTGCCGGCAACTGATCTTTCATAAAGACAACTCTGAAGTTTTTTATGGCTAATTTTTTATCAGCATCGAGTAAATCAACATTTGACATTGGTGTTAATAAACCGTTCCTGGGATTCTCAGACCCTTTCCGCTGTACCATGAATACGGGGTTCCTGGTAGTCTTAGACCCTTTCCCTTCTTTCTTATATCCCTTCCCAGTTGCTTTCTTTAGTGCCATTCCTGCTGCGGTACCAACGGCTCCTAACGCCGCCACTTTAGCTACCGCTGGAGCCGCTACTGCAATCAAAGCCGGAATCTCAGCTAACAGCGCGAATATACCACCTGATTTTATCACGTTTTTAATCACGACTGCAGAGAGAGTGATCTGAACGCCTTTTTTATCTTTGAAAGCATCATTGAAGTGTTTTACTTGACGAGTTGTCAGCGACAATTTATTCGCCCCACCAGTCATCTGATTGGGTTTCAGTGTTATTGTGGTTCCGCATTTTTTTAGCTGATTCCGATTGCAATTTCTTGAGTTGACCGGGAGTGAACGTAACACTAATATAACTGTATTTCATTATACAATAACAGATTGATCTAATTGTTACATGTTTTCCACTGGTGCATCTATCACTCTCATTTTTCCGCCAACACCTTCGAGTAGCATTGATTTGTCGCTGAGAATGACAGCAACCGCTCTATAACCAACACCAGCAGGGGCTATACGAGCTCTAAAGTGTATATCAACGACGGATTGTCTTGTTAAGTCAAGATGTTCCAGCGAAAAGTAATAGATTGGATACAGATTTTTAAAATCATGCTGTGATATTTGTAAACCAGTATCAACCTTTTGATCGCGTGCCATATATGTCAACAACCTGTGAAACACGCGTGAAATATAATTGTTATCATAATCAAGTTGTATATCCTCGGATGGTTCCTGTTGGCCGTTTATTCTCAGCGAGACTTCATTAACGCCTAATTTATCAAATATCATCTGGCTGCGTTCTTGATTGTCTAATCGCGTTCTGTCCTGTAGCGCAATAAATATATGACGCGGGTTTGAAATACCTTGTCGCGCTGCCAGGTGCCATGTAAATGTACCAGTAATATCAGAATCTACAGTATCTGTGCTCATTGATAACCAACTCAGCAACTACTTTCCTCCTTGGTCCATAAATGATAGTAATCTCTCCTCTGTGGTGATTGATGGAGTTAACACTGGCATCCACAGTGATAGTTTAAATAATCTAACTTTACCTTCAGCAACATCAGCACCTCGCCAAATTGCACCATTATCAGTACCCTTTCACACGAGTACTACCGTATGCTTTGCTGCGTAGATGACTTTTCGGACATTTCTGCAGAATCCAAATATATGATGTAGTGGAATCGCGCATGAAAATCGTCGACGATCTCCTTGTAGCATTGCTTTGCGTGTTGCATATCCTAGGTTGTAATTAGTGTTATAGTCTCCGACAATATCAAACTCAGCAGCTGGTCTATCTCTGTGTTCAGGGGTATCGGGTTGTGGGTCAAGTGAAGTAGCTCTTGCAGTTCGTATTTTAATATACGGAGTGTGAATAGGGTGATCAGTAATATCCTTAGCGAACATCATAGATGGGCCCGCCGATCTTGTATAATCGTCAGAATATCTTGCTAACCCTATTATTGTTGTAGCAACATCAACATCATTCTCAGTGGTTTCAATTTCTTTTCCATCAATGAGATATCTAGCGCTAGTAAATAACGCCATGATCCCATTATTGACAAAACCAACTCGGACAAGTTGCGTATTGCGTATGAGCTGCAACATTTGTTACAAGTTCTCCTTCTACTTCAATAAACGCTTCAGCGGGTAGAAAATATTTACTGGTACCATGAACTTGAAGTTCAATTCTTAATCGAAGATCCGGTTGTATTGCGTGATAGGCATACAATTGATAATCGCGTACAGAATCATCCTTGCCCACTGGGGCGTCCATATCAAACGCTGGATCAGGTGACCGTTTGAACATTTTATTATATATTCATTGATCTAAATTATCCACGTCGACGCCCCCGCCGTGGTTTTTTTAAGCCACTTCCCGCTATCATATTTGTGGTTATGTTATTTTGGGCGTTAGTCACCAGCGACGCTAGTTTCTGATCCACTGCGTTATTTATTATTCTACTAACACTCGCGGGCATTTCCGCTCTAGATGGTAACGGTAACGACGGAGTCGTCAATGGTGGTTTCCTTCGTCGTCGAACTAGCGCTGTTAGTTTATCCTTCGCGGCTGAAAACGCTTTTCCGGCAGCATCTCCAACAGCGCTAATACCCTTATCACGAATAACATCAATGGCTTTCATTGATAATTGTTTTGCTAGCGGCGCCACTTTTGGAGCCATTCTTGCAAATAACCCTGCAATGGTATCTCCGAGACCATCACCATAGTACGCTCTATAAACTGGAAACCGTGAGTTTACTACATAGACGCTGGTTGGTTTATCATGGTTGTAGTGTATGATCATTCTTATTTAAATGATATTTATATAATGCGATGACTTCGTCATCAGATTAATCACTATGGTAACCATGATGGTGAAAATCCGTAGGATTTTTCACTAACTCATCAATGAAATCTCGACATGTTTCAATGCTCATGTAACCACCTTGAAATAACCGCCTACAGATATCAGCTGCTTTATTAATTATTTCCGGTGAGTTATTTCCAGCTCGTTTTACTCCGATGAGTACTTCTAATCGTGCTATATCACCAAGAACATTACCAGGACAACTAACTAGACCACTACCTGAAATTCCACTCCCGGAAAATCCCTCCCCGGTTGCACCCTGTGTATCTGTTTCTTGACTTTGTAAATGATTAAGAAGTCCATCTTCATCATCTTCATCTCGATCAGATGATATATACAATGATTCAGGTGATAGTTGTTGTTGAGATTTTTCTTGTGTTTTAGGTGAGAAAGATATTTTCTTTGAAGGCTGTTGTCTTTTTCTTCGTAATTTTTGCGGTTTTGTTGTTGTTTTAGTTCTTCATATTGATTATATATTGTACTCACCGTATTGAGGTATGCAATGTATGATGCATTATCATTATCAATTTGACTTTTTTCAGTTTTGATTTTGTAAAGTGCCTCAGCCCAATGTTTTATATTTTTTATATACTTTTCTTGTTCTGATTTCAGCATTTTTTTCTGTTTTCATAAGTCGTAACAACAAACAGGAATTTCTGCTAGGTCAATCTTTATAATTGGTATATTGGTAAGAATTTCCTAATTGAAGACAATCTCTCTCTCTCTCTCTCTCTCGCTAGTCTTGTAGTTAATGCTTCGTTGACCATTATTAAAACAGTAAAGCAATTTCCAATGTACGATGTAATAATTTTGTCATCATCAAATAATTTCTACTTTTTAACCCGACTCAGATGGACAAGCAACAAAAAAAACCCCACTCAAATTAAAAAAAAAATTCAGTTAATTTACTTCCTTGTTTATTGATCAAAGCCGGTATTGATTGAGTTACAGTTGAGCGTACATACCTTTCCATTGTATTTGCAACATCTGTCCATGCAGTGATATTTATAGCGAGAATTTTACTAACGCGCTATACATGTCAAATCGTTAGTTATACAACCAGAGGTATCCAGCGTTTTTTTTTTCATTTTCTTGAATTAACGCCCGTATATTTCTAATCTTCGAATTAACCTCTTTTTTTAATTCATAATCATGGCCCAATTCTTTTCGTATTCCTTCCACGATTTTAAATAACGTGACAAACACACTTACGTCACTACAAAATGCAAGAGAGTCCCGAATAGAATTCTGGATTTTTTTTATCAGCGCATACTTCTTTCGCAGCATATATTTATTAGTTATAATACCGTAATCTATTGCTTGAAAGTCATACATAATTTGGTCAGGTTTTAAATTGTCAGATAATTTAATCTCTTGGTTTTACAATTTTAAAATTTCAGCTATAATCCTATTTATATTTTCAGAATTCATATATGATAATACATATTTTTAATACAAAAAAAACCAAAAAAATTGGGGGTCAATTTTGACCCGTTTTTTAGACAGCACAATGCCATTACTAAGGTTTTATGGTAGTTTCTAGGCATACATGTTAAGGACAGCACAATGCCATTACTACGGTTTTAGGGTAGTTTCTAGGCATACATAAAGGATGGATATATACAATGAATGATGTCAATAAATGATTATACAATTCAATTCGAGTGTTTTGGCAATTGTATAGGGACAGCACAAACATGTTAAGGACAGCACAATGCCATTACTACGGTTTTAGGGTAGTTTCTAGGCATACATAAAGGATGGATATATACAATGAATGATAACAATGAATTATTATACAATTCCATTCGAGTGTTATGGTAATTGTATAGGGACAGCACATTTATCACGAAGCATATTCCCCTAAGAGTGAATCTAACTTGTCAAATAACGGGTTAGAATCACAAGAGGATATGTTTAGCGAATGGACAGCACAAACAATAGATTATATAGGACGGTACATTTACATATATTTATACAATACAACTCCAAATGGCAGTTGTATAATGAATGAATGGATGGATATATACAATGACAATGAATGATAAGGGACAGCACAGGGGACAATACTACATATAACATTAAATGAATGGATGGATATATACAATTACAATGGATGATAAGGGACAGCACAAGACAATACTACATATAATATTAAATGAATGGATGGATATATACAATGAATGAATGATAAGGGACAGCACAGGGGACAATACGACATATAACAATGAATGAATGGATGGATATATACAATGATAATGAATGATGATACTCCTATATTTAAATTGCAACCGCATATACCCCCCCCACACACACACACAAAATCACCCTGGGTTGAATGAAAAATCATTCCCACCACGGCGTGGTGTGGTTGGTATAGTGGTTACAATTTGAATTTCGGAGGAAAGAAAAAAAAAACACAAAAAGATAAAAATACAATTATTTGTAAAACACTACATATTTGATTCGTTTTCTTACAAAATATATTAAATCTCCACTGAGAAATAATCGGAAAAACCCATTGAGATCCATAACTCTTTCATAGGCCGTAAACATACCTAGTTATCTCCCTTGGTTTTATATAGAATAATATTTCCGCGAACTTCGAACAATAAAATATATACCCGTAGAGTTCTCAGGGGAAGAGAAACTATTTTATTTTATTCACCAGCAGAGTAAAAACGATCCTGTGTCAGTGTGGTTACTTTACAGCTTTGAGTATGAAGAGGGCAGATTAGATCAATTTGTAAGACCCAATGGCGAATTATACCGCACTGAGGCTCTCCAACACGCAATGAAAAAACTAGCTAGTAGTTTCTCGGAGAGTTTCGACGACGAACAATTACTAACAAACTGTTTTACAATTCCGTCGGTTGCAGCTCATTTTTGCGAGAAAGAGAAACACATGGAAACCAACAAGAGCTAAATTTCTCATAGACATCAAATCAAGTTATATAGAATTTAACCACGGTGGATTATGGAATACAAAATACACCTCTGAAACTATTATTTTAGTTGATATAGTCGCGTGTTATCCGGCGAGTTTTCTCGGGTACGGAGAATGCGCTGAATACTTTAAACTATTTGGACATCCCACACACGAGATGGCCCGTGTTGCTATTAATGGGCCACTGCCTGATTTTGATTTAACCGGATTGGCTCGTGTGGTATCATTTGAATTGGCTACAGGACTTCATCCGTGCTGTTATGTTTGGATTGGTAGACATATATCTGAAAAACACTGGATGCCAATAGTGCTGTTACGGTATATCATTGATTGCAGAATGCTGATATCGCTGATTGTCAGTGAAGCGATTATATCATATCGAGCACAGACTGAAGTCTGGTTACCACAACCCAATCTAGATAGTATAATCAGCGAACAACGAAAACAGTTTCCCCGATCTTGACGAAGAATATATCGTGAAATGGCCCAAACGGTTATTTGAAGTTAGAAATAAAGACGCAAAGGATCTCGGTACAAGGTTAATTTTTAAATTTACTCAAGGCGGAAAATACGACAATACAAGATATTCTTCACGGTTGATTATAGATAGCGTTGAGTACGATTTTATAATCGCGGATATAACATCTAAGGGTATATATGTCGATCGTAAAGACGCTTTCTTGTCCGATCGAACCAAATTGGGTACAATTGTTACTTACAACGATGGACACAGTCTTCAGTATACACATTTGAGGGCGTCTATGCTAGCTTATGCTTCTATCAATTTATTTTCGATGATAAATAGATTTCCTGACACTGCAGTTAGAGTAACCACTGATTTATTTTATACAGACACGAAACACAGGGAAGAAGGGGCCAAATTCACTAATTCTGACGAGAGCTGGGGATCATGGAGAATTAAGCGGGAAATACTGCGTGACTATTCCAAATTAGCACATGTTACGATTGAAGATAAATATTTGAAAAATAATCAGATATCAGAACTATCTAATGCACCACAGATATCTGATCCAATATGTAGATATAAAACCAGCTACCTAAACGGCTGTGGCGGGTCAGGAAAGACGACTCGTGCGATTGAGTTATTTCGTGGGAAATCAAATATGATTGTACTAACACCAACACACAGACTCGCCAGAGAGATGAAACAACGAGGGGGTAAATGCTTGTTCTTATCAGAGTTTCTTTCGATGGAAAGGCGGTGAATGGACTCCTGAACGAATGGGTGAGAAATTTATTCCTGAAGTCGTTATTTGGGATGAAATATGCACGGTGTCGTTAGATGTATTACAAAGATTTCTCGATTGGCTATTGTTAGCGAATACAAAAGTAATAATGTGCGGCAATCATGGCCAACCACCACCATTTGTCGGTTTATCCCCCACATGATTGGCTAAAAAAATTTGTAGACTATTATGAAGAAATTAACACCGATCATAGAGCACTTGATGAACAATTACGCGAGTTAAAAAAAACTAATCAGATTGCAACCTGATAGAATTCAATGTGAGATAGCGCGTGAAATAATTTCAGAAACACCATTAAAAGATTTATGGGAAGCGTGGAGACCAAACGATTTGATAATCGCAAGTAGACAAATAGTCAGAGACACACTTCAGATGAAGTTATTTGAATTGCATAAAGAAAAATTTACAACACTTCCAGTACCGTTGTGTTATAGTCCTTCGGATACACGAAAACAGAATATTGAAGTTGATATTCCAGGACAGCGTGAAAAGCAGAATTTAGTGTTCAATGATATTGCGCTGCTTGATATCAGCGTCGTCGAAGATGCATTGCGCGCTGATAAATCCCCATGGACGCTAGGTTACGCAGCGACGACACATTCTTCACAGGGATGGACTATATCAGATACAATTGTTTGAATGGTGGATAATCACATCGAGTGGTCAAGTTTAGGTCATCTCGCAGTATCCAGAGTACGAAGAATAAATCAACTTCGAAGAGTTGTTTTAGATGATAATGAAACTACAATAAGTGATATTGTCAGCGATGATATAATCAGAAAAAACTTTCTGGTTATAAACAGCAGGATAAAATAATAATAGAGAATTTGATATTGATGCTGAATTAATAATTACGCTGAAGCAACAACAGAATAATCACTGCGCGAGTTGCAATTGTATAATGCGTTGGTGTTGGTCGGATAAAGATCCTCGACAATTTACCGTAGACAGAAAAGATAGCAGTATTGGTCATACCAAAGATAATGTGATGCTGACTTGTCTTGAGTGCAACAGACGAAGAGGTGCTAGTTAAGACCACGCGGCGGTAATTGAGTATCCTCGGGTATCACTTGCAGTTGTTCACGAGTAAATCCTCGCTCAGGAGCAGTTGAATCCAGTCTATAGATTGCTGGTCTACCCGTAGATCGTGTTATATTAGATATTTTATGCGCGATGACACTCCAAATAAGATCAGTAGCTTTTTTTTCTTTACCACCTTCTAGTTCTCCTGGTTCATATAAATACCTAATAGTGACATTGCCGAGTATTGGTTGTTTTGAAAAATCTTTTTGCGGTTGTACGGGTATATGCTTCTTTTTAATCGCGTTGTTAGGTTTCATATTAATCGTTCGAGTAACCTCATTATTCAGCGCGGTAATTACGCCTGGTAATCTCTTGACCCATTCACGAGATCGTTTATCCTGAATAAATTCCTTCGCGTATTGATATCCAAATAACCGCTCAGCAAGTGTACGATTAAATCGTTCAACAATTGCCTGATCGCGATGTAGTGCAGTATGCCCTCGTCGTAACGCGGTATTATGATTCTTCATCGTTGATAGAACCGCAACCTGAAATTCCTTGCCAGGATCAACTTGTAATAGATTTGGCCAGCGCAAAGGACCCCTTCGATAAATCCTTTCAAATGCAGAAGCTACTTCAGTTGATGATTTTGTCTTTAGCGGTTCTGCTTGTTTGTATCGACTCGCAACATCAACTACAGTTAACGCGTATTTGTAACCACCATCATGTGGAAGAAATAATATATCAGCTTGATGAACTTCATTAGGAACGGTCAAATCAAAATGCGAGTAGTTAATTTGTTTAGGCGGCGGTAGATAAATTTGCCATATCGCCTGTTTGGATAACCAATCCGCTGAAGTGGTATTTTTCATCTTTGCGGCGCTAACTAGTTTACCAATTGCTGCTTTACCCCGCCAGTATCCTTTTGGAGAATAATAAATAGATTCCATGTTATTATTAATTACCGGCACCTAACATCAATTTACCTTTCATAGCCGATTTTACTAACCATGAAGCCAATTTTGCTTTGAAGGATTTATCAGTAATAGAATTCAACACATGAATTAATTTTACATCTGCGAGATGTCTGTGTTGCAGATTATTGCTTTTATAAGCGACATCATGAGCATGACACGCCTTATCAATAGCGTTTGGTGTTTTTCTCCTGGATACTTTGTCCATGGTGTTCCCGGGAGTTTAGTTAGCTTGGCTGCAATATCACATCGTTTTTTTTTTAAATCCTTGGAAACAAATCTAAATTTCTTTGTACTGCATTGTACACACTTACCAGAAAGTGCTGATCTGTTATTGCTAGTTGTAATCGTCAAGTCATCTGTGCCAGTACGCTTCTTACATTTCACACAATATAGATCCGTAATATATTTATAATAACATGAATGTAATTGATTATTCAGCTACCCGACGACGGGAACCTATTAACACCATACGATGTTGCCGAATTCAATTAGAATGATTATAATCGGACCATCTGGAAATGGCAAGACACAATTGTTACTTAATTTAATAACGAGATGGATGAGATGGGACAAGTTGTATTTGCTAGCTCCACGTCTAGATGATCAGCGATGTTACAATGTATTAAAAGATTTTAACGACAAAGCGGTAGAATAATCCGGCGAGGGTATTATTGAGTTTATAACCGATATCGATGAAGCACTGAGCATTGATGATATTGAAGGAGATTTTAACAATTTAGTCGTATATGATAATATCATGTTAGACAATCAAAAGAATCCCGCTAGGATATTTTCCAGAGGTAAGCATAAAAAACTGACGTGATATATGTCTCTCAACGATACACACAAATACCAAAAGTGATCAGAGATAACTGTAATATTCTTGCCGTATTCAAAGGAGTTGATACACATAGTCTTAGAAATATTTGGCAAACTTAGTGCAGCGGTGATATGGATCATAATCCCTTTAGAAATTTCTTTAGTTGTGCTCAGTCAATCCCACATGGATTTGTGACGATAAATTTATCAGATCCTCGGAGAAAGGAAGCCTCGTTGACGCCTATAATGTTTGTCGGATCCCCCCCCCCTCTGCTGCACAGACAGACATACATTCCTATTTCTGATTACTAATTCATATGTTTCCAGATTTGTTTCGTGTTATGTATAAAAAATTTAAGAGAAGACATTTGTTAGGATACTTCGAATTACTAAGTGCTCGTTTGACTAAAAAATATTTTGCGATTTATGTGAATTATTTAATTATCCTCTTGCATTTTAGTTTTATAACTTTGATAATTACATTATTTGTTAAGTTCTTTTTTTTTAAAAAAAATTGTGCGTTTTAATTCTTTCAGTTATTCAGTTTATGACGATTGGGCTGTAAAAGCTCACGTTTATCGGATTAATTTGTTTTCTTTAGTAGTTCTTTTTTTTTTGTCAGTGTGGAGAGGGGATGATTCACCTTCCAATTTTCATTTTTGCTCTCTCCTCTCTCTCTCTCTCTCTCTCTCTCTCTCTCTCTCTCTCTCTCTCTCTCTCTCTCTCTCTCTTCATTTTTTATGTGTGACATTCTTTATAAGCTTTGTTTTATTTCCAACAGTTTGCACCGCTCCTGTGGCCTAGTGGTTAGAGCGTCCGCCGCGGAAGCGGGAGGTTGTGGGTTCGATCCCCATCCGAGTCATACCAAGACTTACAAAAATGGTGCTAATAGCTGGTGCTCATCACTAAGGGGTTAGTGTTAGGATTGGTCGGTCTGGTGCCAGGATTATATGACTGGGTGGGACATCATGCTACATGTCTGCGGCATGTTGCCCCAGGGGTGGACATCACTATAAGCTGTCTCATTATGATATGACGGAACATTTTGTTACACGCACAGGGGTAATATTTGACCGAGCGGTGTCAAACCCTAGCGCGAATCCCCCTGGAAGTCATATGTTTTCCCCAAATTTCCAAAGACTTCCATACAATTTGAGTTGTAAATTGGAAAGCCAGACGTGTCTGCTTTTATATACTAAATTGTACTCTAATCAATTCAAGACCACAGATAAATCAACTTGCCAAAAGCCCATCAAGCGCACATTTGCATGATTTTTCTTCATCATCGTCAGATTTCCGTACCGCCAGCCGGTTATGCCATAGAAAATGCACTAGTATCCCCTTTTTCACTGGGAACTATTTTAAATCCGCCACCGTAAGCCAGTCAATGTACACTTTCACCGGCACATTACGCCAATCCAAATGCACCTATTTTCCACTATGGACACATAAACGGTATCTGCCAAGTCCTTACTTATTAATTCCATTGAGTAATTTACCGGTTTCCTACCGTAAATACTGCCACCTCAGCCACACCACTATTGTACACCATTAGATTTTAATATGGACTATCTTACTCCAGGGACAGTCATTCGGTTTGGACCTGAATTCACTACTAGCGAACCATGGCATCATTCAAACTCACTAACACTCTACTCCATGATGTTTGCTCCTACTAATTGGCTAATTATTACAGACAAGGAATATTTCCATGGCGCCGAATCCCAAGAATCACACAAAGTCTAAGAATTGCTTCAAACGCGGCGCTATCAAATGCGCATACTCCAAATTTATTACAAATTGTTAAAGCATCCTAATCAAACAAATAAACAAACAAACCCAGCAGTTTGCTGATGGTTTGGGGTCTAAATTTTGTTATATACTTTGTCTTTGTTAAAATTTTCTTTTCTTCTAACAGTTTTTATATCTCTCCGAGTCCCTTTTTCTATCTCTCTGTTATGATTTCTGTCTTTTTGCCGTTTTTTCCTGTTTCTCTTTCCCTTCTCATGTTCACCTAGTTGTGAGGAAGTATGGTGCTTACTACCATTTAGTTCGCATTGATTGTTACTAACCCCATTATGTACTCGTAGATACTTAAAATCTTGGGACACAATACATTTTTATTATATCATTTATTGTAAAGATACAATATACAGATCAAATACGTGTCGGCATATCTGCTATACCTATCTGCTCTCCGGCCATCTTGACGACTAAGATATATACGCTTCTCTGTCAACCAGTTTATCTTTCATCTGCCATTTTTAATACATTCGTTCACTGATTAACGTAAAGCTGTGCTACGTGTCACGCCGTTCTTAATAAAATTTCGTATGATACCAAGCAGATTTGAGTGAACTTTGAACTCATGTTATTCGTACCAACTCTTTAATTTTAGAACCTTCGTGTAATACCTGTGTACGTTTTTGTGATTCTCTCATGCATACCCTAACTAATCAGTAATATATGTGTATGTTTTTGTAATTCTATCATGTATACCCAAACTAATCAGCAACATATGTGTACATATCTGTGATTCTATCATGCATACCATGGCCTAACTGATCAGCAATGTGTGTACGTTTTTGTGATTCTATCATGCATACCCTAACTAATCAGCAATATATGTGTACATATCTGTGATTCTATCATGCATACCCAAACTAATCAGCAACATATGTGTACGTTTTTGTTATTCTATCTGCATACCCAAACCAATCAGCAACATATGTGTACGTTTATGTTATTCTATCATGCATACCCAAACTAATCAGCAACATATGTGTACGTGTATGTTATTCTATCATGCATACCCAAACTAATCAGCAACATATGTGTACGTTTTTGTTATTCTATCTGCATACCCAAACCAATCAGCAACATATGTGTACGTTTATGTTATTCTATCATGCATACCCAAACTAATCAGCAACATATGTGTACGTTTATGTTATTCTATCATGCATACCCAAACTAATCAGCAATATATGTGTACGTTTATGTTATTCTATCATGCATACCCAAACTAATCAGCAATATGTGTACGTTTTTGTTGTTGTTCTTGTTGTAGGGTTTAACGCCATTTTTCAGCACATGATAGGCTATACATGGCGGCCAGTATTATTGGTGGAGGAAGAGCCTGGGAAAACCCCCCGGAAAGAACCACCGACCTACGAGAAGCTACCGGCAAGCTTTCTCACATAACTACATTAGCCAAATCTTAGACTCGAACCCACGCAGACGGAGGTGAGATGGCAGTGGTCCGTAACGCAAAGCACTTTAGACCACTCGACCACTCGGGGCCACTGTACGTTTTTGTGATTCCAGCATGCATACCATAACTAATCAGCAATATATGTGTACGTTTTTGTGATTATATCATGCATACCCTAACCTATCAGCAAGTACGTGTTACTTTTTTTGTTGAGTCTGTTTCTTATGCTTATTTTCTTTTCTTCAGCTACTCATTATTTGTTGAAAATGAAATATGACGTACATTGTGCAACTAGGTATCTTTGCATTTGCAACAGTGATGGTCGCTATGTTTATATGCAGTAAGACCTACTATGTATTTTTTTCTGAACGTATAATGTATTTTTATGTTGTTGCTGTTGTTGTAGGGTTTAACGCTATTTTTCAGCACATGATAAGCTATACATGGCGGCCAGTATTATTGGTGGTGGAAGAACCCGGGAAACCCTCCAGAAAGAGCCACCGACCCACGAGAAGCTATTGTATTTGTATGTAATGTATTTATTTTGTTTCATTTTGAGGATGGAAAGAGCTCAAAAGACTTTATTATTTTACAAAATACGAGCCTCCATAATAACTTAGTTGACTGACATATCTTAAATGATATATGTGTTACATTGTCTTAGAATTATAATGTTTAAGTACGCATGACATGATTTTCAAGACGGTCGTCCTGGTCACGTGTATCGCATGTCCTAGGGGGGCATTTTTTTTATGAAAACCAATCTAGATCTCATGCAGATTGTTTGCATACAGTTTCATGATAATATTCAGAACAAGACTTGTTTAAGATGGCTGCAAAGGCGGTTCTATTTGATGCCGCAGGGTACCACTTTCAAGTGGATCAAATATCTCTCAGATTTTATGACTATGCTTTCAAGTTACTAGATCGAGTAGCGATGATAATATTTTTAAAACTAAATAAATATCTAACTTGGCAGCAGTATTTAATTGTGCGAGAACCGCCATTTTCAGTTATACCAATCACGATCTCATCAGATATATTTTAGAAACATATAGAAAAAAATTCTAAAATTGTAAATGTAGAATCACATATCCGAAGCCGAAACAATGGATGAACTTAAAATGCGGATAGCTAATATAAATGTAAATGAAATAAACGAAAGGAAAACAGAGGAAATAAAACAACAAACAAAATATCATCATATAATTCTGCTACAAGAACAACTATCAATACCAATAACTAAACGAAAGCTCTTCTAGAAAATAAACTTCACTCGATAGATATATCCAGTAATAACATCAGTGAAGCGAAGGAATGGATTGCGGCAATCGAATTAAAAACAGGATTAATAGCAAAGGGTGTATTATTAAAAGAAACTTTCAGGCAACTCATACACATAGCATATTTAACAGACGGCTATAGAAATTTAAACCTATTACAGACAGACTATGCACACGATATCAATCAAGCAAGCAGAGTACATAGTGAAGGAAGGCAATATGTTAAAGACTAATGTAAGTGTACATCAAATTTCGGACCACCACATTATAGAAATTGACCTAAAATGGATAAAAGGGAGCCAGGTACCTGAAAATTAAATAACATTTTAAAGGAAAAGAAATATATAGTTATTGTTAACAAAAGAACTATGCTATTTTATGAAAATAGAACAGATGAGTATTAGATTACAATGGGTAAACATAATTTTAGAAGGAAAGAAGAAAAGCAAAACAGAAAATGAAATTAAAACGGCACAATCATGATATTAGACAAATTACAAAAGGAAGAGAACAAGGGACTGAAAACATGGGCGGTAAATTTCGGAGATCTATTCTATGTGAGCGTTGTCAAACCCTGACGTGATTCCCGGTAGAAGTCACAAGTTTACCCCAAATTTCCAAAGACTTCTATACAACTTAAGTTGTAATAGTAGTATATGGGGATATTCTAGCGACCCTGCGGCATCATTATGTTTCTAGTGTCAAAACTATTGATAGGGTAAAATGTACATGTAGGGACAAAGGGCTGATAGGGACAAACATAGATATACAGAAAGAAACAAATACACATTGAAACACACAGAAAAGAGGGCAGAGATGTTCTAAAGAAAGACCCACAGATAATAAAAGTCTACAATATGGGTTCAAAACATTTATTCAAGTATATACATGGGCTCTCTGGCTTGTGCTTTAATCTAAGTACTATCCATTTAAAACATTCAAATCTGGATATGGAACAAACCTATTCACATGTTATCTATTTCTTGGATCTAGAAAAAATACTTTTAAAATTAAAGTTTATGCCTTCAAAAAAAGACCCTACTTTACATACAACGCATAAGCATTTCATATAAGAATGACACTTTTCATATAACAATTAATATCCATTTTTAAGAAAAAAGTTAAACCAAAACAAGTAACAAACAATCAAATAGGAGAAAGTTCATGTTTCTTTCTATATCCGTCACACACATTGTTTAAAATCTGGTCAGCTATCGCTTGTGTCCCAGCGTAGATGTTTCCCATTACGTAAACCTTTCATTCGTAAATCTGTTTCAGTCTTAGCTCGATACTTGGTGTGTGAAATGATTCATCTTTCTCGCTTGGCAGTATTAGTCACAATGAACTATCGGTCTTGGACGATGTCCCTTTTTATATGCTGACCAATATCGACGTGACCGTACGGTAAAGTGAAGTGATTGGGAAGCTGCACTCTCTTCTGGTAGACGATTTGATAGACTTTTTCGAAAGACCTACTGACGATTTGGTATATGGGTAAACGTACGATCTTGTGCGGTTCGTGGGTGGTCACTTTAAAAGTTTCATCCTGTCCAGACTTCAAGGCTTCTTTTAGCACGTCAAAGTTCAGCACTCGACTGGTGCGATAATTGAGAGTCAATCCTTTCACTTTACATTCGGTGTGCATTCTCCTTGACGGTTTCGGTATTCATAGCCGTAATGTTTAGGACCGCCACTTGCAAAACGTAGAATCTTGTCGTCGGGATGTTCATCTGTCCAGGCTCCTAAACGTTCTTCTTCGATGTCAGGGTGACGTTGACCGAGGCGATCGATGTAGATGCAACTGTCCGTGTCAAAATACAGGACGCGATCTCCTAGGAGTTCTAACACTTCGTACAATTTTAAGCAAGCATGGGCTGTCACGTAAGCCGCAATGATGACATTTCCAAATTTGTCTGCTTCTGCAAAATCTAGTTATTTTTCGTAATTGACTAAGATCAAGTCCACGTGTTTGGTGTATCTGGTTTTGTTGTGAATCATCTGGAAGTAGCGGGAAGGTTAGGACAAATACTCCGTCTTAGGTAAAGACGGTCGTTATGCCATTTTACCCCACAAGCAATTTAACATCACTTTGGCAAACGATCGCCTTCCTTCGTTTTTCTCGATGTGGTCTAAAGTGATACCTTCCTGCTCCCTATATTTTTCTTTGAATTTCTTTTGGTCTTCGGGAGTGTGGCACCAGAAAGGATAGCCGCTGGCTTCTTGTTTTAAAAAGGCATCTACGTAGTCTGCAAAAATACCTTTCCGTGTCTCGTCGCCCTTGCGGTATTGTTGTGTTTTGGGAAAGTGGTAAATTTCGTACACTTCTAACACTTCGAACAGTCGGTATCCCAGGTCCCGAGCTTTAAACAATTCCACGCTAACCCATGTTCTTGTCAAGGCGCTTTCTTCCTGGTTGCGCTGACAAGGTTGGTCTTGGTTGCACGTTTCGGCACAAGTTAGACACAAAGGAAACATCAGTTTCCCTTGGCAATGGTGAGGTAAAACGGGATGGTACATGTCCGTAGGAGGCAAGACTTTGCACTTGATCAATCCTTTGTACTGTCGAATGTGGTCCAGGTCAATGTGTTCTGTCATCAATTGTGGATGCCCTACGGGAAAGTGACAATATTTGCACATTAAGTATACAGCGAACACACGTCCAAGTATTTGATTTCTTCTCCATTCTCTTCGTCCGCCTGGTACAGCAAACAGGTGGCATTCGTTCGTCCTCCGTACAAACTATCCCGGGGGTTCAGTGGGTCCACCAACTTGTAACTTTCCGCACTGCGTTTAAACTCGGGATCGGTTTTCAAAAGGTGATCGTAATCATGTTCCCACATTTCCACCACTTGGTATCCTTGCTGTTCTAACTTCAAACGCCGCTGACAAGTAGTCTGGTACAAGTCTTCCATGGTCCGTTGTAAAAACTGATTTTTGGTGTCACGTTGAGGGTAACACATGGGACATCCGTTAAATAAGCATCCGTTAAACTCGTACACGATCTGAGGGTTTTCTAAGTCCCAGCCATCCACCGAATACGTTTCGATGGTCTTTTCGCCTCCTCCGTTGCGGGCGTGTTTGATACATTTGTTTTCCTTGTCACACAAATAATGTAGCCAGCGTAGGGCTTTGACCGAGTATTGACGTTTGACAAAGTTTCAATGTTTGAGGGCTTATGACAGCCAGGGTGTTTTCGGGCATGAATCGATGGTGGTACACTAATGAACACGCTTTGGCGATGGTACAAGCCTCTTTCAAAGGATCGATCCCTCCGTGCTCCATGAAGAATTCTCGAAACTTTCCACAACAACGTCGTAAAATGTCCACGTCAGATCGTCAATACGTTAACATTTCTTCCTGAAAGTCGAAGGGGTCCGAGGCGTGAGTCTGGCACCAAACGAAGAAAACTTCTCGTTGTTCGATATGCATGTTGTCGGGGTCGTAATAGTGATCCTCAGGCAAATGGGGTAGAACGGCACGTTGATTGGCTTCGGAATTGAAAAAGTGCGGGAAATAACCTTTGGCCATTTCTGGCATTCCAAACGTTTTAGGCATGCGACTCAAAGGCATGGCCAAGTAACTCATCGAATCTTTAAACTGCATTTGTCCCACTTGCATGTAAATGATTTTGGCTCCGTTCATTTGTTTCTTTCTGTATATCTATGTTTGTTCCTATTAGCCTTTTGTCCCTACACGTACATTTTACCCTATCAATAGTTTTGACCCTATAAACACAATGGAGTCACCAATTTTCAATTCCCTTAGAACTCCAGTGACATTCCCATGTTAAATTCCCATTAACACTAATTTTGATATACCCATTTTTAACGTTAAGGTCCCAATGACACTAAAGTGTCCCAATCCTTGTCTCTTTGTTCAGTTCCCCATTCGTTCCATGTTACATTTCCCCCCTTGTCGCTAGATGTTTCCAGGACCTTTTTGACTGGATTTCCCATTGTCGCTAGAGTATCCCCATATACTACTTGTAATTTAGAAAGCCCGACGTGTCCGTTCTGTACATACATTTTTGTCTAAGCAATGCAAGATTACAGATCTCACAAAATGACAAATATCTATCAACCGCTCATCTACATGGTTTCTCTTCATCAGGTTTCCCTACCGCTAGCAGTTCACGCCGTAAAAACTATACAACTATCTCCTAATACAGGGAACTATTTTAACAACGCCACCTTAGGAAACTCAATTCATGGTTTCAAGGCACACTTCGCCAGCAAAACTGCAACCACATTTGCCACCATGGCGAATCTCTTCGTATTTATTCCTCTGTGAAATATATATATATATATATATATATATATATATATATATATATATATATATATATATATATATATATATATATACATACACATAACATAGAAATTAAGGAGACAATAAAGTCACTACGAAAAGAAAATTACCAGGGTCAGATGGCCTCACTCCAGAATTTTATCAAACTTTTAGCAAGCCGATATAAATCGTTATATAATAAACTATTTTTACCATTGGAAAATGCCTAGTTCGATGCGGGAGGGATTAACAACTATAATATACAAAGGGAATGGAGATAAATATGACTTATAGAACTGGGGACCAATCTCTCTATTAAATGTAGATTAAAACATTTTAAGTAGACTTTTATCTGGATGAGAAAAACGGGGTGGGGGTGGTGTCCAAAAATTATAAACGTGAACCAAGGCTACAGAGAAGAGGGTAGGAAAATACAAAAATAAAATATATTAACCATAAAAACCACAATTGGCATTTTAAATATAAAAGGGTTAAAAGGAGCATGGGTACTTTTGGACCAAAAAAGAGGCCTTTGACAGATTCGAAATAATTAGACACTGTTTTAGAGAAATTGGTTTCGGGAATAACCTAAGGAAATGGACAAAAAAACTTGTCCACAAAAATCTACTCACGGGTTCGGGTTAATGATGCGAAAACTCACGAATTTGAAATAAAAAGACCAGTACGTTAGGGCTGTTCCCTGTCTAGAAGTTATATGATCCAAAATTAAAAACAATAATAATATTAATTGGAAACAAGAATTCAAAATGGCACAACAGGTTGATGATTGTACTAACTTTATAACTCATTCAGAATCTTTTAAACATCTTCTAAAGGAATTTTCAGAAAAGCATCAGTATGAAAGATAAACCACGATAAAACAGAAATATTATTAGTAATAAAAACTGGAGAGGAATTCACCCTAAATTTCCTCCAAACCTAATAATTTAAAAGGTCAAAGGCTTAGGGTTCGCGTTTGTTAAAAATGCCATTCTAGAAAACTAAAATCAAATACGAAGGAAAACGTAAAACTATGGCATCCTGGACTCTAATGCCATTAAACATAATGGAGCGAACTCATGTAGCAAATACATATATACGTAATAATACTAACTACATAATTAAGTCGATAAATTAGGATGAGAAACTGTTAGATAAAATAGATACGATAATAATAAACTACATATTGAATGGAGAAATGTACTATCTACCAAAACAATATTTATTTAGGAAACAAACTGAGAGTAGGCTAAACTTAGTAATGTAACATGCAAGAAAATTACGAATATAATCAATTGAATTAGGAAACTAAGAGATACGACCGATTTCGTGTGACATAAATAAAATATATGTATGTATGTACGCTGTATGAATAATATACCACGAGATGTATACATTTTCATTGAATGAAAACGAGGCTTACCGAGTTTACTTCTAATAAAAATCTATACGAGTGGTATATCACTGATACAGCGTATATATTATACATATATTTTATTTATATCACTTACAAATACATATATTTGCCCTTTGAACGGAATTAAGATTTTGTTTTTATTTTGTATGTGCATGGCTGTCTTTTTCTAGTCTTCCTGGCTTAAACCGCTTGGTTTCTATGTCATAAGGCGGCGTATCTTAGAAGAATCCTTTTCTTTCCTGATTTCAGAACTCCATTTGGGGTTGTGAGCAATTGCATCAATTGTTATATCATTGAAAATGTGGTCATTGGAGGAGAAGTGTTCTGTGACCGGGCTTCTGTACAGCTTATTTGGAACCCAATCGGATCTATGAAGGCTGGTCATTTTGTATAGCTTTTCAGTTTCTCCGACCTACTGAAGGCTACAGATTTTACATTTGATGATTTAAACTACATTTTCTGTTTTACACGTTTTGTATGAAACATGTATGTTTAGTTTTTCTCTAGTCACTGTGCTAGAAAATGTCCTGGTCTCTATGTTAACAGGTTTTTCACCTTTTCTCACCATAAGGACCAGATTGACTAGGGTGGTCTTGATTAGTGATTAGCATTATCTTCGCCCTTACTAGGATATCACTGTCGATTTTCTGGTCTCCAAAAGACTACTATATGTTTGTTCGGGAGGATTAACTTGGTACGTTCGACGATTCCACGATGTGTCATTGTTTCCCGATGAATTTACCTACTTCTGGATTGTAAGGATGAAAGGTCAGGATAAATGGTATCCTATTAATCTTTTACTTCTTTCCATATTTTAGCAGGTCATCGCGTTTGTTTTTTTTTTTTTTTTTTTTTTTTTTTTTTTTTTTTTTTTTATTAGCCTTTTGGGTTGCCTCCGCAATGAGGTCTTTGTTGCTAAGTACTCTCCTGTATGCCAGTGAAACTGGACTTATTGCGCCTCACAAGAGAAAAAGACTGAGCAACATTCACACGCTATGTCTCCGGCACATACTCGGGATCACTTGGAGTGATAGAGTTACAAACAACGAGGTACTTGAACGTGCCAAGATTCCCAGCACGGTCACACTTCCTTGCCATCGTCGCATCAGATGGCTGGGCCATGTATCACGGATGGATGACAGACGGAGCCCCAATGACCTTTATTCGGAACTTGCCTCTGGCAAAAGGGTGATCGGACGGCCACATCTCCGCTTCAAGGATGTCTGCAAGCACGACATGAAAGTACTTGACATCGAGGTCAACACCTGGGAAGAGTTTGCTTCAGACAGGTCCAGCTGGCGATATGCTCTGATCACTGATTTGAAAGCCGGCAAGGACAAGCTATTCTTGCAAGCTGATGAAAAGTGATCTCGAAGGAAGAAGAAGCAGCTCCAACACATACCAGACTCAGGTTTCAAGTTCAGCAAGTGCAGCAAGGCGTGCCATTCCCAGTTTAGGTTACATATCCACTACAGACGCTGCGCATCCACCAACCTGGACATCTCTGATAGGCGCACTTACATCGTCTCTTGAGACTAATGGATGCCAAGAATCAACACATTTTTCAAACTTTCCTGTGGATTCCATCCAACAAAAGGCGGTAGTTGACTATGATCGTCACACATTATTAAAGCAGTGGTTTTTTTTTGTTAATAACCAATTCAGATTTTTTCTTTAATGCGTCTAACGACAAAGTACATATTTCATCCCGAACGATAATCCTTGGGATATATTTTTCACCAATTCGTTCAGGAGGCAATTTATCTCACTTCGGATAGCTTTAATGTCTGATATTTTCTGCAGTAAATATCCATAATTTCAGCGTCGGCGGATTCAGAATAGCTAAGTATATTGTCTTGTTTTATTCACCCCCTGATGCATAATTGCCGATATTCATTTTCATAACAATCCTGATAACTTTGTATTGATATAAAATGAATCTGTACAGGCTCTGACAGCAAACGTAGAAACTCTATCGTCGATAATAGATTTATTGAAAGGTATGCGTGCATTGACAAACTAAAATGAATGAACTTCGGTGACTCACCATCAATATAACCAACAATTGTACCCAATTTATTTCCGTTAAACAATTTAACATTTCTTCGACTTATAAACGTATTATTTTTCGTTGTATCACCAATTATAAATTTAACTCAACATTGTCTA
The DNA here is from genome assembly GCA_029339505.1 of Unio delphinus. Taxonomy (NCBI): domain Eukaryota; kingdom Metazoa; phylum Mollusca; class Bivalvia; order Unionida; family Unionidae; genus Unio; species Unio delphinus. Next base: position 13,195,907 of record JAQISU010000058.1, on the reverse strand, counting down.
TAATCAATCTATGTACAATGTCGTTTATGATCTTATGATCCTCTTTGTGTAAACATATCGATTTTTTTTCCTGCTGAGATCTTTTTATTTTCGCAATAGGTTAAATCAGAATTTTCATTATCAGAATATTTCCTTTGCTGTGGTAACCAAACTTCTGTCATCGGACGATATGATATAATTGATTTACGTATTTCATGAAAGATCAGTAATATTTCGTCAATCATATATCGAAATAAAAACAAGGGAGTCCAATATTTTTTTTCTAAAATACTGTTTGCAAACCAGACAACAAATGGAATGAAGACCTTCGGCAAACTTAAATGACTATTCTAGCGAATCCAGTTAAGTCAAAATCCACTGATAGTCCTTTTATCAACATTCTGGTCATCTCGTGTGTTGGTTGTCCAAATCTTTTAAAATATCCATGACATTCACCCATTTCAAGAAAAGGTCAGGGATAACATGCAACCATATTAACCTAGATAACATCTTTATAATCGTATTTACTATTCAATAATCCACCGTGTCTAGCAAAATGAGCTGCGACTGACGGAATAGTAATACAATTACTCAGTAATTGTTCAGCATTGCCGGTATAATTTAACGCAAGATTTTTCATTTCTTCATCGAGATTCTGTGCGATAAATAACGCCATTAAGTCTTACAAGCTGACCATAGTTTTCATCATCATAACCTTGAAATAACCATACTGATACATAATCGTTTTTACTTATTTCGTTAATAAAATCGAATATATCATCGTCATAAAATTGAACAGTTCGATTTCGTGGAAATATTGCTACTGCATTTTCCGGGCATGCGCATTATGATTAATAACATTTGTCAGAGCTCCCTTTTTAAATAATGTTTCGAATCATGTAAAATCTCTCCTGTTCTTGTTTTTATTATTTTTGGAAATTTTAGTTTTTTTTCGTCGCATGTTTATTATTTTAAACCATGTCCAGGAATCGAAACGGTAATGTGTTCCGTTACTCGTTTGGCTACACAACTTAGCCTTGACAATTTAATTGGTTTAAACTTATTTACGCTGGGATTATCATTTATCAGATATAACGCGTAGATAACTGCGGTTTCATGATACCCTCGTTCATAATACCAGTCAACATTCCTGTTTTGGAGGTTTTACTCAATATAGCAATATTTTCATTATGCAAGACAGGATCATGTTTGTCATGGATAATCCATGTATTAATGTCTGTTTCTGCTGATACGATAAATTTTACTTTAGAAAGATATTTTCGATTATTGAGATAATTAACAATCGTTGCCGCTTACTGGTCGTTCATCGTAGCATTGATATCTTTAGTGTCGCGTAAATTTTGAACGTTGACCAAACATGAGATGCGCCATCTATACGAAATTCTTTCTTGGGGTCATGAATACTATTAATCAAAGTTTTATTCGTCGAATCAACCAGATCTCGTATTGGTAAGTCAGTGGATACTGGGTCAAGATTAAATTTATCTTTCAAAGTCTTAATCTTAGATAATCTCTTAAATTCATCCATATTATAGTTATGACACACACACACACACACACACACACACACAGAGATATATATATATATATATATATATATATATATATATATATATATATATATATATATATATATATATATATATATATATATATATATATAATATAATAATAATAATAATAATAATAATAATAATCATAATAATAATAATAATAATAATAAATTAAACAAAGAACAACTCCAAATGGCTAATGATATACTCCACAACTCCTTGTAACAAGGCCTCTGTAAACGAATTTTGCAGATATCATTTACAAAACGTTCGTAATCGAAGTCTTGGACCAAAATGCAGTTGTGTGTGCAATGTGGTGTAAATATACAGAGAGCTGAAAAGATATTATGATAAAAAAATTTACACCAACAATAATGACAAAGTTATACGAATCGCGGCAGATTATATAGATTTTCAAAGTAATGATTTAGAGAAATAATGATTTAAACAGATAATAATATTATTTAAAAATGAAAAATACATTTATGAAATATCGAATCATCATGAATTATGAATCATCTGACACTGTCGACTAAAATCCCACTCTATAATGTAACTAATACTGGTTACTTCCAAATTAATACTAATAGAAATAAACATTATTTATCCTATAAATTTGCGCATGAATGTTTCCTTGTAGTAGTAAAAAAAAAAAGTCTTGTGATCGATCATTGATAGTTAAAAAATAATAATAATGATTTATTTAATCTAATAGCTTATACACAGAGTCAAAATATTTCACGTGGAAATTATGGTAAACACAGTAAATTTCCTATGGCAGTGAAATCTATAAATGAAGAGACTGGCGAAGAAATAGTATTTCAATACATGAATGCAGCTGGCATTTATTTCAACATTTCGATACGTTCTGTACAAAATGTTGCAGATAATGGAACCAGATCGACATTTTAAAAAGTATAAACAAAAATAACTTTTCATTATTGTTGAAGAGAGATATTTTTCTTCGGTAAAGATAAGTATATTGTTACTTGCTTAGGCTCGAATAAACAGTAACATAGAAAGAGTGAAAAAAAAACAAGCTTGTAAAACTTATTGAGCACAAATATTTTTCAGAAAAGAAAAATAAACTTACGGTTTTAAGAATCAATTCCAAAATTAATCCAAAAATAATTCAAAATATTATCCACTAGAGAAATTGCAAAAGTCCTGGTAATAAAATGTCCAAATAATTCTAACCTCGAATTCCAGCGAAGTATGAATGAATAGTTGGATTTAAAGTGAAACCGGCCACTAGGGTCATAAGCTCACTATTTTGCACTGCCATTTATTTACATGGCAGTGATTTAATTTATCTAGGAAGATGGAATGGTGCCACATCTTCCTCGCGTTTATGCACACAGAGTGCGCTATTTAATTTGGTCGTCATATCATACTCCTAGAAAGGGGCTAATGATATGAATGTTAGACCTGGGTGAGTGGGAATAGACCCATCACGCACTCAACCTATCAACCAATCGAAAGTACGTACGCTAATTCCAAATTCAATCCAGTTTTTCTAGTGGATTTCCCTATGCCAAAATTGTGTAAGCCACCGATGCAATTCATCAAATGGTAGAGTTGAGGAATTAAATTACGTTCCTATCTATGCCAATCTTCTAGTACAAAAGTGTACATATCATATGTCCCTAACAATTTCTTTTGCTGATTTGACTAAACGTCATGTGAAAGGTAGCCACTGTCAGAGAGGATTAGATTGTTAATTTTGAGCGGTGGGTCCGAAAATGATCAAGTTAGGCTTTTTGGATAGAGCTTGTCAAGGAGGGTTTCCGTAACCAAGTGGAAGACCCTATTAAGGCAATGAAAGACAATAGCCTTAAAAAGGACTTTTTTTGTGAATCCTGTGATCACTTGTTAGTGACCGATTATCCTTCTGCTCCTGTGGATGGTCCCTGTATACTTCTTGAGTGTCTTGTTTGACCCTGTGCTCACTTGATGATTCTCTGTATCCATCTTGGGTGTCTTGTTTTGGATTCTCATTTTAAACATCCTTGCTCCCACGTCAATTTGCTTCCGTATTTTTCCCTATCAATTTGGAATTCTTTGTGCTGTTTTGTGTAGAATATATAACCTCATATAACAATTGATTACATTGTTAGGTAATGCATGATGTTATTAAGGTACTGCAAGGCCTGATAGTTTTGAGGTTAACTATCTTTATAGTGTATGAATTTGAGGTCATTTTCTAAATTAGCATATTTTTGGTTGCAACCTTGCGTTGCTGGGCCTGATAGTATTGGGTTTGAGACTACCTAATAAGATCTAATTTGGGGTCAAAACCTATGCATATATGATGAGGTTTTAGTTGCAACATTGTGTCGCTGGACCTGAATAGTCTTGGTTTTGAGACTACCTCATACACTCTAGTTGGGACCATAGTTAGGGGCGCGTGTTAGTGGTTATACTTTAACCACAGCGTTATCGCGTTTTTTAGGGGCCTACAATACCTTCGTAATATTAAACTCAGTTACGAGATGTTGTCAATGGGGTTATATAGAAGGAATAATTTAGAAGCATAAGAGAAAAAACGAGGTAAGAAGCTTGCCTTATTGATTGTATAACTAGTAGTTAATATAACTTTGATGTTTATACCTTTATGTATTTCTTTTATTTTAGGTTTTTTTTTATTGTTCCATGTTATTTTGCCATTCCATTAGGTTAGGTTGCTCTGGAACCGCCATGGGAACGTTATACCCAGGTGGGCTCCCTTAAGAGTAACGACTCCCTTTTGGCCCCGTACGCTTCTCTCCCGTAGAACAATATTATTTTGTATGCATATTTAGGTACCAGCAAAACATTCATTTCATTTATGGATGATATGGTGTTATACTTATATTCTATCCATTAGCCCTGTAGTTCTAAGAAATTCAATTATATTATAGTATGTTCTTTGAGGGTTTTTGTTGCATAATTTAATTATTTCTGGATATGTACTTGGTGCGAAAAGTTCTAATTGTTTAGTTATAAATAGGTCTCTTTCTTTTTGCGTATTGTTACAGGTAATGAATATATGGTACAGATCTTCCGGTACGTTACAGTGGAAGCAGTTGATGTGTGGAAAAAGTCCTATATATTTTCCAAAACTATTAGCTAATTTTGTTTTTTCCAAGAATTATCCTATTTATTTTAGATTGTTCATAACTGCTGCACCTGGGTATCAGGATATTTCTATTGACTTCTTTGACAATACTATGTAAAAAATCTCCCTTGTTTATTATGGTTCCAATCCTTTTGCCACTTTTGATTTATCAGTGTATAGATTAAATTGTTAATTTCTGTTGGACTATACTTTAGTGGCATGTAATTAGGTTCAGTGAGTTTACTCTTGGCTAATTGGTCAGCTAATTCATTGCCTTTTATGTCGATGTGAGATGGTATCCATATAAACTCTACTGTTATGTTTTGAGTATAGAGTATTTTAGTTATTTGGTTAGTTTGATTAAAAAAGTTTTCTCTTGATTTAGTATTATTGCATTGTATTGATTTTAGGACACTTAGTAAATCACTAATAATCAAAGTCTTATCTGGTTTATTTTCTAGTATCCATTTTAAAGATTCCAGGATGGCCCAGAATTCAGCTGTGTAAATGGAAAAGTGATCCAGTAGGCGGCTGCCCATTTTGATATGGAGTGCTGGAATGACCCAAGCCGCAGCTGTTTTAAAGGGATTGTTAATTTTGGAACCATCCGTGAATATATTAGTTTTTATACTGGTTGTTGATTAGTTCCATTGCAGCTATTTTTAAATAATGTTGTTGATTTTCTTTTTTACCTTTGTCTACAAGGGAGATGTTTACCTTAATTGATGTATTATTCCAAGGTTCTTTATCAAATATTTGGTTAGTTTCCACTTGGAATATATCTACTGGGAGTTGTAGATTTAATTCATGTACTATTCTGCAAAAGGATGACCTATTTTTATGAGTTTTCCTAAAAGGAATTTTGCATTTGTTGATAGCTGCTAGAGTGGGGTGTGTTTCATTGTGGGTGGACAGTCGAGTTGCGTATCTCAACACGAGTTCCTGCCTTCGAAGCTGTAATGGCGGTTCTCCTGTTAAGACCTGCAACTCTAGCTAAGTATCCAATATGGAAGACGATGAAACCAGGTCAGAAATGAGGTCAACACCTGGTGTTCACTCTGTAAAGTACAGGTCTCCCCCCCCCCTTTTTTCAATGAATGAATCTTAAAACTTAAAATGCCAAATTTAAATCTAACAAACAAAAATAAATATAAATGACTAATATCAAATATATGTAACAATATTCATCCAGCTTGATATAATATTATATTACAAGCTATTTTTAAAAAAAAATTAAAAATCATTTTGTGATGTCTATCGTCAGTGGCGAGACATCTGGTTTCTTGTATGTGAAATTCCTGATTTTCCCCCAAGTTAAATATCAAGATACATTTAATTTATCATTCTGAAACTTTTATCATTTTTATGAAAAGTACCGGAATTAATATTTAATAAAATATTTGTTTCCGTCGTTTCGCCAGTCAAAATCTTGATAGAATAATTATTTTCTGATATGGCTGTATAATTAAAGGGAGATACATCATGTCCCTTGGCAGAGTAATTCAGTAGTTACCTCCCTTGTTACTGCCAATAGTAATAATAATAATAATAATAATAATAATAATAATAATAATGATAATGAGAACTTTGTATAGCGCCTAATCTTTTGAAACTCTAAGTGCAATACAACATATATAATGATGTGACTAGAAGAAAAAAGGCAAAAACAAACAATGAAATTAGAAAACAAAAAATGATGAAAATATTTAAGGTAGGAAACATTTTTAGGTCTTTAAGTTCGTTCTTGCAGTCGAGAAAGGTGAGTTTTAAGAGCACTGTTGAAAGGGATCACTGTGTCTCGGTATGCAAAAGAACGTTTCCATACGACTTCGTTTTCATACTATGAATAAGGAGTATAAATATGTCAGAAGAGGGGCAAAAGTATCTTGCTGGTGTGTACTCATGGGTGAGGCCAGATATGTATGTTGGACTGGAGTCCGTCAGTGAAACGTAGCACAGAAAATAAATTTTGTGTTTGATTCTAATCGAATGGATAGTCAGTGTAGGGTGCAGAGTATATATTGAGATGAACCAGACAGAACTGAGTTACAATATTCTAATCGTGAAAGTACTAATGAACACACAAGTGTTTTAGTGGCATCAACTGAAAGATATTTGCGAATGGAGCAGATGCATCTCAGCTCAAGATGCAGCCTTGCATATGTTCATGACATGTTGGTGCAATGTGCGAGTACTGTCCAGAGTAACACCTAGGTGACCGTGTGAATTTAATGTTGGTGTTGCTGATATTTATTGTTTCAGGTAAAAGATGTGATGTAATCAGAATGGCCTCAGTTTTATCATCATTCATCTGCAGCTTGTTACATGTCATGAATGATTTCACATCAGAAATGCACCTATCTACTCCTTGGATGCTAGAATGAACATCAGTTGGGTGGTTTGACTTGTATATTTGGGTGTCATCAGCATATAAAAAGGGAAAATGTCCAAGACCGATAGTTCATTGTGACTACCTACACCTTTCAAATTCAATGCGATGTCAGGGAAGCCATTCGCTGTGACATCAACAATTCAGTATCATCATGCTAGCTTTGTTGTTACTACTAATACAATACCTACCATGGAAAGTGATGCTCTCTTGTGTCAAACCTGATGGATGTGAAAGTGATGCCTCTCTTTATCTTACACATTTTCATTTTGCTGGTTGGCATTGTTAATGTCATCTTCCATGCGAAACTATGTGTCAACAACCCTACGGATGTCATCCAACCCTGAGCAAACTCCTGCAGTTTTTGCAGTACCTGCATCTAAATGAACCTGTGAAGAATATTCGTTCCCTGTACATTTGCCTTAATACTGCGACACAAAGTCTTTTCGAAACTTTCCAAGGAAAATGGCCTCAATATCTGGGTGGATCTATCCCCAAAGAATTAGCCAGAGACGGCTATATAATCCTGGGTGATGATGATACAACCTACTGCTTCAATTGCATGGAGTCACTTCACCAGTAGAAACAGAAAGATTCTGCTTACCTGGAACATACTCTATGTTCTCCGCACAGACACTGCATACCTTTAGTGGGACACTAATTGAAGTGCCATATCACGTCATTTAAGAAACAAGCTTGGCTAGGAGTCAAACGTTGGACAACACAAAAAGGACAATTAGAAGTGACTCCCAATATGGGCATAAGTTCTGACTGACATGGGCATGGATAGTTTACAAGAAAACATTTGTGCTTTGTAGAGTTGAGAGAATGCATTCACAGAGAGTTTGTCAAATTGCAAGTCCAACACAAAGAACAATTGCACCCATCACGTTGACAATGTTGGAACCACTGGTAACTAATGCTATAAAAGGACCGATTCATTTGAAAACGTTCCAGTGGTTGAATACTGTTCAACCGGACCAGGACCAGACTACTTTGGTTGCTACTCATCCTACTTTTACATGCCAGCCGTACTACAGCGAATTCCATATGAAGAGCAAGAGGAGTACCAAAATCTTTGACGCGTTCAAATTTTTTCTGTAGGGGAAAGTTATGTGTGGTGTGTGGTATGTGAACTAGTTCTGTGCAAAAGTACATTTATTACCTCAAACAAAAGAAGGTATAAAAACTGGCTACCATGCCACGACCTTTATTGATTGTGATACAACAAATACTATAGAAGTAAATCAATCACACACTTATTACATGAACTGTCCATTTAATTGTCATCATCGTGTAGTGTGTCTTAGTGACTTCTTTTCTGGGATTTCTTTTACCAGCAGATTCCTTTTGGATTGTTTACAATACAAACAGTACCAACTACCAAAAACATGAGGGTGGTACCTTTAAATGTACACGAGAGACTCGTTGTTTTAAAAGCCATGCGCTTTCATCTCGATACTTCTTGGTCTCTATGGGAAAAAAAGATTCCTCAACCTTTAGTTACTGAAGATGTGTACGACAATGTCTGTGAGCTTGTGATTGAGACCTGGTCAGTTTTATGTGACTGGAAACATTTTGGTTTCGAGACTTGTACAAAAGAAGTGGCCAATTATGCTCAAGATTTGTGATTATAAAATCAAACGTCCAGTGAATAAAAAACACATTTAAGCCTGTGTTAGCCAAAAGTACCAGAAGAAGAACCAGACACCTAGGAAAACTACCCCATTCATTACCTCAGACCATCATCGACATTCCCCAAAGGACCATTCAGGGGGACCCCTGTGCGACTGTGTAGAGACTTGAAGAACATTACAAACTGTCCTTACAACACCACACCTTCGTCACCAAACATGTACAGTGACTTGTTTATATTCCACTTTGATCATTTTGTCGATGTACTTAACCATTTGGGTTTTATGTATTTTTGTCTTTCCTGTTCAATTTTTGAAATAGTTTTGAAATAAATGTGTCCTGAAAAGGTATAAAAACAATTGTATTGTCTGTTTTCGTGTAAAAATGACATTCCCTACACTATGGCTACCTCTTCCTCTGCATTCAAATATCATCAATGAAAACTTTGATAATGCTGGTTGTGAGGCTTTGTTTCTTCGCCATCCCATTAAAATGTTAATTGCTGGACCCAGCAGTTCAGGCAAAAAGTAAGGTTGTCATCTGATTAATCTTCCACCTCAACGGATCGTGTAGTTTTACAAAGAATGGAAATATGGATAACATGACATGTAACAAGCTGCAGATGAATGATAAAACTGAACCCATTATGATCACAAAACTAAGACTTTTCTCAATTCACATCCTTTACCTCAAACAATAAATATCAGCAACACCAGTATTAAATTCAGTCAGTACGAAACCTTGGCATTACTCTGTACAGTACTCTCACATTGCACCAACATGTCATAAACATATGCAAGACTGCATATCTTGAGCTAAGATGCATCAGCTCCATTAAAAAATATCTTTCAGTTGATGCCACTAAAACACTTATGTGTTCATTAGTACTATCAAGACTGGACTACTGTAACTCAGTTCTGTCTATTTCATCTCAATATCTACTCCAGAAATTTTAAAACACAGCTGCTTGGATCATCTTTTGAGTACCATGATCAGAGCACACCTCCCCGCTGCTCTGTGCCCTAAACTGGCTATCCATTCGATCCAGAATCAAACACAATTTTTCTCTCTGTGCTATGGTTCACTGACCGACTCCAGTCCAACATACATATCTGGCCGCACACATGTGTACACACCATCAAGATACTTACGATCCCCTTCTGACAATCATATAGTCATTATTCACACTCTGAAAATGAATTCATATGGACAACGTTCTTTGGCATACCAGGGCCCAATTACATGGAATGAATTGCCCATTGAAATTAGACAAAAAGACAGATCCCTTTCAAGAATGCTCTTAAAACTCACCTTTAGCAGCAGGAAGTGCGACGGTGAATTTTCCCTCCCCAATTTACAACTTTTAGTCTCCATTCATCAATCTGAGACTTAACAAAAAATCGCTAACTTAAATTTTGCTGATCTGCGACTTAGTGATTTTTGCCTCCGACCAATTAAGAATATATTCGATCAAGTCCGATCCGGTATCGTGTCCGTGGATCATGTAACGCTATTGTGACAAATCCATGAGGGGTTCGCTGAGCGTTACTGAAAAAGTTTTTAAATTGATTAAAATCCATATCAGAACACCACGTCTGCCAGATATTTCTTAACGTATGTGTATCCACACCATTAAACACACTTAACAGATTACAATTATCGCGAATTACTTTAGGAATTTGTGTATACCGTTGAGTTACATAAATAACATCAGCGTTTTTATGACGTCCACGTGAGAAAATTCTTGCGGGTTTTTTTTGTTTATCTAACATAACATCATCATACACAACAAGATTATTAATACTTCCATCGAGATCTTCTACAGATGGAGCTTCATCAATATCAGTTATCACATCAACGACATCTTCTCCAGCAATTTCAGATGCTGTTTCGTTATATTCCCGTAATACCTGGTAACAGCGTTGATCATCTACACTCGGGGCGACTAAATATAATTTATCCCAGGTCATATAATTCATTATCATCGTCAATAATAGTTGAGTTTTACCACTTCCGGATGGTCCGATAATAATCATCCTGATAGAATTCAGTAGCATCACATTATGTTTAACTGGTTGTTTTTTCTTTGTAGCGCTAAAATCAATCACTTCCATTTGTTGATATGCGTTTATTTATTATAAAAGTTATGGATTTATATTGTGTGAAATGTAAAACAACAACACCAACAACTAATGAAACAACAGTTACAACTAAAAATAATAGACTAGCCACCTCAGGTAACTGTGAAATTTGTGGCATAAAAAAATTTAGGTTCATAAAAAAACAAACAGGTAGAGATATCGCCAACCGTTTAAGTAATCTTCCGGGACTTCCCTGGGCTAAGTATCCAGGTGAAAAACATATTCCAGGATATAGTTATTGCGGACCAGGAACTCGATTAGATATCAGGCTCAACGAAAATGATCAACCAAATCCCGGAGAAGATCCAATTAATGCTATTGACGAGGCTTGTCGTGTTCATGATATTGCTTACCGCAGTAATGATCTTCAACAACGTCATCTCGCAGATGTAAAATTAATTCACACGATAAATGCAATTCCAGATAAAAAATTAAAGGAAAAATTAGCTTCAGCATTGATAAAAACCGCTATGAAAGGTAAAATAATGTTTGGTAGTTGAAAATCTAAATTATTTTACAATAATATGGAATCTATTTATTACTCACCTACTGGCTACTGGAAAGGTTACGCAGCAATTAAAAACTCGCTAGTGCCGCATCAGTGAAATATAAAACCGCGAAAGATTGGTTATCCAAACAGGCGTTATGGCAAATTTATCTTCCGGGTCCTAAAAAAATTAATTATTCTCATTTTGATGTTTTTGTACCAAATGAAGTTCATCAAGCCGATATATTATTTCTTCCTCATGATAACGGTTACAAATATGCATTAACTGTAGTTGATATCGCTAGTAGATATAAACAAGCAATACCGTTAAAAACAAAGTCGTCAAAAGAAGTCTCCGATGCATTTGAAAAGATTTATCGTAAAGGTCCACTAAAATGGCCAAATCTATTACAAGTTGATCCAGGTAAGGAATTTCAAGGTGTTGTTACATCTACGATGAAAGCTCATAACGTAGCTATACGACGAGGACATACTGCAATACACCGCGATCAGGCAATTGTAGAGCGATTTAATAGAACTCCCGCTGAGCGGTTATTTGGATATCAATACGCAAAAGAACTTACTCAAGAAACTCGCTCTCGTGAATGGGTTTCAAGGTTACCAAAAGTAGTATCTGCGTTAAATAACGAAATAACTAGAATGATTGGCATCAAACCTAGCATCGCAATAAAAAAAGAGTATGTACCTAGCATTAGAAATGCTAGCATTTCCACTAACACTTCTAATTTCCAACCAATTCTTAGTAACGTCACTGTAAGATATTTATATGAGCCAGGTGAACTCGAAGGTGGTGGCGCAAGAGCCACTGATCCTATTTGGAGTATCACTACACATAAAATATCATCGTCGACACGATCTTCTTCTAGACCAGCAATTTATAGATTAGATTCATCCGCACCTCAGCGAGGATTTACACGCGAACAACTACAAGTTATTCCTGACGACACTCAATTACCACCACGAAAAATTAGTTAGAAATGCTAGCATGAGAATTGCTTGCAATTCCACCAGCGTGACGTACATTACACGCGAGACATGTTAATCTCACATTACCAATAATATGTCCGAGATTATTATCAATTCTGTCAACGGTAAATTGGTGACAATCTCCAGGATGAAATCTCCATCGCATTAAACAGTTGCAAGCGGCGCAGTGATTATCTTGTTGCGTTTTCAGTGATAAAATTAATTTTGAGTTAATATTAAAATTTCTATTTTTTTTCTTATCTTGTTGTCGATATCCTGATAATTTTTTCTCAACAACGTAAATATCAACATCAGAACTACTTGCTGTGTCTTCGATGATAACTTTTCTCAATTGATTTATTCGTCTAGCTCTAGATATCGCTAAATAAACTAAATTTGACCACTCGATACGATTATCTACAATCCAAATAGTTGTATCTGTGATTGTTAATCCTTGTGATGAGTGTATTGTGGCGGCGTATCCTAACATCCAAGGTGAATTTTCAGCCCGCAACGCATCTTCAACTACATCAATTTCCACGTGTACAATTTCATTTAACACTAATTTTTCTCTACCAGAAACGCTAGCGTTTCTACCGGGAATATCGACATCAATATTTTGTTGTCGTGTGTCAGATGGTCTGTAACATAATGGAACTTTTTCATTAGGAAACTTCTCTTTATGTATCTCAAATAATTGTCGCTGAATATCATCACGAGTTATTTTTCTACTTGCAAATACCATATCAGCAGGTGTCCAAGATTTCCAGAATTCCTCCTCAAGAGTTTGAGGGATAACTTCTCTGAGAATTCTACATTGCTCATAATCAGATTGCCGTCTAATTCTAGATTTTAAATCTTTTATTTCATCATCTAGCGATCTATGATCATCTATCATTTCCTCATAGTAATTAGTATTAATTTTCAACCACTCATGTGGTGATTCTCCATAAAATGGTGGTGGTTGACCATCATCACCGCACATTATCACCTTAGTGTTCTTCGTGGACAGCCAACCTAGAAACTGTTGTAATATTTTTAACGGTACTGTACACACCTCATCCCAAAGAATTATTGGTGGGATAAATTTATTGCCCATTCTTTCTGGAGTCCACGCATCACCCTTCCACATAAAAAAGCTGTGATAAGTACTAGCAGGAATTCCACGCTTTATTATATCTTTCTTTAGTTTGTGAGTTGGAGTTAGCGCTTTTATGTTAGAAATGCTAGCATTTCCATTTCCATTTTCATTTTTATATAATCTAATAACTCTTTCAGTTTTTCCAGAACCTCCACAACCATTTAAATAGACTGTTTTATATCTCGTTATAGGATCAAACACCGACGGGGATAAAGAAAACTCAATTTGAATATTTTCTGGATTCTTTTCGCGGTAATTATCAAGTATCTCAACACTAGCATGATAGTTATAATCGTGTAAACGCTCTTTCTTAATTCTCCAAGTCCCCCAACCACCGGTTTCACTAAGAAATGGCTTAACAGCATTAATATGTTTCTTATGAAAGTACATATAATCCATGGCAACTCTTACAGCAATATCTGGAAATCTATTTATCATCGAGAATAATTTAATACTTGTGTACGCTAACATAGAAGATCTTAAATGTGTGTATTGAGCACCTTCTCCGTCGTTGTAAGTTATAACAGTTCCATATTCTTTCCCGTTTGATAGAAATTCTTTTCTCCTCATTACAAATCTATCAGTATCAGTGAGATGTTTCATAATAATTTGTTCTTCAATTGGATCAACCACTAATCTAGAAGAGGTTCTAGCATTATTAAATCTTCCTCCTTGAGTAAACTTTCCTATTATTTTTCGTCCCAAATCTTTTGCTGATTTCTCTCTATCACAATATATTTGTTTAGCAGTTTCCATAATCTGCTCTTCACTGTACTCCGGAAAATTATTTCGTACCTTCTCAATTTCTCTATCTAAATCTGGTGTTGGTAACCAAACATCTTTTTGGCACCTATAACTTATTATTGCTTCACCAACCACCAACATTGTTAACATACCACTATCTAACATATATCGCAGCAGTACAATAGGCATCCATAATTTCTCAGACATATGTTTGCCAATCCAGCAATAACTACAAGGATGTAATCCATCGCGAAGTTTATATGCGATAACTTTAGCAAACCCAGTTAAATCAAAATCGGGTAAATTTCCGTTAATAGCAACTCTTGTCATCTCATGCCTTGGGTGTCCGAAACGTTTCAAGTATTCAGCACACACTCCCATTCCTAAAAACCCTCCTGGGTAACTAGCACTCATATCAGCGGAAATTAAATTATTAATATTATATTTGGTATTCCACAAGCCGCCATTTCCGTATTCAACACAACTTAATTTTACATTGTCAAGAAATATTTTCGGGGTTTTTCTCCAAGAATTCTTTTCACGGGCGTAATGAGCCGCCACCGATGATACTGTAAAAGAATTACATAATATTTTTTCACCAAAATATTCCACAAAATCCTTTGTAACATTCTTCATACGATTATTTAATTCTTCAGTACGGTATAATTCTCCGTTAGTTTTTACAAATTGATCAAATCCCATTTCAGGATCTTCATCACTCTTAAATAACCATACTCCGGTCGGATCATCTTTATGAATCTCCGCAATTGCATCAAATAAGTTACCATTAAATTGAGGTATATATTTTACAACTTTTGATGGAGGAAATTCAGTAATACCGGAATTCCAGGCATGCCCATTGTGATCAATAATTTCAATTGGTACTTTATTTGATTTATATTTACAATCTTGTAATATTTCTCCGGTTAATGATTTTACAATAATAGGATATTTTAAGTTTTTTTGTAATTCAGCAACATCGCTAATTGAGGCCCCGCCTTTTTCCATCATTCGTTTTCCCCAAGATGTTATCTTTTCTTCTCGTTGTTTAGTTAATCCATTTCCTCGTGAAGAATTTTTAAAATGTTCCATAACTCGTTCTGCCACGCAATTGACCGACGACGTTCTCATCGGGTACATTCTATCATGATCAATATCCACATAAATTCTATATAACCCGTACATCACAACAGTCACTGGATAACGGTTAACATAATACTTACTGTCAATTCCAACTAATGCTCCAGGATTCATATCCGATGAAAATATCACATTCCTACCATCTTTCATCACTGGGTGATAATTATCTCGGATAATCCATCTACGTGGATTACTTCCTTCTCCCTCTTCCCACTTTATCCATTTCACTTTGCAGTAATATCTGTAATTACCTAGCAGCGATATTATATTCATCGAGCGAACTTCATCTATGGGGTAGTCATAAAGTTTTTCCCCGTTATTTATTCGGTAACTACTAAACATACTTAAGGCTCCATCTCGCTGAAATTCTTTCATAGCGAGTCTTCTTAGTTTTTTAAGGTCTCTATCAAGTCCTTTTAATGATAATCCTGATCTTGCATCGAGTGAAAAATAATTTTTACTCATTATATTAAAGCAAATATCTAATTCAAAAAAATAATTAAAACAATTGTTTAAATTTTAATTAAAAATATGCGTAATTATATAATGTATAATTGTAAGTGGTTGCTAATCGGTTCGACGGATACGTGTAATAAAAAATCGAAAAAAGAATATTGCGGACAGCATCAAGTATTAATTAGACGCGGAAGTACAGGTCCGAAACCTTGTATCGTGTGTGGCGTTGGAGTACGAGGTAAAACAGAATTATGCCTGGAACACGGCGGAAAAAAATATAGAGAATTAAAAAGATATTATGATGTTTATACTCACATTAATCACAGAACCCCGGTTATCCAGACCCCGGAGGATTATATAAACAAACCAAAGTGAAATAACATTTAAACAAATAAATTCCTATATAAAATAAATGAATTCAAACGAATACCGCTCGCATCCAATCTACATCGATTATGAAGCTTCTCGAGATGGAACTGTTAGACATCGACGATTAAGAAAAGAAATTGGGGCTGTTAATAATATGGGGTATTTACATATCAGTATAAGATTTGAGGGAAAAACGAAATTATATCTCGCTCATAGATTTATCGCTGAGATTTTTCTCGGAGAAATTCCTGAGGGACGTGTTGTTGACCACATCGACAGAAATAAGTTATATAATCGTGTTGATAATTTACGGTTTGTAACTCCGCGAGAAAATAATCTTAATCAAAATCCAGATGTAAGTAAAAATCGAAAAAAAAGACCAGTAACAGCTTTTTATAATAGTGAAATTACAGATTTTCCTTCAACAAACTCAGCCGCCAAGTTTTTTAATATTGATTCAACATCGGTAAGAAGAGCCGCTGATTATGTAATTTCATCATCATACTCTGATAGATTTGATACTAGAGTTTCGTTTTGTTGGGCGTAATTAAAAATTCAAAGAATTTTCATATACAGCTATTATCAAATTGTTCAGCAAATTGAGCTATATTTTTTTCTTCCTCAAATACTTCTCCAATGGATTTCAATAACGGATGTATGAGTTTAGAAAGTTCAACAAGTTCATCTAACACGCTATCGTTATTACCTAACTTAAGTTGATAAATTATCTGATTACGCTGCCTGATTAATGTTTTAACTACACGATACTCCGATCGATATGTTGGATAATCCTTGACCCGTGCGGATGTTATCTTACGGAATTCATCTGCAAGGTAATCAGCATTGAAATGTTGTATTTTTTTTTGTGATACTATTGCAGTGATTTCCGGGATTTCATTTAGCCGGTTAAGTTGCGTTACGATTTCGTCGATGATTGATTGATTCATTATACATATAAGATTTTACAGTTTTAATTAAAAAAATAGATTTTAGGTGAAAAAGTCTACGGGAAATTAACATTAAAATTCAACCGCTTTACCCTACGGCGACCAGTGAGTAAAATCTATCTAAAACCATCAAAATTCATCTAAAATCATCAAAAAATGTGAAAAATCATCAAAAAACTTTAAAAAATGAGTTTTAGGTGGAAAAGTCTACGGGAAATTAACATTAAAAATCGACTACTTAACCCTACGATTTCTAGCACTTAGTGATGAAAAACTGATCAAAAACGACTCAAAAATGACTAAAAACCACCTAAAAATGACTAAAAACAGCTAAAATTTAGCAAAATCTGATAAAAATAAAATTAAAAAAAATTATTTATAAAAATATGTTTTGTTATTGCAGTGCCAAATTTTCTGAAGAATTTTAAATATAGCTTTTAATTTGAAAATACTAATATTTTTATAATAAATGATCCCTGAATCACTCACAACCAGACTAGCTAGAGAAAGATTAGCAGCGATTAAGAAATTTATCCCAGTTAGAGATTCAGTACGGCGCCAACTTCAACAACGACAAGCGGCTCAAGATGATTTTACTGTCGGAAGTGAACAATTATTTAAGCCTGTAATAACGGCAACGGGTGATGTAAAAGAGTCGGTTAAGTCGGCTGTGAAGGCTTCCCAAAATCTACTAGCGCTTCAATAGAAAACTACAGATATTTTAAAAGCTCTTCCCGCTGATATAGTAAAGGAACAAACGAAAATGATAAAAAAACGACAAGCAGAGCGAGAATCTATTATTCCACCACCACCTGAATTCGCTGATCCCCCTGCAATCGAATTTGATCCAGATGAACCCTATGTTACTGAACCCGATGAGAAAGTAAAGCTTACACCTGAAAAAATATTTGAGGAAGAAGCGTTAAATAACATCAGAAATATTGACGATGATATTAACCTGGTTAATTTTGCTAAAAATGAATTTGATAATAGAAGTGTTTTTTTAAATAAAGACTACCTTAAAAAAATAAATAGTAGACCGATTTGGTATGAAAAGGTATTTTTAGCAAATAGAAATCGCGATAGATTTAATAAAAATTTATCTAAAGAATATAATAAATTATTTCCAAAGAAGAAAGGTAGTGGAATTGGAAATGGAAATGCAAGCATTTCTAGGAAAAATACAGAGCAATTTCACAATAATTGTCCCTGTCCAAACAGCGTCATCAATGATGTATCACGGTTAGAGGTTCTTATCGGTGGAAAACGAGCCGGAAATAATTCCCCGGAAATTACAAATGAGGCCGCTGATATCTGTCGG